>JBAMMX010000008.1:846599-1440951 GCA_037126225.1 Dillenia turbinata
ACCATTACAAATACCTTGTAAGCATATACTCAATTTCTTTTCTTCCTTTAAGACATATTTTGATAATGCTCTAGCTAATAGATTATATGATTGTGGCATATGTGGTAGGACTTACTTATGTATTATTCCATCAATGGACAAATAATTATAGGAATATCTTTGTTGAGCTAGTAAACTACAGACAGAATGTTTATAATTTCAGAAGTCTGAATGCACTCTTGGGTCATAGAAAAATGGAAAAGGTTATTGCAGTTTATTTTGAGTAAGATTGCTGAGAATGGCAAGATGTTTTGCCCCAGATCTTAGGCAGAAAGAGATGTTTATATAGTTGATGATTGATTCTTTGCTACATTTATAAACATGTATAGAAATCTATAAGATGGATAGGATGGAGCGATGGGGATTAGGGGTGTATTCGAGCCGAGTCGATTCCGAGTATCCCTATGCTTGAACTCGAACTCGAACTCGATTTATTTTACTTAATTCGAACTCGACAAGTAATAAATAATAGAGCTCAAACTCGACTCGACTGTATAACGAAATACTCAAAATTGATTCGAAAACTCGATTATTATATATTATATTAATATATTTTATTATATTTTATTTTTTGTATTATAATTATATATAAATATATATAATATATATTAATATATGTAATCGAGCTGTTTGTTGAGATTTCGAGTTTAAAATTCTATTGTTTGAACTCGACTCGATTGTATCACGAATTCAGCTCGAACTCGACTTGAACTCGGTTAAACTCGAGTCGAGTCGAGCTGTTGACCGAGTGACTCGCGAATGTCTCGAACTCGACTCAATTCGTGTAATAGCCCTAATGGGGATAAATATTTTAAGCTTCCACTTATGCATTTACAATTAATAAAGTGTTTTGAAGTTGTATCCCTTTGTTGACAAATGTTTTTCCATCCTTTTCTTCCTTACAAAATCTAACTCGACGAAGATGCCAATCATTGGGGATTTCTTCAAACAGACGACCATATATTCTTTCCAAATTTTCACTGTTTATATCTTTCCAGTGACTTCTATTTATCTTTTCTAGCGATCATGTGCCACATCCACCTACAAAATTTCTTTTTAATGCTTATATTCATGATCCTCGTGCAGGGATCTCAGTTTCAACAAGTTAAGTGGAGAGATTCCAAACAGCTCTTCTGGCCTATCAAACGTGGATTACATGTAAGAATCTCCATGATTAGGTGAAAATTGTTTAAGCCAAATTTATACATCAAGGGGAGTATATTATCATTGCTCTGAACTATTGTTGAGACTATATTATCAGTACTCTGAACTATGCTGTATCTCATCCATTATGTTTCAAATTGTCTATTGAGGATCACCTAAAGGAAAGGCTTATATTTAGAACTCTAATCTTACAAATTTTACCATGTGCCGATTAGCTGGTCGTTTAGAAAGTTTGCTTTCTGCAACACTATATACCTTCTTTAATGCTACATACCTCTTCTCCATTTTAAACTCTGTTGCTGTCTTATCGAGAAAAAGATTTCGCTTTGGTGGAGGAATACCTTTGCAGTATAGATCTTTTAATCATTATCTTTAATTTTATTTTTTTTTAAACGTTTATTAAGCTTATGCTTAAAGATGAACATAGAATTTTAACCTTTATGTCTAGATACTTATGCCCTGTTTTACAAAGATAAGAGTGCCTTGCGTTGTACATTTGCCTCTAGAAATTCAAGTACTTCAGTCCCTTATCCTGAATTTTGTGGTTATATGGATGGACATGCTATGCATGACTTATTCAGAGAAAGAAAACTGCCTATTGAGTCTACGTAATTGATTATTTTAGGTACTTGACTGGGAACCTGCTGAATGGAACTGTGCCTAATTGGATGCAAAAAAGTGGACATATGTAAGTATTTCTTTTAAATGCTCTACTATTGTGCCATGACAGTGACTATGTATGCACTTCTGGTGACTATGTATGCACTTCTGGTTGTCTGCTTGCCTACCAGACTCAGTACTTGGCTCGTGATGTATTATTAATTGAAATAGCCACTGATTATGTGCAATTGCGAAAGAGAAGGAAGATAGCAAAACAAAAGGGGGGTAAGGCTCCTGGGGATTTGGGAGGGCTGGATAAGGAAGGAACATTGATTATTAGAGGAATTTTTATTTCGATAGTCATTATTCAGTAGTATGGATCCTCGTGGTTATGCCATTTGCATCTTAAATTGAGGTATTGTCTCTTGTTTTTAACTTCTGGAAGCAATCTCTTTGTAAAAAGACAAAGTAAGATCATGTACACATTGCCTGTTCCAGGTCCCGTGTGGTTAGTGGGATGCTTTGAGCTCTAGGGGACTTTTATTCATTATTTAGGTGCAATAGTACATGCAATCTCTATTATTACAACAATAACAACAATAACCTGGATCTTAATTCCAAGTTTTGGGATTGACCATCTGAGAAACAAATATAGTATAGATGATAATATATATAGTTAAAATTTTAATACAAAAATAGAGAATATAACACTATAACAAATATAGAATAAATAAAAAAATATATATATAATTAAAAATTTTAAAGAAAAATTGAGAAGACAATAATACAAAAAGAAAACTTATAATGACGAGAGAAGATTGTTTAATTTGTTTGAATTCTAGGACGTCACTTATTCCAATGTAAAGTTATTTTTTCAACTAAACCCTTAATTATCGTATCTTTACGAATAATTTGCATCTAGATTTTCAACGATTTATCCCGACGTTTCACTAAATCTCCTATATTTAAGTTCTCGATCCTCTTAATTGGTGTGTTTTTGGGTTTTCATTGCACATGTCCAAACTATCTCGGATGATACTCTCGCATTTTATTCACAATTGAACTCATTCCCAACTTAATACGTAATTCTTCATTTCTAACCCTATCTTTTCTAGTCTTACCACACATCCATCTAAATATTCTTATTTCAGTTACAGTCATCTTTGGGTCTTGTAGTTATTTAATGGTAAAACATTCAGTACCATACAATAGTGCAGGTCTTGCATAAAATTTTCAGCAAAGTCACTCAAGATGTCATTTTCTATTCCAACCCGCTTGAATCATATGATTCACATATCCATCTATGTTGCTATTGTTTTGGATAATAGATCTAAGATACCTATAACGTTCACTTTTTGGTATATCATGTACTCCTAAATTGATCATTTTTTCATCATTCTAATGATTGCTACTAAACGTACATATCATATATTTAGTTTTTGAGCAGTTTAATCTAAATCTTTTGGATTCTAGTGTATCCCCTCATAACTCCAATTTAACACTAATATCTTATCTAATTTTATCGACTAAACACTATATCATTTACAAAAAACACACATTTTGGTATTTCATCTTGAATGTTCTTTGTGATTTCATCTATCACTATTGTAAAAAGAATGAGACTTAATGCTAAATCTTGGTGAAACCCAATATTAATTGAGAAGCTATCACTTAAATCCCGCAAGTTCTTACATTGGTAATAGTTCCGTCATACATATCCTTAATGAGATTAATGTATCATAAAGATATCTCTTTCTTTATCAATGCCCACCACAATATATCTCTAGAAACCCTATCATATACTTTTTCTAAGTCAATAAATGTCGTATGTAAATTTTTCTTTTGTATTATAAATATTTCCATCAAATGTCTTAACAAATATATTATTTTTGTGATGGATCATTCTGGTATAAATCCAAATTGATTTTGAGGCACTTATCTCCAATCTTAATCTATATTCCATCACTCTCTCCCACAACTTCATAGTATGACTTATGAGTTTAATTTTCCTATAATTGAAACAATTTTGTATGCCTCATTTGTTCTTATATAATGGTATAAGTGTACTTTCACTCCACATTTGGGGCATTTTCTTGGTTTATCAGATTTTGTTAAAAAAATCTCTATTCCAACTTAACCCAAACACTTCCACACCTTGATAGGGATGCCGTCAATTCCTATGGCTTTATTATTGCTCATTTTCTTTAATGCCTCATTTACTTTAGGAAGATGAATCTTACATTTGAAATCTCTGTTGATCTTTTTTACAGGTATCGCGATATCATCGATATCTCTTGTATGTTCAACGTTAAAGAAATTATCAAAATAATTTTTCTCACGTTTTCTTATGTTCTCATTCTTTACAAGTACACTATTGGTCTCACTCTTGATACATTTAACACCATTTTGATCTTTTCCTTTCCTTTCCCTTAGTTTGACAATTCTATAAATTTCTTTTTCTCCATTTTTAGTTTCAAGTTTTTTATATAATTCGTTATACATCTTATTTTTTGATTCATGAATAATCTTTTTCACCTCTTTTTTTGTACTCTTGTATTTTTCAAATGTATTGCTACTTTTCTTACCTTTATGGTTCCTATAACACTCGTTTGGTTAGTATAACAATTTGGATTTCCTCATTCCATCATCATGACTCCTTGCCTATTGGAGTCTGACCCCCTAGATAAGCCAAAAATCTCCGTACCTATACTTTTGATATTATTAGATATTTCTAACCACTTAGTTTCCGAATCGGTATTAGCAGATCATGTTACTATTTTGAATTTGTCTCTAAAAGTCACTACTTTTTCTTTTTTTAGATTCCATCACTTAATTTTTGGTTCCACAAATAGACAATACTACTTTTGTCTTTTAGGCACACGTACATCTAAAACTAAAAGTCTATGTTGAGTTGTTATACTCTTCCTTGATATAATCTTGCAATCCTTACAGACTATTTTATTACTCCTCTTGGTGAGAAAGAAATTTATTTGGCTAACATTCAACCCATTTCTATATATAACTATATGCGATTTTTTTTCTTGAAGAAAGTATTTATAAGTATCAAATCGAATGCCGTGGCAAATTTTAAAATGGTATTTCTAGCCTCATTCTTACTACCAAAGCCAAAATTTCCATTTATAGTTTCGAAACTCTCGTTGTTCTCTCTTACATGTCCATTTAGATTTTCTCCGATAAATAACTTCTCTCCACTAGATATGGATTGTATAAATTTATCTAAATATTCCTAAAATTATTTTTTTACTAATTGCATCTAGAGCTATGTGAGGCGCATAAGCACTGACTATATTAATTACGACTTCTCCAATGACTAGTTTAACAAGCAAAATTCTCTCTCTTTCTTCTTATCTCAAATACATTTTCTTTTAAATTCTTATGAACAATTATTCTTACTCCATTTCTAGTTCTATCCCTACCTGTGTATCAAAATTTATGATCATAAGGTTCTACTAGTCTAGCATTCTTCCCCACCCATTTAGTTTTTTGGAGACACATAATATTAATATTTCTTCTAGTCATTATTTCTCATATCTCTCCTAACTTGCAGGTTAAAGATCTTATATTCTAAGTGGGTACATGAACTTTATCTTCATAGATCAACTTCTTTACCCGCATGCATCCATATAAATGCAGGAACCCTTGTTTATTTGACACTACATTCAGGCGGCTATGTGACACGTTGCTTTTGGGTGATGTTCTAGAGGCTCTTACAAACTTGTTATTGCACCCGAGATCCAATACATCACATCACTAAGAAGGGAATGCCCCAATAAATTTTATATATTTGTCTCTCTTATTTCTTTTTTTTTTTTGACAAGGGTTTTACGTTGACTGTTAATCTATTGCAACCTACTTCTTTCTCCGGGTTTGGGACCGGCCATAGCGGAGTTCTTCAAATAATAAGAAAAATTCAATATCAAATATTCAAATATGTGAAATTTCAAAATTTCAAGAAAATTAAGAAATAAACAAGATTCGTGAAAAAATCATTATCAAATAATACTCTAATAATACTCAGGTAAGCGATCTTTCAAAGAAAATTAACAAAATTCACAAGATGAATAAGATGCAGATGAAAAATTCAATATGTGTACCCAAATATGCAAGTTTCCAAATCTGAATTTTCTTGAATTTTCAATATCAAGTAATAATGAACTTTCAAATAATGAAAATTAACAAATAATGAATTTTCAATATCAAATATATCCAAATGTGCAAACTTACAAAAATTTCAAGAAAATCAGTAAATAGACAATACTCATGAAAAATTCATTATCAAATAGTACTCATATAAAAGATTCAAGAACAAAAATTCTAACCCAAATGGAAATCAAGATTCGACAATTCATAAAACTGTAAAAGTGAAATTCAAGTCACACGAGAGTATAAAAATTCTTATCGGAGAGAGATATCTCTAAAGTGGAAGAAAGTACGGAGGAGGATGTGTACCTGAGAAAATCAAACTGATGATGTAGGCAAAGTGGGTATATTGAGATGTGTACCTGAGAAAATCAAACTCCTCTTTTGTCCTTTTCTTGAATTTATTGATGATGGGTTTGTGCAGAGACTTTCTTGAACAAGAAAGTATGCAGGTGCAGAGACTCGGAAGTTCAATGTAGGCAAAGTGGCTTTTTGGGTATATAGTGCAGAGACTTTCTTGAACACGTCTCAAAAGATCAAGGCCACAAAATCAGAATAAATGGAAACCCTTTTCTGGTCTTGTTGGAAGATTTATGGCCGAATACAGGAAAACGAATTTCAAATGATCTTGCTGGGATAATTGTTTCGTCACAATTGAGTCAATAGCAGAAAAAACTAGAGAGAGAGAGAGAGAGAGAGAGAGAATTGCAAGTGCTTTTAATACTAGTGATGTTAAAATCATGGAAGGTTCCTTCAAAATTCCGTCTAGAGGTTAGCATGTAACAACTGGTAGCTGCAATTTTTTAGTACTTTCTCAGTAATTTCTAACCTTTACGAACTGTACATGATCGGTGATGCTGCAAATGATTGTCTGTTTCTTACAATTTTAGCCTGGATAAGATATTTGCTGCACTTCACTCATTTACTATTGATACTCCAGTTTGAAAGTTCAACAAGCTAATCTGCAATTTAATTTTCAGTGATCTTTCCTACAACAACTTCACAGTTGGAAATTCTGGGGGAGTAAATTGCCAGCAGCAAAGCGTGTAAGAGAAATACTGACTATGTTTTACATTCTTGTTCACCTCCACTCTCTCTCTCTCCACTAAGGTCCCTCTTTGTAAAAACGTAAGCAGGAACTTGTTCTCAACATCAAGTAACAATTCGTAAGTTGTTATCTTTTCATGGCTTTTGTTTACCGTATCCTATGTTTTAGTTGAATTGAAATTCTTTGTTTTCTTTTCATTCCTGTCAATTATAATCATGTAGTCTAGTTCCTCCAAGTAAATTGAAAAATGATACCAAATTCATTTGAAATGTCATTTTGCTTTTTAATTTTCAGGGGATTAGCTTCATGCTTTGAAACATACACTTGTCCAAAAAGTAAGTGGATTTCTATATTTCTCACAGAGATTTTATGAGACAGAATATTACCTTTTCTTCTGTTTTTGTTTTCACATCTAGTGCCATAAATAAGATTATAAAAATTCTAAAGAGGTTCTACTGGTAGACCAAATGACACATTTCAAACATTACAGAGACTAAGTTGTCCATGTGATCTGTTTCCTGCGTTATTTCAGAAAAGGGAACCTCTGGGCATTATGGGTTAAGAGGCACTTTTGAGATTTAAACACTAATATTCCATCTATATTTTATCTCCCTCCAATAGTGGGACCTACGTGGTCCTACTGAATTGTTATTAAACATAGAGTAAGTGGTATGTTGCCCAATGGTTGTGATCATAAGATGCTTAGGTCAGTGATAAGCCCTTTTCAATGCTTGATTTTTCTCAATTATTTTGTAAACGAATTTTGCAAGTTTGGGTTTTTGGGGGCACTTTTGATCCCAGATTTGCAGACATTTCTTTTTCTCTTCTTGATGCCTTTTATTTTGATTTTGATTTTTTTTTTCTTCTTTTACTTGTTAACAATGGTGAATTCAGTGAGCCCATCCCCGCCACAGCCTGCCATAATACAGAGCACTTTCCAAACTTTTGACTGATACAATCGGATCTGGGCAGACCTCACTGCATGAGTTCAATTAGGCCGGTGTGGGTGGCTTGGGGCAATGATCTGTTTGCAAAGAGATATATCAACCTTTTTTACAATTCATATTTACAACTATTTTATTCTTCTTAATTTTGTTATTATTTTGTTTAATACTGTACTGATTGATTAGCCATTACATTCATGCTGCCACCTAGAGTCTACATCTGAATTGTGCTCAGGGGAGTGACATTAGGCTCCTGACCTTGTAGGCAAGCAATTGTATGTTTGTGCCTCCTTCCCCCCCCCTTTCTGTAAGGACAAAAAGAGACAATGATTTTAGTCTTCTTGCGGTGGAGAAAGGTCCTCTAAAAGAAGAAGAAAACTTTGACTTAGATCAAGGAGTGGATAACTATGGTGGTGATATGTGAAGGTTAGAATCAGCAATGATAGTCGTGGCTGAGAAAGCATACTTCTGCAAAGGCAAAGAAGTACTTGGGTTACTAATCATTGAATATTCAGGTTAGAGTAGAAGAAGATGACAGCAGGTCTGGGGATGAATATAACAAAACAATCACGCTGCACAACCCTGTCTTGTTCCCAATTTTATTGTGTCTGTTCTTGCATCGGACCAGTTACATTTGTGATAGTGTGAGTTTATCAGGTTTCTCTTCCAAAATAGTCTGTCAGATTAAATTGCAGTTGAAGTTATAGTCACTACTAGGTTAGGGAGGAGTTTTCTGGACATGGAGTCTTAAAAGTTACACTAATTTACCAGAAAAGATGGGAACTGATTTTCCAAAACAGAAGTTGTGTACAATCTCAGCATATTTCCGGTCTCAATACTCATTGCCGTTAAGTTTTGAGAATGCATGTATAATATACAGTTTGGAGTATCTGATTTTCTTTTAAAAGAAATTAGAAAGTCATCAGTTACTTCTTGAATGCTTCGGGGATATGCATACAGCAATAAAAATTTTGAAGTTGGATATACTGAAGGCATCAAACTATGTAAGTTCTTGCATCATCTATATATGAACCATATAAACTGTTTATTTGCTATTAGTAAAATATTCATAATGTAAAAAAAAAAAAAAAAGGTGAATAGAGTTTCTCATTTTCCCCCTTTTATATGTGTAATCACAATGTTGTTCATTGCCTATTTAATCATCCTATATTGTAATCTATGAGATTAGACTGCATCAGCAATTTAAATGGTGTTGTTCTAATATCTCATTTCTCTAGCCATGCTTTATGAATAGGAATCTATATGACTCATGCCGAATCAGTTATATTACCCCAAGCCAAACTTGTTCAAGGCAGCAAGTAGGTTGTAAAATTCATATGTAGACGGATAAGTAATTATATGTTCATCATGTAAAAAAATTCGAATTTACTGACATAGATTGAGAATCAAATGCAATTAGACTAATTTATTTTGTGGACCTGCAAAATTTTTTATGTTTCCTATTGTCTTGAGATTTTGTTAAGTTCTATTGTAGCTTTCTACCATCTGCGAATAAACTGTGGTGGAGAAGAAGTAAATGTAGATGGAAAGAAATATGAAGCTGATACATACCTAGCTGAAGCTGCAACATTTAATATCCAAAATACTGCATATCACTGGGCATTGAGCAACACTGGCCACTTCATGGATAACAGCAGCATCAGTGACAAGTATATTGCAACAAACACTTCTGTACTGCTTATGGAAAATTCTGAGTTGTACAAGAATGCGCGCATATCACCCATCTCCCTAACTTACTATGGGTTCTGTCTGAAAAATGGTAATTACAAAGTGAATCTCCACTTTGCAGAGATAATTTTTACCAGTGACCATAATTATTCCAGCCTTGGTCGGCGTATATTCGATGTCTACATACAGGTAGCCAAAGTTCAACTTTCACTGGATTTCATAATTTGCACTTCTCTATATAAATTTTTTAGTCAGCTTGTTTTGAATTGGACATAGATTAGTCTCTTAATCCCATAGTGTTCAAACATTTCTGGAACCTTTATCTTCATTTTTCAAGTATTCATGTTTTCAGCGCAAGAGATTCACTAATGATGTTGTTTTCAGGGAAAACGAGTGCTAAAGGACTTTAACATCGAGAATGAAGCAGGTGGGGTTGGTAAGGCAATAATAAAAAGCTTCACATCTATCCCTGTGAGTAGTAAGACTCTAGAGATTCGGTTCTACTGGGCTGGAAAAGGCACAACAGCTATCCCTGATAGAGGAGTGTATGGTCCACTGATATCAGCTATATCTGTGGATCCTGGTAAGCTGCAGAATCTGCAATTTCATTATTTTTTTTAGTCAATTGCATTTGCAGGATACTTTTTGCTTCAATATGCATAAAATGTAAAACATAATACATAATGACAGTTGCATGTGCATATTGTTAGACCATTTTAATTTTCACTCTTTTATGCTAAATTTCATAAGGACACTATTAATTAGACTAAAACATGACTTGAGTTTTATCAAATGAACTTATATGGTGAACTTATGTGGCAACTGCTATCATCAACCATTGGCTTCCTTCCATTTCATCAAACTCAGCCATGGGCTTATGTTATATTTACTGTCAATTTGTTCCTGAACGCATGAACATGGGCTGGTTTACTTTCCAATACCATTATGAGTTCCTTTACTGGTTCCTAACTGCTACCTGAATTTAACATGAATGTGTGTAACCAGTTTTTGCAATAAATATATAGGAGTTTTTCCATTGTTATCCTTAATGGACATCTCATCCTTATTTACTGTTTAATCTTTATGCAGAGTTTCCGGTTCCTGTAGGTATGTCTGCTGGAGCTGTTGTAGGAATTGTGGTTGCAGTTGTATCTGTCATTGTCCTTGTTTTAGGCATCTTGTGGTGGAAAGGCTGTCTTGGACGCAAGAACACAATGGAAGAAGGTATTTTGAGGTTGATTTTATGATATTTATATGCTCATGGGAGCTAAAATAGCATGATCTCATATGGTTCAAACATTTCCCAATCCCATTTTTGCCATCCCAGTTGTACCCACCACTATCTTGCCTCCAAAAGCAACATATTTCGTTTATAAGGTTTTCTCCCAACGGTTTGGGACAGAGTGGTAGCTAGTTTGCTGGGTTACTGGAGAACACTTGGTTGTCACTGTAATGTCAAATTGCATAACTAATGTGTTTTCATTTTTATAGCTTAATCTGGACAATGTTTCTTATAAATGAAGCTTCTCCCACAGCCTTAAGGGGTTTAGACCTGCAAACTGGTTCATTTAACTTGAGGCAAATAAAAGCTGCCACAAACAACTTTGATGCTGCTAATAAGATTGGAGAAGGTGGTTTTGGTTCTGTGTATAAGGTATCCCAAGAAGAGCTAATTGCTGACAATTTATTTCCTTTTAGCAGCTAATTCATATCTGAGAATAAGATCTAACATTAAATATTTCATTGTAGGGGCTATTATCGGATGGCACTATAATTGCAGTAAAGCAGCTTTCTTCCAAATCAAAACAGGGTAACCGCGAGTTTGTGAATGAGATAGGGATGATTTCAGCTCTACAACACCCTCATCTTGTAAAGCTCTATGGATGCTGTGTTGAATCAAACCAGTTGTTGCTAGTGTACGAGTACATGGAAAATAACAGCCTTGCTCGTGCTTTGTTTGGTAACTTCTGTTACATGTGCATTATTTAACTAATTTTGGTTTTAAAAGCAACACTCCTATCCATGCATGCAGTCAGGCTAATGCCCTTCTGGCATAGTTATGCTAGCTAAGGCATGTTTTACAGATCAAAGAATTTGACCTTTTGCTTTGTTAATTATTTGAAGGCCCTGAAGAATACCAAATTAAATTGGATTGGCCAACAAGACGCAAGATCTGCGTAGGCATTGCAAGAGGTTTGGCCTATCTTCATGAGGAATCAAGACTGAAGATTGTTCACAGAGATATCAAGGCTACCAATGTGCTGCTTGATATGCATCTCAACCCCAAAATATCTGACTTTGGCTTGGCCAAGCTTGATGAAGAAGATAATACCCACATAAGCACCAGGATTGCTGGAACTTTGTGAGTTACATACTTTGTGTTTGTGTTTATGTAAATATCAATTTTTTTTTCCATGTTTCCGTTACGGTACTTGTAGTCACATTGAGCCTCCGGTCCTAACATCATTTTCAGCACATCACAATCAAGATTAGGGTTTTGGTTATAGCATTTGTAATTTACATTGAAGAATGTGACTTGCTATACAATTGAAAATTTCAGTGGATACATGGCACCAGAATATGCAATGCGTGGATATCTGACCGACAAAGCTGATGTTTATAGTTTTGGAATTGTGGCATTGGAAACTGTTAGTGGAAGGAGTAACACAAGTTACAAACGGAAGGATGACTTCTTCCTGCTTGATTGGGTTAGTTTGATATTTTGCTTTCTCTCATTTACTGCATCTGACTTCAATTGACTGTATAAACGAAATTAGGCTTCCTTAGAAGGCTTATGTTTGTTGAAAATAAGGAAAACCCAACCCATTATCATCACCAACCAAGCCCATCTAATTAGAAGTCCAAAAGTCCAAAACTTAGTTCTTATTTCAAAGTCCAGAAACAGCGCACCAAGGAAAGCATTGAAGACCCAAGAAGGGCAGCCCCAAGGCTGCCCATTTAGGCCCAAAAAGGACCCCGCCATTGGCCCAAAAAGAGGAGCCAAGGGCTGTCCCCAACGGCTAGTATACTAGCTGTTGTTAAGCATCCCAAACAGCTATTTTACTAGCCGTTTGGGATGGGACCCACTAGTCAGGTGGCAGCCCCTTTTCTCTCCTCTTTTCCATCTCCTTTGTTGTCTTCTTTCTCCTTTTGTAGTCTTATAAATAGAGCACTCATTTCTCTCTCAAAAGTATGAGAAAATGCTCTCATATCTCTTTCTGTATTATCTTACTATTCTTCAATAAAATTCAGAAGTATTTCTTCATTTCTTATGCTGTATTTTTGATAATTTAACATGGTGTCAGAGCAAATTTTGATCCCTTCTCCTTCTAGGTTGGATGACAGTCTTCCCTCCCTTAACATTGCCCAAATGCAAAACCTCACCTCAATCCAATTAAAGGGAGGAAACTACTATCAATGGGCAAGTGTGATGAGAAGAGTTCTAAGTCTTCACAATCTAGAGGGTCACATTTTTTACGATCCAATTGAAGATTCGGATCCAACCTATAGAGAATGGAGGAAGCGGGATGATCAAGTATTCTTTCTTCTTCTCAACTCTTTTAATGAAACACACAAAGTTATGGTGACTTGTGCTCCTAATGCAAAACTAATATAGGACACAATGTTCTCTCTTTATGGCCAAGAATCCAACATTGGCAGAATTTTCGAGCTCAAACGACGAATTTCAACTATCAAAAAGGAAGGTAAGTCACTTTCTCAATATTTCGGGAAATATACGGATGCTTGGAACGAGCTCTTCACTCTTCGCCCGGATTCCGTAGATCTCAAAGTCCTCCAAAAGAGGAAAGAAGAAGATAAAATTTTTGGTCTTCTCATGGGTCTAGATGACTCCTACTCTCTTCTTAGACAAGAAATTCTCTGAATGAAGGAATTCCCTTCATTTGGAGAAATACAAAATATGATCCAACGAACGAAAGTTAGTATGCGTTTGGAAGAAAACTCCAAAATTAGGCTTGAAGTTTAAGGTCACATGGCCACTATTGAAGAGCATGCGGCTGCCAAAGCACATCAAATTCCCAAGAAAAATGAATTATGTGCTCATTGCAAGAAAAGAGGACATACAAAAGACAAGTGTTGGGGCCTTCATCCTCATTTAAAGCCCAAGACCTTCAAACCAAGGGAACAACTTTCCGGGCAGCATGATGCACTTCACGCCAAGCTTCAAGGACCCACCATGGCTGAGTTTGCTGCCCTTCAAAGTCAACTCAATGATATCTCTAAGAAGTTCCAATAACTTGCTCCCTCTAATGGTAAAAATACAAAACACTTTATCTTCTTTCAATTCCGAAGATTTTCTCATTGATTCGGGGACGGACCATCATATGGTTAGGGATAAAAGAAAAATTAAGCGTTTTAAAAAACTCCCAAATCATAAGATAGTCTGCGTTGCCAATGGGCAAGATTTGAAGGTTGAGCAAATTAGAGAAATCGAACTTTTTGGAAAAATATCAAATGCTTTATTTGTTCCCCAACTCACTTCAAATCTTTTGTCCATTAGCAAGGTCACTAAGGATCAAGGGTGTAGAGCTGTTTTTGACCCAAATACTATTACTTTTCAGGACCTCAAGTCGAATCAATTGATTGGCAAGGGTTCTAGAAGAGGGGATCTATATTTTTTGGATCGAAAGTATCATGCATCGGTAACTCGTGTCAAAGAAGATGCATTTTTTTGGTACAAACGTTCTGGGCATCATAGTGATCAAGTTTTAAAGCATCTATTTCTAAGTATTAATGTTGAAGATAGACATTGTAAAACTTGTATTTTGAGAAAAGAAAATCCGATCAATATATCCAAATTCAAAAATGATTTATAAAAATGCTTTTGATTTAGTTCATTCAGATTTGTGGACCCCACCTATCATGTCTCATTTGGGTTATAAGAACTTCATTACTTTTGTGGATAAAAAAACTAGGTACACTTGGGTTTATCTTTTGAATACCAAAAATCAAGCTTTCGAAGCTTTCAAAAACTATGAGAGATATGTGACCAAATTTTACAATGCCAACATTAAAATTCTAAGGACGGACCATGGTGGAGAATTCACTAGTTTGAAATTTGAGAACTACCTTAGAGAGAATGGTATTGTACATCAAATGTCTTGTATATACACACCTTAACAAAATGGGGTGGCCAAATGGAAAAATAGGCATATATTAGAAACAACTAGAGTTATGATGTTTCATGCAAATATGCGTAAGAAATTTTGGTGCGATGCGGTAAAAACCGTTGTCCATCTAATAAACCTTATCCTATCTCAAGTCTTAAATGACAAATCACCCTTAGAAGTCCTACTAGATAGAAAACCTAAGATATCTCATCTTAGAACATTTGGTTGTGTGTTATATTCATATTTCATCACACGAGGGATAAGTTAGATCACAAAGGTAGAAAGTACATATTTTTAGACTATGCTTCCTTTGAAAAGGGGTATAGATGCTATGATCCTAAGACTAACCGAACATATACATTTAAGGATGTGATATTTGTGCAGAATGAGTTCTTTTTTGTGGATAATGAAGACCAACAACCATCAAAGAAGGAGAGCGCTCCAAGCACGTGGGATTTTTTGCTTCTCCCAAATCAATCATCTCCACCAATTGAAGAAGGAACCTCCCAAGAGACTAATGAGCAATCTCAAAGCAATGAGGGAGAAGAATCAAACTCCATAGAAGATGAGGTAGCTTACACTTTAGGGAGAGAACAAGAAACCGGAAGGAAGAGTCATCCGAGCATGTTGAGGAAGAATCAGATGCATCACTTTCTCAACTTAGGAGATCAACAAGGATGAAACGACCTATTTCAAAATGAAAATTTTACTATAACCCCATCTCCACCGATCATCCTCTTTTCGATTATTATACTACATCACTTGTTTCTTCAAGCCACCAAGCCTTCTTGAATGGGACAGATAAAGAACAAGAGTCTAGGACATTCGAGGAAGCATCTAAGGATCCAAGGTGGAGAAGAGTCATGAAGGAGGAGTTAGACGCTTTATATAAGAATGGAACATGGGAGATCACATCTCTACCCAAAGGCAAGAGGGCCGTAGGATGCAAGTGGGTGTACAAGATTAAGTACAAAAGCGATGGATCAATTAAAAGGTTCAAAGCAAGACTTGTGGTTAAGGGATTCACTCAAACATATGGGATAGATTACAAGGAGATTTATGCCCCTGTCACCAAAATGAACACCATTAGAATCTTAATGTCACTTGCGGTGAATCATAAATGGAGTATGTTCGAAATGGATGTAGCAAATGCATTTCTTCAAGGAGACCTCGAAGAAGAAGTGTTCATGCAACTTCCTCAAGGACTTCAACATCAAGAAGGAAACGTATGCAAATTACACAAGACTATCTATAGTTTGAAGCAATCTCCAAGGGCGTGGTATGCGAAATTAAGCCATGCTTTCTTTAGTAATGGATTTACTAAATGCCATAGTGACTCTTCTGTTTTCATTAGGAAAAACAATAATAAAGTAGTGATAGCCTTAGTTTATGTGGATTATCATTACTGGAAATGACATGCATTTGATAAACATAGTTAGAAATTTTTTGAGGCCTAAGTTTGAAATTAAAGGCTTAGGGAGACTAAAGTATTTCCTAGAAATTGAATTAGCCTATTGTAATAATAGGCTAATTCTATCTCAAAGGAAATATACTCTTGACCTTTTACAGGAAAAAGAGAAATTTGGAGCAAAACCGGTTTGTAGTCTAATAGCCACCACTGGACCATTAGTAGATGACGAGGAGTTTTTTGAGGATGTAGAGAGATATCAGAGACTTGTAGGACGGCTCATCTACCTCACCATCACCAGGCCGGGTATAGCTTTTGCAGTGAGTCAAGTTAGTGGGAGGCAACCTAGTGGCTTGGAAAAGCAAGAAACAGCACGTAGTCTCAAAATCTAGTGTGGAAACCGAATATTGAGCAATGGCGTCGGCGACTAGTGAGATCGTGTGGTTGAAGGCCCTAGTGGAGGAATTAGGGTTCAAAGTCACAACTCCAATCAACCTACATTGTGACAATCAATCGGTTATCCATATTGCTTTCAACCCGGTGTTCCATGAAAGGACGAAGCATAGAGGTTGATTGTCACTTCATCCGACAAAAAGTAGAAGAAAAGTTCATTACTACTCCTCACATCAAAGGAAAGGAACAACTAGCGGATATCTTCACCAAAGGAGGATCTGCAATTCATTTTCAAGAAATCACGAGTAAGTTGGGTACTATCGATATCTACGCACCCAACTTGAGGGGGAGTGTTGACAAGAAAGAAAGCTCAACCTATTATCATCACCAACCAAGCTCATCTATTTAGAAGTCCAAAAGTCCAAGACTTAGTTCTTATTTCAAGGTCCAGAAACAGCCCGCCAAGGAAAGCATTGAAGACCCAAGAAGGGCAGCCCAAGGCTGTCCATTTAGGCCCAAAAAGGACCCAGCCCTTGGCCCAAAAAGAGGAGCCAAGGGCTGTCCCCAATGGCTAGTAAACTAGCTGTTGGGAAGCATCCCAAACAGCTATTTTACTAGCCATTTGGGATGCGGTCCACTGGTCAGGTGGCAGCCCCTTTTCTCTCATCTTTTCCCTCTCCTTTGTTGTTTTCTTTCTCCCCTTGTAGTCCTATAAATAGAGCACTACTTCCTCTCCCAAAAGTATGAGAAAATGCTCTCAAATCTTTTTATATATTCTCTTACTATTTTTCAATAAAATTCAAAAGTATTTCTTTATTTCTTGTGCTGTTTTTTTGATAATTTAACAATGTTGTTGTCCTCTTAAGCAATCTTCACGTGACAGGAACCCAGTTGAGATATTATGTTGTTTTACTCGTCAAACAGCTTAGTGCACAGATTGACCTGCACCACTTTCATCTGTTTCTTTTTTGGGAGAATAGGCAATTTGTGTTCATGGATGATATCAAATTTTTCGGAGCTCGGACTTCCAAATGCAATAGTCTTACCACTTTCTCATTTTTACACTTTTTTTCATGGTAGGCACTCCTTTTAAAGGCAAATGATAGTCTATTGGACTTAGTGGACCCAAGATTGGGGTCAGACTTCAACAAAGAAGAGGTGCTGATGATGATCAATGTAGCTCTTCTTTGTACTAATGTCTCACCAGCAGTAAGCCTTCTATGTCTACGGTGGTGAGCATGCTTGAAGGAAAGAGCGTTATTAAAGAATTTGCCTTAAACTCAAGTGTTTCGAATGATGAAATGAAGCTGAAGGCAACCGAGAAAAAACGACAGTACATTGATGAAGAGCATACAAGGGAGAGCAAGGGCAAAAATTTGTCACTGGATGGACCGTGGACTGATTCAGCATCTGGAAGTGATCTCTATCCAGTCAACTTTCTGGATTCTGAATTTTTAACTGGCAGATCCTAGACTTATAAGCGAAAAGCTTGGAATAAGTGAAGCTACATCTGTTATTCTCTCCCTCAAGGCCATTTTGAACATGGCAAGAAATATTTCAATATGAGACCTCCAAAATGGTGTTAAAAGAAAAGGACAGATTTTGTATGGTACTTGCGTGGATAGGTGTTAACCTTTTTGTGATAAAGACTATGGAAATTGTGGCTTGCCCTATCAATTTGTATATTTTCGCTGTTCATGCAAAATTTTTCTTTATTTTTTTCCATTTATTACTTTCTCTCGAATTGATGGTATGGTTTTGATGGGAAATGCATCCAAAATTTTCTTTTGATCTCCCGTTAGTATTGCAGTTGCTACAGATGTCCATCTTATGCTTGCGGCTTGGACAAATAAGTATTTTATTTTCAAAAAATTTATTGTCACAAGGATTTTTCCATTAAAATTTTCATCGCTATTATACAATTTTGTTCTCACAATTTTTTATAAATGCAGTATCCAATAATAATAAAATGTGTCTTTTACCTATTTTTTAAGAATTGTTGCTGGGTTAAAATTTTAATTGGAATTGTGGGACAAAATTGAAACTACTTTCCTATGATAACTTCAATTATTTTGATTACAAATAGTTATATATATAAATATATATTTGATATTCATCTGGGGGGGAAAAAAAGAGAGAGAGAAACATAAGTGTGGATTTTACATGAAATTCTAATTTTTAATTCTTTTTCTAATTTAAATATGATTGTTTTCACTCACGGTTTTGATAAATCTGCAATTTTTTATCCTAATTCTAGTTAGTCAAATTTAGAATGGAGTTATAAATCTAGCATATAGAACATAATTATACAAATATATATATATTATGATTTAGTGTAACACTAAAATTAAACAATACTCATGATATTTATGTACATATCTTGCTGTTGGAGGTGATTCTGGCTCTACATATATCTGTTCGTCCGACTCGGGTGAAAAACCGATACTAATGATATTCGTTGGTTTTTCACGAATGAAAAACTTGTAAAAATCTCGGAACTCCGAGATTTAAATCAATAAAAATGATAAAATAAAGACTAGTAGTAGTCGTAGATATGAGTTTGGCAGCCTCTGTGTATGTTGTGCATCATACGAGTGAATGTCGAAATCTCGGTGTGTGTGTAGTATTCTTAAGCATGGACGGTGAGTGTTGTGTATGAAAGCAAATCGTATATTGCATATGCAATATCACGTGGTGTAATCTGTGAGATATATATATATATATATATATATATGCATGAAATTATACCTTTGATCATGCACAGAATTGAGTATGAATCCGTATCTCTGATTGTATAGAATCGACTATGGAGTCGTATATTTGATCGTATAAAATTGGTTATGAAACTGCATCTCCAATCATATAGAATTGATTATGGAGTCATATTTTTTATTATATAGAATCGGACATAAAGCCCTACCTTCATCGAAGCATACAATTGGATATAAAATCCTCTGCGAATGGTATATTGAATTAGATATAAAATCTCTGAATGATGTATAGAATTGTCTCTCTTATATGTCAGAATTGAATTTTCTTTAATAGTTGTTTATACTCTATATTTATACATTTTCAAGAGGGGTAGGAAATCTTAATTTTCTTTTTGTTTGAAATCTTCCAAAATAAAAGATATTTGTAATTAAAAGCTTCCATAAAATTTAGATATCATTGAAATTAAGGAAATTTTCTGATTTTAGGAAGATTTATTTCCTTCTCAAAGGTGCAAAAGAATTAAAATTTAACGGGCATACGAAAAGTTTTCGATATTATAGAAATTTTCTTCCAAGAATGACCTTGAAAACTGGTTAAGTATGGTACCATCACTTCCTAAGATAAATTTTAGGGTGATTTGGGTGGGAACCTCACATCGATGGTAAAGGCTTTGAGGGTACTGAGCAAGCGGCATGGATCTGATTTAGGGCGCCTTTGAACCGTTGCCAAGTTTATCGAACGAACAAATCGAAAATTTTGACCATTCACACTTCACAGAACCCCGGAGAAAAAAAAAATAATCGAAAAAGAAAAAATAAACGTTGCGTTTTGCCTGCGTTATTAGCTGGGTTTTTCATTGGTGACGCAATTTAAATTTAGGGTTTACAAATCAAAAGCATAAAAGCCCCAATTTGTGCAGGGTATTGAAATCGCAGTCTCGCAGAACTGGCGAGCCTTCCTTACCTTCAAGAAATGTAAGTATACCTCTTTTCAATCTCCTTGATGTTTTTCTCATTAATTTGTCGTCTTCAAACCTAATTACAGTGATCTCAGTCACAACCACCTTAACGGTACAATTCCTCCACTAGGGGGTTCTCTCCCACTCGTCAACGTGTAATCTCTCTCCCCCTCTTATTTGGTTTATTGTATTTGCATAGTGTGATGTTGTAGCATTTTTGGTCCAATTAATAAACGGGGATTGATGCAGTTCTCTTTTGGGAAATCGGTTAACGGGTCCGATTCCAAAAGAATTTGGGAACATAAGTACTCTTACAAATATGTAAGTTAGGTTTTACCAAGTATCTATCTATCTATCTATCGTGAGCATGTGAATTTGAATATGATGTTGATATGTTTATGGGGTTTTCAGACTGGTGGAGTTCAATCAACTCTCTGGAACTTTCCCTCTAGAGCTTGGGAATCTCCTTCGCTTGGTGAAATTGTAAGGCCTTTTACCGTCTGTCTTTTATTGCAACTTTATTCGGATTTTTAAAAGGGTTATAAGTTGAGAATGGGCGCAGAATTAACCCTATTTTTCCTTTCTTTCAATTTTCTGTTATATTAGGTTACTGTCCTTTACTGGGTCAATTCCTGAAACATATGTGACTCTGACCGCAATGAAGGACTTGTAAGCTTCTTCAGAAGTCATATGCTGAGTATTTCATGCTAGCACCACAAATACATATGTGCCAATTATCTGAATGGGAATGGGATTTGTATCTGAAACAATTGCCTCTCTCTCTCTCTCTCTCTCAGCTTTCGTGTAATGTGATGCAGTGGGATCAGTGGCAACAACTTTACTGGAAGCGTACCCAATTTTATACAGAACTGGATAAACCTTCAAAAATCGTAAGTGGTTGATCACATGTTCTGATTAAGAGGGCCAGTCCCACCAGGAATTGCATTCCTTGAAAATATGTCCAACTTTTACGTTAATTATTTGAACATCTAGCTTGTGATTTTTCTGTCCATGTATGCAGGAGACTCGACTCAGTGACATTGCTGGTCCCGAAGCAACTTTTCCACCCTTAAGTAATATGGGTAATTTGAAGACTCTGTAAGTTGAATAATTCTGCATTCACATGTTTTGCAAAGTTTGTTGGTTGTTTTGTGACTCGAGTCATCTTAGTCTGATTTTTTCGGTCAATTTCTTTCTTCAGGGTATTGAGGAGTTGCAGTCTAACTGGACAACTACCAGACTTCCTTGGGAGAATGACAAACTTAAGAATCTTGTAAGTATGTGTTTGGTGCCTTTCGGTTGAGCTGAAGTGCATTGTCCGGGACATTGAATGTTGGACGACTTACCTAATCAGAAATTAGCTCACATGTTATGTCCGAATTATTTATTTAATCAGCCTAAAAGCTGCAACCACAATCACGTATGCAAGTAAATTTCAATATATAGAAATTCTACCATCATAATAGGTATTAATATGTATAGGGTCAAAATTACTCTTCCAAAGGTCTGATGTTATCACTCAAAAGACCTAACGTTAATACTCAACGTCTGAGTGGTAACATGGGATGTCTTTGAATGGTAACTTTAGGTTTAAGAGTTATAATATTAGGTTTTTGAATAGTAACATTAAGTTTTGAATCAATAATTTTAGAATTTCGAGCCATAATTTGAATTTTGAATAGTAACACCTAAATTGATACTCATGTCTCGTTACAAAGACCCTTGGAAACATTAGCAATGCCAGTGTATCCAAGTCACTGATCTATGCAATGGATCCTTACAAAATGGTTTCGAAGAATCAACAGTTCATATGTCAATTTTCGGTGCAATTTTAACAATTGCGAGGAAAATTATGGCAGCAATTTTAATATTTTAATATTAAAATCTTTTTATTCACGTGACATGTAACCTTTGCTGGTGACCTCTATCCGGTCTTGGATGCCAACCATCTGAATGCCGATATTAGACTAGTTTACCGCGATAAATGTTCTCTACCCTTGTTTGATTTTTGGATTTTGAGCTTTTTGTGAATATATATCATCTCAGAAGAAATGCTTTCCTTGACATTCTATTGTGTGAGAACTGATTGCTGCCGCATGGAGTGTGGGCCTTGCGTCACCTATTTCCAACTAATATTGAAAGGGAATCATGGTTTGTTCTTCTCGGTTTGCATATGAAGCAATCCTACATTGTTGGGTTTCAGACGTAACCCCTCCCCCCGCCCCCCCCCCAAAAAAAAGCACTGTCCCTAATAAAGAGATAAATCTGTGTCAGAGACAACAATGCTAGTAGACATTCTTGTCGTCAAAAGTGATTTGAATATGTTGATCATGATCATGTGAACAGAAACTCGCGAGGCCCATGAGAATTTGGCTTTTTATAACTGTTATGATAGAAATTTGACTGATGACACATAGCATATAATGGGTTTTGATCAATCTTCTTGCCCTTATGGCTCATGGTTGAGGTAAGCCTGCGTGGGTGCCAAGGAAAGAAACAAATAAAAACTAAAGAAAGGTATCTGAATATAAATATAAATATCGACTAAAACAATAATCTGTATTTTAATCTCAAATTTTAAGATTGATCATTTAAGAGACAAATATAATGTAGAGGATAATATATATAATTAAAATTTTAATACAAAATAGGAAAGACAATATTATGACAAATATAAGATGGATGAAAAAATATATATAATTAAAAATTTTAATAAAAAAATATAAAAGACAACAATATGAAAAAAAAAACTATAATGATAAGAAAAATTGTTTAACTTGTTCAAATTTTTTTACACCACTTATTCTAACATAAACTTATCTTATTAACTAAATCTTTAACCCTTAAACTGAATTCAAAATCATTTTTAAAAAATTTTGATGATAAAATTTTGAACGGTGAACATTTAATCTTGGCCATCATCCCATTGGATTCAGAGCAGAGTCGGTAAAAAAATTGGAACTAGCCAGAATAGCCTGGATAGGGGGAGGGGGGGAATCCCCATTTAACAATTTAAATTTTAACCTCCTACAAAAATTTTAATTTTTTGACTTTTACGATTCAAATAATATTATTCTATAAAAATACTCGAACATCAGCCACGCCACTCAATAATTATGGAAACTCCCGGCAACTTTGTCGCGATTTGTTGTTTCGTTTTTGGATTTCAATGGATCATTTATGATTCGGCTAATATTATATTCATCCTAACCATAATATTTATATCCGATTCTAACTTGATTCGGATTAAAAAATTAAAATTTATATCTGATTTTACGGATTTTTTAAAAAACCTGATCCGACTCGATCTACTACATATCTTTGAAAAACCGATTCGATTCGATTCTTAAATCGACTTATATTTGATCCATACCCGATCTAAATTATAATCTAATACATTTTTTAATTTAATAATATTTTTTCAAAAATAAAAATAAAATTTATAAATTATAACAAACTATAAAAATATTTTTATTTTATTTAATAATATTATATTAAAATAATATTTTATTTTATTATTAATTATTATCGAATCGGATTATTATAACATAAATCCGAACTCGAACCGACTCGACTACTTTATTTTATAACTCGATCCTAACCTGATTTTTTTAAAAAAAAACTCGGTCCATCGGATCGAATTTTTCAGGCATCCTTCAGATCGGATCGGATATTATCATCCCTAATTTATTTAGCGTCTTTATTTCCAAACGCCATGCCAACTAAGAGTAATTTTTAAAGCAATAATATTAGAAATTCAAATTCAAATGAATTAAATTTTATATCATTCTTAATTAAATTATTAATATTTGTCAAATAAAATAAATATTTAATTAACAATTAATTTTAGAAAAATAGTAATGCCAATTGGATTTAGCTTATCTCATCTACAATTCATATGTTCCGTTACTTCTGTAGAACAGCAGCCTACCATGGAATCTAGACCATTGGATTAACGTCAAAAACACCAAAGTGATGGAGTACAATCATCCTACAGCCCTGATTTTGTTAAAGTACGAGGTGCAGCAGGGCGGTAGGATAGGAGACTAGATATATAATAATCAATTTAAACACCTGATATATAATAATCAATTTATTTTATTTTATATTGTCGGCATATTATATTACTAATTACTATAAACAGAAAGGGAAAATATTTTGTCTTTTATTTTTTTATTTTTTTACATAAAGCTAAAATAGAAAGAAATAAAGGAAATAAACATATATCAATGACACCTAACATTCTCCATATATATACAATTTGATCACTGATCCGTCACCTTTCCCACCACCCCCTTCCTCTCGCTAGAATAAATGTTAAGTCGAGAGAGAGAGAGAGAGCTGTTCCATATATGTACGACACCCTCTCACCCCCCCCCCCTTTTCTCTCTGTCTCTCTGCATTGTGAATATGGCTTCTTGGTGGAGAGGCATAACAGGTTTGCCTTTTGTCATTCACGTTCACCTATCAACTGCGAAAGAAGGAGAGAGCTGTGATTTCATCAGTGGAAATTAGGTGTACGACGCATCCTACGCTACCTATAACCAGAGCACGTGTCCATTCGTTCAGAAAGAGTTCAATTGCCAGAGAAATGGCCGTCCCGATCTCAACTATCTGGAATACAGATGGCAACCTGATGCCTGCCCATTACAGAGGTATTCATTTTCTCTCCGATCACTTCAGTCGCTGTTATTCTTTTTTTTTTTCAAAGACTGATCATAAATGGTAATAATAATTTTTTGTGCTCTTCTTTTACAAGTCCGCCATTAATTAATCAACTTGCTACGTTCTGAGTCATAACACCACATGAATGTGACAGTCATTTCTTCAACTGCCTTTTTTTTTTTTTTTTTTTTGGTTACACGAGATTTTAACCTGATTTATGGGTTGGGAAAGGAGTCAGTGACTAGGACTGACAATTGGGTCAGGTTGGCTCGAGCTCGACTCGTTTTAAAGGGTCGAGCTTGGCTGATTTAGAGCTAGACCGAACTTGAGCTTAATTTTTAGGCTCGATTTAATTACAGATCGAGTTTAAACATAAGTGAACTCGGCCCGATGCAAACTCGGCTCGTTTAACATTAAATATCATGTGGTGTATGTATGTAGTGTAGAGTGGGTAACTATTGGTATTTGACCCTTTTTATTTTTTGTCTCACAGAAAAAAGAAACTCAAGAGTTAAGACCCAAATAGAGGGTCTCTATCATTTTCTATCATTAATCTAAGTCATGTCTCGTGTCTCGTGTGCATGCCCAACCCTAACTCCAACAACTTTCCTCGCTCTCTCACTCTCTCAAGAAAACCATTCAAAGACCAGTAAATATTTTGGTTGTCCGTCATACATTCAGGATAGAGAACCGTCGTGCTGATATTATGGTCTCCTTAAGCCACTCTCATTCTCAAAGACTCAATGAGTTCAGGACCCCTCGTCTCTAACTGCTTTACTTCCGCTTTTGAAGGATGATGCAGAGATAGTAAAGTTTTAAGACTGTGAAGAGTTTTTTTTAGAATCAAATAAATTGTAATTCAGTTGATTTAATTTAAAAATATTTTGATTAATTTGAAATTATTAAAATTTAAAAAAAAAATTGATTTTTTGTATATGTAAAGAAATTTTGTAGGTAAAAAAAAAATTGTTATTTGAGCTCGAGTTTGGTTCGAAATGGACCCGAAACCCTTTTAATTTTTTGAGTTGAATTCGAGTCTAAATTTTTTGAGTTTTCTCAAATCCATAAAATTTTAAACGAATCGAGTCAAAACCTTGCAAAGCTCCACTCAGAAAGCATAATTCTCAGGCCTAGTTAAGACTTTGTACTTTTGGGAATCCAACTGCAAACTATTAGTGTTACTCATACTGCAAATTGAATAGGTTGGTACTACCCTATAGAATTGGTGGGGTTTTTTTTTTTTTCTTTTTTATATTATATGGAATGAATTGAAATATTATTATTTATTTCGATATGAAATCCTGAAATTAGTGGGAGTTGGAATTTGCGTTCGAGTAAACAATTCATGTCATAGAATTAAAAAGTGTGACTTTTGCATTGCATGCACACACTTCATAATTGTTGATTTGAAATAATTTCATATAAAAAATCACTGGTTGTCGGCATAAAATGATAAATTAGATTACAATTTATATATATATAATATTTTACATGATTATATACGTTTAGTTAGATTTGTCAATATAATATTATTATTTTGTCTTCAACTACCTATGTACATATATTGTAAAATATTTCACAAGTAAAAATTAAAATTAAAAAAAAAATGAAGTGATGAAAGGAAAAGCAGTGTCTTGGTCGGAAGTAGGAACCGTGAGGAAGTAGCCAACAGATCCAAACAATGGTCTTGGCCAGTGGCCCTCCACTAACAAGTGTTTTGAAATCCGGGCGGGGGGGGGGGTCGATCAGAAATTGGTCCGGGAGTCGGTCCAGGTTTTTCTAGAAAACCGGTTTTGTAAAGAACCGGTCAAACTCGGTCAAAAACTAGGTTGGATCGAGAAAACCGGATTGAACCGGACCAGTCCAATCCCCTTTTTTTTAAGAACAAAATGTTTGAAAAAAATAAGAGTTAGGAGTCAAACCTGAGCTGGAGTGTTAAAAATCACAGCCTTCACCACTAGGTCACATGAAGGTTGATGTTTTTAATTTTATAATTTATATTTATTTACAATTTTATGATAACATCATCGGTTTTTTCATCCGATCCTATCGGTTTGACTCAGTAACCCATTGACCTCTTGGCGTGACCGGTTCGTATTCCGATCCGGATTTCAAAACATTGCCACTAAAGTGGCTTTGGCAAGCCATATTGAGAAACATTTCAATCTGGTCTGGTCTTAGTTGTACTCAACCCCAACTATCTTCGCTTCAGTGCACAACTTTATATATATGGGCTATGCACACACCCCAGAAATAGCCCAAGGATTAGTCATAACTAAACCTAGAAATGTGTCTTGTTAGATTGACATACAAAATGGTGAGTTACGTTTTTCCCATTTTCATGGTGTTGAAGTTGATTTTGTAGATTCAATGCTAAAGATTTCTTGCAAAGATTTAAAGGGAAGACTGTCATGTTTGTGAGCGATTCTCTAAGCCGAAATCAATGGCAGTCACTGAAATGCTTGCTTTACTCTTCAGTGCCCAATGCCAGTCTCGATGAAACATACCTAGGACAAGGAGATGTCACCACTTTCGCTTTATTGGTATGTCTCCATCGCTTGGCCTCTTAACAAGAATCATATAGTCTTAGTCCCAATTTTCTTTTCCTCCGTGAAGAAACGGAAGGAAAACGGGGTTGTTAACTTCTCCGCGTATGATCATAAGGATTTTGAAGTTTCACTAATCCTGTCACAAGTTCATCACTATGGTCCCACTAACCTTAAACCTTGTTGTTAATAATTTGAACTTGCAGGACTATGAAGTGAAAATAGTGCTGCATCGTACCGTGTTTCTAGTGGATGTAGTGAGGGAGAAGATTGGTAGGGTGTTAAAGCTTGACTCAATTCAAGGGGGAAAGCTATGGAAGGAAGCTGACATGCTCATCTTCGACACTTGGCACTGGTGGAATCGTCGTGGCCCAACTCAACCGTAAGTAAACTACTTCTGAAAAATCAGTACTTTTGTAAAATTTAATGGAGTCTTAAATCTTTAAATAGTGAGTAATGTGAACTTGCTTGTTCTATTCAACTCCATTTTAATGTTTTTCCATATGCCAACTATGATAATTTGGTTTTCTTTTTCAAACATGACAAGGTTTTGAGATTGTTGAAATAGACTGCAGTCATTGGATCGCATGAAAACTTACAGGAATGGACTGCAGTCATTGAAATAGACGGAGGTCTTACAGGAATGGGCTGCAGTCATTGGATCGCATTAAAACTTTTAAGATAGCCCTCACCACATGGGCGAGATGGGTGCATTCAAACATTGATCCCAAAAAGACTAGGGTATTCTTTCAAGGGATATCTCCTTCTTATTACAACTAAGCTTGTCTCTTTCTCGTACAATATTGCAGAAATATTTCCCAACATAAAAACATTTTTCATTTTTCAAGGAAAAAAAGTAATTTTCATGCTTATGATTTTCGTTAACCTATTTTTGTTACAATAATTAGTGGCACCGGTTGGGGCGAATCACGAGCAAAGACATGTTTAGGGCAGAAACAACCCTTGCTTGGGTCAACATATCCTGGAGGTCTACCAGCAGCCTTAGGAGTGCTCAAAAATGTGCTAATCAAGATCAAAAAGCCGGTGACTTTGCTAGATATAACAAACCTGTCTTTACTAAGAAAAGACGGACATCCTTCTATTTATGGGCTCGGAGGTCTTACAGGAATGGACTGCAGTCATCGGTGTCTTGCCGGAGTCCCAGATACTTGGAATCAAATTCTTCACAATCTAATTCTAACTCGGAAATGAGTTCATCTAGGGACTAATTTGTCACAAGGAAAATTGTTGGGGCAAAATTGCTATGCAACTTGGAAACTAGGTTAATTCTTTCAATGTAATACTTCAAGAAATCAAGATTACATATTAATTGTGATTGGTTCTTTCATGTCTCTTTCATGGTGATTGTGTGGGCATTGCCATGCTTTTGGGTTTTGAGTAATGAATAATAGCTGTAAGTGTAGATGGAGTTGCTTTCGGTTTTGTTTTTTGATTTTGCTTTTTATGTTTTTTGGGTAATACAGAAAGAAACCACGCTTTAACCAATACAACTCAAAACACAACAAATAGCCCCATCACCATTCCATGCACAACGGACAACACCCCTCAAGATGAACAATAACAAAACAACGTGAAAAGCAACTCAAATATCCATTCCCCTAAATTCCAATAAATTAATAAAATTATAATTCCTTTCTCCTCACAATTTTTATTTTGATTGAATCCTAAGGGAAAATTTGCGTATATATACATTCACTCTCTCATACCCATGTATTAAACTAGAGAGTATTTTATACACTGAATGAATCATTTTTTTTTTTTTGATTGAATCTCAGTTCTCACTAGAGTTTTATAGTCTAACAGAGATTTTAAAGCTACTTTACTCTTCTCCCATCGGTTTTCTTTTTTCTTTAAAACTTACATTAAAACATAAATATTAGCATTGAATGATTCCTTTGTCTATTTATTCTTCACAAGCAATTACTCACATTTTTTTAAAGAAAAATATAATCTTTACCTCCATTTTTCTTTCTTTTGCGTGTATGGATTTTGGGTCTATGAATAGAAAACAAAAAACTATTTTTAATTTTTTTTAATTACATCGAAATTTAAACTTAGGATTATTGAGAGAGAGATTCTGACCACTAGGCAGTCTTTTGGGATAAAACTGTAAGAATAAAAGATTCAATGAAGAGAAATAGAAAATAGAAAAGAGAATATAAAGAGTTGAAAAGGGAAAAAATAAAAAGGGAAAATATTAGTTTAAAGATAAGAAAGGATAGAAAAATTCTTTCCTTTTATTAATCTGAAAAGTTATTCAAAAATTCTTTCTTTTAGACGATTTTTATAGTTTTTTTTCTTATTGTTCTCGCCGATTTAAATTCTTTTTTTTTTTAAGATTAAGTTTTTTGTTCCAATCCCAAGGTGTTTTTTTGTTTTTCTTTTTAAGATTTGGGTTTCATTGATTTAAAATCCCGATTTCAGAATTTGACTAAAATTATTTTTCTCAATTTTGATTTAATTCTATAAAATTTGATTCAATTTCTGATCAAAATCACAACTTTGGCATGGCTAATTACTCCTCAGGAAATAAGAATCCCTCGAAGTAAACAATAAGCATAGAGAAAGATCTTTGGTTTAAATTATTAATTTCAAAATTATCGAGCCAAAGAGGTCAGAGATTTTTTTTTTGGTTATATAAGGGCTGCTAAAATCGAAATTACACGTACCCACAAAGACTCGAACACAAGATCTTGAGAAAAATACTAAAACAAAGCTCTTTACCCTTACAGATTTTTTTTTTCTTTTTTTTTTAATGGTTACAAGAAGGAGGTACAAACAGACTAACCTCCAAAAATGCCAAACCTCTCATATCCTTTCTAATAATATGGTATACATCACTAGGGGGGAGTTAAATATATGAACTCCAGGAGGAAAGCAATGACCTAACTTGGCAATAGTATCGGCATAGGAATTCACTTCTCGAAGCACAAACTGAACATCATGGATCGAGAGAGTCTGAATTAAAACCCGAGATTCCCTCAATATATGAGACTACGGATGGGAACTTAAACTATCTGCTTTCAATGCTTTAAGCACCGAGGATGAATCGGGTTCTAAGATCATTGGAGTGCATTGATTATTTATCAAAATATGAAGACATTCGAAGCACTGCTACCCCATGATCTGCGAAGCCCAAATTGACCGTAAATCCTAAGACCCTGAAGCCATGACCATTTTTAAGAATTCCCCCATCACTAGCCAATCTCAAATAAGGAAAAACTAAGCCATCCGTATTAAATTTAAAGCACCTTGTTGGAGGAGGACACCAAGTAATCCATCTCCCCCTTTTATGAAGGGGATCGCAAATTGAGGAGATAAAAGCGGATGAATTCTGAGCATAGCCAATCCCAAAATAAAGAATCCTTCCCGTGGAATACCACCTGAAATCTGGCCTTACAAAGAGTCTATAGCATAGAGCTAAAGAGAATGGACCATTGGAGGTCCATGTGAGGCGTGAGAGCAACAATTATTTTTCAATCAAGTAAAAATATCCCCATTGAGAATGTCAAGTGATGAAGGTGTGACTCACCAAGTAACAGCTCTCAAGCCTCTCGGCTCCTATGACAGTCTCTCAAAATTTGAATCATCGATTCCTCTGCTACATGACAAAGCGAACATAGAGCATCTAAGGAGAGCCTCCTCCGAACCCTCTCCTGGTTAGTCAACACTTTATTATGGGCAACCGTCCAAATGAAAACTTTTATCTATTCAGGGCACTTCAAAAGCCACGCCCAACGCCAATCCCTGACGTCTGGTCGATCGATAACCTCAGGCCCCTACCTAAACCTATAAGTTGATCAAATCGTAAAGCATCCATTCGACTCCCCTCCCTGTTACATCGTGTCCCTAGCCCTAGGGTCACTGGGGATAGTGATCGCCCTAATCCCCTCCACTCTGGCCAAGGGGATGTGGGTAGATAATCTATCTAGATCCCAATGTCCGTCCGGCTTGATAAACTCATGAACCCTTACCGAATCCTCATTATTTACCAGGATATCCCCCCGATTATATGATAAAAGTTGAGCTTCAACCCAGTGATCCGACCAGAATCTAATTCTTGAACCATCCCTCACCTACCATCTAAGACCCCGGAGAATGATGTCCCGGGCTCAAAGAATGCCCCTCCACAGTGCGGAACTGCCAGAATGAGGAACGTGCTCAAGCAAATGCCCATCCCGGAGATACTTCCCAAAATCTTTAAAATACTTCAAACATTTGACATAAATTTCCATATTTTCAAAGTAATCAAGAGCCGAGGTAATTAAGAAATAACAAAAGATTGTTGGCGTGGGGCTGGGCTACATGCCACTCCCACTCCCACTAAGAATGGAAAATGAAGAGTTTTTAACATTAGAACGAAGGGAAATACTCTTTTTTTTTGTTACAATTACAATGGGTCTCGGTTCATGGGGTTGGAGAACAGAAAGAAATATGACCGCTACGTCATCACCTAGGGAAGGAAAATATTTTCATGAAACCATGTCATAAACTCACGGCATTAATGTGGCATTTCCTAAATTATAAATCTTTTATCAAACTAAATTTATGGATTTTTTTTTCTTTCCAAAAATATTTTTTATGTCACATAAAAACGGTTTCATGGGTATAACTAAGACTATGTCACGGCATTAATGTGTTGCTTCATAAACTATAAAATTTTCCTAAATAAAAAATTTTATAGATTCATTTTTCTTACCAAACATATGTCCTATATCTGAATTAAAATTTTCACTAATTTATTGTTACCAAAAAAGTGATTTCATTATCCATCACTTAATTTATTTAAGGGCAAGGCAAGGCAACCCAACCCAAGAGACATCGTCCATCTCTCTCTCTCTCTCTCTCTCTCTCTCTCTCTCTCTCTCTCTCTCTGAAAATTAAAAAATGGGGTATGAGTTTTTCATAGTCATTTTCTTATTTTCTTGTCTTCATTGGCGTTCAAATGCAATAATAGAACGAGGTAAGTGTGATTTGTTTAAAGGGAGTTGGGTGCCTGATCAGTCGTATCCAATCTACAACGCCAAGTCATGTCCATTCATTGAGAAGCAATTCAATTGCGAGCTGAATGGACGGCCAGATAAGCTCTATCTCAAGTATAAGTGGAAACCCACTTCTTGTGGTTTGCCGAGGTATAATCACGACTACCACTGATTTTATATTTTCACTAAAATAGAAAAGATTTCTCTTTTATATCGAAGAAATACAAACGCGAGTGCTTTCAAAATAAAATAGAATAGTGATAATTGAGTTATAGTTATAATAGAAAAATGCACACCGCAGTCAATAGGTTAATATGAGTTGAGTTATAGTTGGCGAAGAGATTATAGTTATCTAAAAAATAATGTATTCAGTGTCAAAAATCTCATATTATGGGTTTTGGAAAAGAAAATATCTAGGTAGGCTTTTCATTTTTTTTTTTGTAAGGAGGCTGATTCGAATCTTGAACTTTCAAAACACAATAGAGAGATTCCACCATTACACCAAATCCATCCTTCAAAGAAATTATAGTAATCTATTGATCATTATATTAATTATAATATTTTTCATTGCTTGATATATATGTAATTTGATAAGTTAATAATTTTTTCTCCATATATAGTTTAGGACATGATTAATCGATAGGTTAACTAATTTATTACAATAAATTGGATCGAATTTTTCGATCATTTTTTTCTTTTGTAAATGTTATGCGAGACAACAATGCTAAAAGTTTTAATATCAACTATTGGTTATTATAATTCATATAAATTTTTATTATTAATTTTGATTTGTATTAACTTGTTAATTAGTGAAATCTAATGTAATATCAAAGAAGTAGCTCCCGGATAAACTAGTCTGGCCCATATGATTGTCAACAAACAGCTGTGATGATGCAGATTCGAGGGTCAGGATTTTGCGAAGAGATTCAAAGGGAAGAAAATATTGTTTGTTGGCGATTCTTTAAGTTTAAGCCAGTGGCAGTCCCTCACTTGCATGATTCATGCTGCTCTTCCCCACTCAAAATACAGCTTTCAGCGAGGAGGAAATTTCACCACCTTCACCCTACCGGTTGGTTCTCCATTTACGTAATCAAATAATTATGAATCAAAAATTTTCATTTTGTTATTGAAAAAAAAATATATATATCTTTTTTATGATGAATTTTTGTCATCTAAATCATAAAAATTTTGTATTATTTTTTGAAAATTGATTTTGGGATCTAACTCGTGTAATATTATTTTTATTTTATACATCAGAATTCATAATAGAACAGGAGATTGTAAAATCGGTGGATATTTGCATGCATGAATACAGTATGGCGGCAGATCTTTTTGTTCTTTGAGAAATTGTATATTGAACGCCGTACATATTTTTTGTAGGACTATGGGCTTTCTATCAAATTTCATAGAACTCCATTTTTGGTTGACTTGGTGCAAGAAAAGAAAGGCGTTGTCCTAAAGCTGGACTCGATTAGGGATGGTAATTTATGGAAAGGTTATGATATGCTGATCTTTAATACTTGGCACTGGTGGCTTCACAGACCGGGCACCTCGTAAGATAATACCCACTTATTAATTCTTAACTATGCATATTCTTGCAATAACTCATGATTAAAGTTTAATACTACTAATTTAATACGAACTTTGAAAGATGGAACTTCATCGAAGTAGGAGGAAAAGTCTACAAACAGATGGATCCTGTAGCTGCTGCCAAGGTGGCATTGACAACATGGTCTAGGTGGGTGGACTCTAACATCGATCACAGGAACACCAAGGTACTCTACCAAGGCATATCCCCAACCCATACCAGGTAAGTTTATATTCCAACTTTTCTTTTTCTTTTCCTATGAAAGGCTTTTAAAGCAACAGTTATATAAAATTGTTCGATTGGGATATGCGAAGTGGGGAGGAATGGAACAGAAGAGGTTCAACCTGCCTTGGACAAACTCGACCGTTGACAGGATCACACTATCCGGGAGGTCCAGCGAAGGGCGAAGAGGTAGTGAAGCAGGTGCTGAGCAAGATGTCGACACCGGTGACTTTTCTGGACATAACAGAGCTATCTCAGCTGAGGATTGACGGGCATGTATCTATTTATGGAGGTACAATGAGTACTGACTGCAGCCATTGGTGTCTGGCTGGCGTTCCTGATACTTGGAATGAACTTTTGTATGCTACTCTAGTTGGGTAATCAAGGATGTCCCACAAATGTAATTCTCCCAAACACATCGCCTTGATGACTTTTATGTATGTCACACCTAGTTCTTGTCAGTCAAATTTGGACACTCCGAATAAGGTTTTATGAAATTGGAATTTTCACTACAGTCGTATAATATTTTCCATTCACCATTATTTTTAACAAGTATATTTACATCGAGATTTAGTTTTATCAATGATTCCTTTATTACCTCTCTGTTTGATTTCTCCATTTTCGATTTTCCACAATCAGTGGCAGCGTCGGGTTTCATCTCTATTAGTCCCTTAAAGAAATGGCAATTAACTTAAAAGTAAATGTTATCCTGACCTCATTGAATTTAACCTGTATATTAAATAAGAATTTGACCCAAATTTGAACCAAAGAGCAACATTATATCTTTCTTAATTTAATTACTGACATAAAGAAGGAGGTTTTATTACTTTCCATTTTCTATTTTTTGGTATCAATTAATTAAGCGTTTGACTTTACCTATTGTCACTAAGATTTGCAAATGAGGAGTTTGTAACGTAAAATATGAATTTGTTTTAAGGAGCAACTCAACTCTGTCTCTCTCTCTTCTCTCTCTCTCTCTCTATGAGCAGTAGCAGTGAATGGAACAGCCCGAAAGCAACCTGCACTGTGCACAGATAGATGCGACAATATCCAGCAGGCAGACCTCCTGCACTAAAAGGATGCAACGAAGATTAGTAATGGTACCAACGTTCTACGGATCTAGCGATAAAATATTAAATTTTTTTAATATGATCTCAAGTTCAAGTTCAAGTATTTGAAATGAAAAAACAAGTGAAGAGTTGACCTTTACATTGAACCCTACTCGAATCTCAAACCGGATTAATCGGGTAACTCGGATACCGGTTGATCAGACCAAAAAAAAAGGTAATGCATCCCAGGTCAAAGCCAGCCCATTTTCTTGATATTTCATTGTTCTTGCAATTAAGCCGAGATGGCCATTGTTCCCATGGGCAGATTCAACCGAGGATGACCATTATTGCTGCCACTGTTGCCTTGCTGCGGTCCCTGATACTTGGAACCAACTCCTGCATGCAGCTCTTTATGTAAAGTGCTATACAGAGTAGAATCCCTAGATCACTGTTCATGTTTGGACTAATAGCAACCGCTGTTAAATTCTTGCATATGTTACAAGGCAGAGCTTTCTCGGATCAAAATGATATGACTTAATTTCATTTGTCATCAACATCATATGGGAAGATAAAGTACAGCATGTGGACATCATGATATCAATCTCCGTATCACAAGACATGCTCAGATTTGAAGATGCTTTCAGACGATAACAAAATGGGCAGAAAAACGATATCTGAGGCTGAGGATAAATTCATGAAACTTGGTGATGTTGATTAACTGAACATCTTAACACTTTAATAAAAAAGATTCGGAAATAGGTACAGGAGTTAAAAATGTGTTGAAGTAAGCAACTTAAAGCAATACTACAAAATTCTATCTCCCATCAGCACTTGGCAAATATGCAGAAACAGAAACTGCCCAAGCCGAAACGAACTTCAATTGTAACATCAGGGCAGGAATATGATAAAAGAAACCCAAGACCAAATTACAGAAATATAATGGGTGGTGGGGTAGAGGATTGATGGACAATCTTCTGCTAAAGTTGGGCTAGATATTTATCTCTCTTTTTGAATTCTTTTGTCCCTTATTGGCAACTCAATTGGCTTCTGGGCTTCATGTGGATGATCTGGCCCCTTATATACCTTAAGATGGTTGAAGAGCGCCCTACCGAGCTGCATAAACAATTGAAAGTGGTCGAAGTTCAGTACAGAAAGAAGCACAAGCATAATCACTTTTGTCAACAAAAGGACTTCAAGAGAAGCTACTACGACACACGTGTCCACAAATCCAACCAGCATCTATTTCATCATTAAAATTCAAAATATCATCCACTACGTTGACCCTAACGAGTCCACTTCAACTTCCATATACCATAATTTACAAACCAAAGATTGATGAATAGAGTGAGAAATAGGAACTCAATCATACTTCAATGGACAGCATCAACGATTGAAATTTTGAAATAATTGCAAGACTTCCAAGTGCCAACTCCCAAATCATATAAAATGATATAAGAATCCCAATAGACAAGGAAAAATGAGGTCTAAGCAAGAATGGGGAATAAAAATGGCAGATGCAACTCAAGCAAAATCTAAACCTAGCCCAACTTTTCTCAGAAGCTAGCCAACTTTAACCCAATATTGAAGACATATTCTCCCTTCATTCCCACCCTCACAACTAAGATTGTAAAAAGATCTACCCTGTTTTTTTTGTCAGCAGTGGAGTGAATTGAACAGTAAAACTCACCCGCCCTTTTGGAAGCATGCCACGAACAGCATGTTCAATAATTCTTTCAGGAATTCGGTGTTGGAGCTGATCAAACGTTTCCACTTTCATACCACCAGGTCTTCCCGAATGCCTCCGATATAACTTTTGGGACCTCTTTTTACCAGATACTGCAATTTTTTCTGCATTTACCTTCGGTAAACAAAAGTTTATCACCCTTCTTAGAACAAGAATGTAACCAGTATGTATTGGAAGCAACATCACAACCAAAGAAATGACTGAAAATGAGAAACAGGCTAGGAATATTGATTAACTGAGTGGTAAAGCAAGATTTATCTTTCTGCTGTTCAGAATAGATCATTGAAGGGTTGCAGATATAGTAAGGGGCAATTGTACCCGTTAGGAAAGCCAATCCTGTGTTCAAGTAACTTGTAATGTTTGCATTAAGTAATTGTTAGATTTTTAGTAGGGAACGGTTGAAACATACATTGAGCCATGCAATTTTCAAAAAGAACCCCAGAAAAGTTGGTTTAACATATGAATCAAGAAGCTTTAAACTAAATGTGTACTCACCTTTTACTTTTTAAACCTTAAGCAACATTAGTTTCTCATCTCTCTGCAAAACCCTATCTCCATTTATATAGTCCCACAAAAACCAAAACTGAAATTCCAGCCAGAACTCATCATCATAAAGGGCTTTTCACTACGGATAGATGACAACACAGTAAAATTTGCTTTCATGATTTTTAATATTGAATAGTATATTACATGCATTTGAAAATGATGAAACAATTATCCGACCAATTCGATATCCAAAGCTACTTTTCGGGCTCCTTGTAGTTATTCTCATTTCTTGCAATATTCGATGTAGAATTGAAAAAAGAATATAAAAAAAATTTGTGGGGGTGCGTCGAGCTTAACCCATGACAATGTAGTTCAAATGGTCAACAAATGAAGGGAACATGGTGCACAACCATAAATTCATCAAGAAACTACATACCACGATGACAAATGCCCCCATGTCCACACTAGGAGTATAGGATGCCAAGTTTTTCCCACGAATATGAATGGCAATGGTTGATGCTAATCTCCCAAGAATCTTGTCAGTTGCATCAACAAAATACCAGGGTTTATCGGTGTTTACATGATCAGGAGCCTTAGGGTACCATGTCATATTCCATATGTCCTGCAAAAGGAACAATAGCTCTCCAAATTAACTGAATAAACATGAAAAGTAAATACATATTATTCAAAATTAATCTTGAACCTAACTAATCTTAAATTAAACAATCTGCAGATGGGATTAGCGCACGTTGGCCAAGAACTTTAACACACAAAGAAGAACTAAAATGCAAATGTCTCATTAATTAAGTCCTAGGTTCAATGTTCAGAAAAATTGAACATCACTAGACAAGGTTTTATCCAGAACTAGTAACATCTCAATCCCAAAAAAAAAAAGGAACCTTCTCAACATGTTCAGCCAATAAATATGTTTTATTTTCCCTCTATACAACCAACCCCTAGCAATTATCATACTTTGAAAAGCCATAATTTGCTCAAACCAACAAACATAAATTAAGAAATTTCAGTATAATCAACTCCAAAGCCACATTTGGTGTAAACCTATTAAATTTGGCACAATTATTGTAAAAATCAAAGGGGGTATTTCACAAACGAGAGAGAGAGAGAGAGAGAGTACAGTGCCATTGTTTCGGACAGTTCGAGTACAGGGCCGTTGGAAAACATAAACATGATTTCTTTTCCTCTCTTTCTCTCTCTACAACTAAACCCAAACAATTTTCAAGCATTGGAAAACCATAATTTAGTCAAACCCACAAATGTAAATATGAAATTTCAGTGTCGTCACCTCCAAAACCACATTTGGTTTCATAGCATGAAGCAAAATATAGGATATTATGTTCGAAAGTTATGACATGTGGCACAACTATTGGAAAAATTAAACGGGGCATTTCACAAACGAGAGAGAGTACGGGACCGTTGGCTTGGGAATGTTCGAACATCCACCGTTGGTCTAAGGGAATGTGAACAGCAGCTGGCTTATCCTCCTTCTTACAACTGATTTGAAGAGTCTTCGTAGTGAGAGGAGTTTTAGCGGCTAATGACGATGAAGCCGACGACGAGACTGATATACCCAGAAATGGAATCTTCTTGAGAGCAGAAAATTTGGGTTTTTGTGAAGAACATGGTGAAACCATCGACGATGACGCGCATGCAATCGTCATTCCCTCTCTCTCTCTCTCTCTCTCACTTCAAATTGGAGCCGGATGAAGCAGAGAGAGAGAGAGACGGTGGATAAGAGAAGCGTGACGAGCAGTTGGGCCTGATGCTTTTACCTAATTTTAATGTTGGGCTGGGCCTAAGTGCCCAAATTGCGAATACAGGCCCGGCCTATTAATGTGCTGTAGATTTCACTATTTTTATTTTATTTTATTTTATTTAGATTAATATTTTTAAAAAAATATATAATCAAACAAAATTGAATCAAAAAAGAGAGAATGAAAATGAAAAGTTTCAACTACTTAAACTATCCCTGAGGAATTATTTTATTTAGATTATGTTTTTTTTTATTATTATAATAGGAATCAAAATCATAAATTATAAGAGAAGAAATTATTAATTTATTTATATTACGTTAATGCCGTGTTTTTAGTTTCATGTATGGCAGATGAATTTGATAGCCAAGGTGATACGAATGATGATGTGTTATTGTTATTTTTAGAGAGAGAATGGTTGGATGATAAATACAGAAAATAGAAGAAATCTTGCACGAGATTAAGAAAGATTGGAAAGCGAATTAGGGTGAAAAGAATTAAAAGTCAAAGACATGTCCTACATTCCTTAACCCAATTTACAGAGCGAAAGAATAGTCAAGTCCTCGGAAATAAAAGGTTGGTTGATAGGGCTAATAATGAACCATTTGTATAGAATATAGAACTGTTTTATGAATTGAATCGAATTTGAGTTATTTGTGAGTACTCAATCAAAAGCTTGACCCGATTTGATTTTGATCGAATTTGAATTGAATTTAAACAGTTTTATTATATAATAAGTTTGAGTTTGAATGATAAAATTTTAAATTTAAAAATTTATGGAATAATTCAATAACATATATTAATATATATTATATATATATTCATATATTGTTATAATATTAAAAATTAAATTAAATAAAATATATTAATATATTATATAAAATTCATATCTATAAATGTGTAGAGTTTTTAAGTCGATCTCAAACTCATTAAATTATAAACGAGTCAAATTCGAATCATATTATATCTATTCGACAAGTTTGAGTTTTAAGTACTATTAAAAAATTTAAGTTTAAGTTTATATATATGGGTATTTAAACTCGACTCGAATAAACCCTTTGTAGAAGAGATGACACAATTTTCAATACATATATCTTTTTATTATTATTATTTTCTTGTTATTTTGCCTCTTTTTTTTTTTTAATCTTTTCCCTCAATTTAATAAAATTTTATTTTTATTCTATCATCACCATTATTAATTATTATTTTCAACTACAGAGTACCTACACATTTGAAATTCTCTAGATGTTGAAGATTCCACCAGTGATCAAAAGGCTTTTTTATTATTATTCTTTTGTTTGTTAAATGAATATTTACATGTGTTTAAGTCTATTTTATTAACTGGTGCTGAAATTTCTTGTCAAAGTGAGATTTGAAACCCAATATTTTTCGTTCTTCTATTGTATGGTCTCAGACCTCTTAAAAAAAAAATGTCTTAACCCCCTAAAAAATAAGCCAAAGAAGAAATTTTAAAAATATATACTTTGACTATAAAATATCATTTATATATAAAAAAAATGTGATGAGAAAAAATAACAAAAATTTGTGTGCTTCCGATCTTTTTTTTTTGGAAAAGTTTTCAAAAATGAATACTTTAACCACTCATTTGGACGAGAATATTAGAAGACAAAAGAAAGAGTAGGAGAAAAAGTTCCTTTGAGTTTAGATACAACATAAAAGAAAGAATTTGAATAAATTTAAAATCTTTCCAAATGTAAAAAAATTTTTCTTCTTAGGTGAAAAAATATTAAAATTAAATATTTTTAATATTATAAAAATATCTTTTAAAATTTGACATCAAAATTTTTTATTTCGAATAAATCTTATATCTATCGAGAATAACAGAGACATACAAAATAAACCGAGAAAACTTTGCTCTACTTACAAATATATATATATATATATATATATATGAATATTATCCCTTAAAAGATTCTTAAACTTTGCTCTACTTACAAATATATATATATATATATATATATGAATATTATCCCTTAAAAGATTCTTGTTTAATTTATTTCAAATATTATCCTTAGTTTAAGGCTCAAATATTATCCTATTTTGCTTTATTATATTCTAATTAGAAAGATAATAATGTGACCTTCATATATAAATGAAACATTTTTTACATTTTTCTCCAACTCCGAAACATGAAAAACACATTTCTTTGCTATCTTTTTCATTTCTCTACCAAGTAACATTTTCTTCTCTCCACAGCTCCCAAACATATAACTTTCGTGCCGTGGAGGTGCTTCCTTCTTCAAACTTGCCAAGATCAAAACCAAGTCAAAATGGCTTTTTCTAATCTTCTGGTCTCATCATTGCACCCCTCACCTCTCTCTCTCCTCCCCACTCTCTCTCGTCAACAACACGTCCGCACTCAGCCTTTCCTCTTCTCAAACCCTATGCCTCCTATACCTAAACCTAGAACCCACAAAATGCACACTGTAGTTACTCGAGCCCTGTCTTCACCTGACCAAGTGGGTGGGTTTTCTAAGGTCATAAGTTTGATCCAATCATCTCCCACGTGGAAGTCTGCTCTATTGAATAATTTGTTGATCTTCATCGTGGGTTCTCCGTTACTTGTCTCCGGTCTCTCTCTCTCTGGCATTGCTTCTGCTTTTCTGTTGGGTACTCTCACTTGGCGTGCTTTTGGTCCTCCTGGGTTTCTTCTTGTTGCCGCCTACTTTGTCATTGTAAGCTTCAATTTTTAGATTGCCCTACTAATTTTCCATTTTTCCTTTTTCCCCCTAATTTTTGGCATTTTGGTTTTTCCCCATTTGGTGGATTACTGGTTATTTCTGTTGTGTTTATGATTTTGTTCAAGTTCATAAATTTGTCTGCTTTTGGTGTGTTTGTGTTTCGAATTTATGAATCAGAACAAAAAATGGGTTCTTTATGTTTGTCTGACTAATGTGTTTGTAGGTTTTGATTGTATGGCATATTTGTTTCTTAATGATGTTTTTATTTGATCAGTTCAAACTAAGCATGATCCATTATTCATGGCTTGATCTGGAATTTTCTGCTTTTTCCCTGTTGAGAATTCAATCGTAGGATAAAGTCTTCAGTATTCAAAAAGAAATATGTGTCTTTATGTTTGTCTTTTTTTTTTTTTTTTTGAGGGTTTTGATTTATGGCCTTTCTTAATTTTTATTTATTTATTTATTTTTTTACTTCATTAATGCAAGCTTAATCTGATTGGTTATTCTTTGAAAAAAAAAAATCTCGGTGCTCATTCTTGTTTGGAATTCTATACTCAAATTTTCATAGTATAATCAGTAGTCACTCATTGCACATTAGTTTTCACAGGCCGTGAAATGAGGGATGATTTTGGATTTCTTAGGGAACAGCAGCTACGAAGTTGAAATTGGCACAGAAGGAGGCTCAAGGGGTTGCTGAGAAAAGAAAAGGAAGAAGAGGACCAGGTAGTGTTATTGGTTCAAGTGCTGCTGGTTGTGTGTGTGCATATCTATCAATATTTGGAATAGGAGGAGAAGCTTTTACTCAGCTTTGGCAGCTTGGTTTTGTTGCCAGTTTTTGCACTAAGCTCAGTGATACCGTGTCAAGTGAGATAGGGAAGGCATATGGCAAAACAACGTAAGTAACGTGCCTTTCCTAGTATGCCGTGGTTACTTTTTCGTTGTATAATTGGTTGTTAGTTTGATGAGGTAAAACCATCACTGTTTGTCACAAAAAGTTCTTTACTTAGTGTTTTCCGAGACACTTTTGGTTGTGTTGATGTGAGTTAAATATATTTGAGGCAGCCTTTTTGGGCACTTATCACACCATAGTAGCAGAGGCACATGATTGCAGCATTTTGCAAAGATTTCTTCTGTGATGGTTACTGGCCACAATATATGATATGATGCATAATATTTAAAATCGAAGTGATTCAACCAAGGCATTTTACCAGCTTCAATGGATTATGATTATCACTATTAGATGGATACCTGGAAGAGTACTTGCAATTTCTGTGTTCATAAAATTATGATCTTTTGCCGATGCATGTTATTGGACATAAGCGCTGCAGTAATTATTTTGGGGGATTTGTTAATCAGAAACAGAAATTTATGGTGCAAAAGTGGAATCAAATCATGCTTCATGACAAAAGACAAAAGAAAAATATGTGCTGCCACATGGTTATGTAGGTCTGTAATCTGTATTATAAAATAAAGAAAAATCCACATTTTGAAGAAACCAAATTCTCCATCTTTGGAACATCTCCGAGCGGATATCACTACTATAGCAGCAGATGCAGCATCCTGGTGTTTGAATATTTAATTCGTTTCTATAGTTAATATAATATTTGGTCGTAATTATACGTTCAATCTGATGAGGTTTTCCGCATGTTTTTATACCATAAGCTAGACAGCCTGCAAGCAAGATGCATATCATCTAAAATGCTTAGCTTCCAATTTTGCTCATCTTCTCTCAAGGATGGTTTTCTTAATGCATTTCTGATAACTTAAATTGGCAGGTATCTTGTTACAACGTTTAAGGTAGTTCCAAGAGGAACAGAAGGTGCTGTGAGTGCTGAGGGAACCTTTGCTGGTCTTCTAGCTTCAATTCTTCTTGCCATTGTTGGTTATCTCATGGGTCAGGTGTACCTCTCTCTCTCTCTCTCTCTCTCTCTCTCCCTCTCCAACTATTTATTAGGATTGTGTTCATAACCTATTACTCAGTAGGGTTTGTTTTTTCTTTTTTGGTGAAAGTTGTTAATCAGCATTAAGATATACCACTACTTTGTCGTTTTAAAGCCTTTTCTTTTCCTTTCTGGCAATAGATAGATGCACCTGAAGCTGCCATATGCATTGTAGCTTCCCAGATCGCTAATTTTGGCGAGAGCGTTCTAGGTGCTTCTTTTCAAGACAAGGAAGGATATCATTGGGTAGGCACCTACTGCTCCCTTGTTTTGAGTAGATCTTGTGTTCGGTACCTTCCATATTGCTATCAGTCTTTGTAGAATTGACAATGTTGGGATTTACTATTCTTGGGCCACAGCATGGTTTTAAAATGAATCTCTAGTATTCCAAGTTTGTGGAGAAAAAACAAATTTGCTGTGGGCTTAATTCCCACCTTTGAAGTTGTTAGTTTTTGCTTGGCTTTGATCGGGTTGAGGTTGACTTGAGGCTTGTAAGTTCTACATTGCTAATGCTAGCCTGGACCTTGAAAGCTCGGGGAGGTTAATTGTGGGAGACGAGCAAGGGCTTTGTGGTCTTCCTCCTTCCTCATCTATGGTTTCTTTTTAACTACTGCTGTAGACTCTGAGTCTTATAGTTGTGCTCTGCTTTGTTTTGCAGCTTAACAATGATGGTGTCAATGTCATTAACATATCTGTGGGAAGTGTTTTAGCTGTTTTAATGAAGCAAATCTTACTCCAGAACTGGCTCGTATAGTTTCGTGCAAGGACTTTTGCGCAGTTTCTCTATGGCCACAGATGTCTCTGCGTCATTCTACTTGCTCAATCAACTTGAAACTCATTCACCAGTGCAACAAATCTAACCATTAAAAAACCGATACACGTGTAGGAATATGTAGTGTATTGTTTTATTGCTGCAGCTGTTATATTAATTTATTTTTGTGAAGAAACAGCCTTCTCATCTGTGGAAACAATATGAATGAGAATCAATCAAGGATTTTCTGTGAGCACTTCTTTTATCTTGTGCAAAACTGCTATTTTGACAAAGATAAAATATAACCTCACGCTGTTTCATTGGCTCTTCAATCTTTTCCTCAATTTAAGTCGGAGCTTACCTGGTATTTTGCTGGTCATAGGCATTGAGAGCTTGTAATTATGCATGTTCAAGCTTTCTTTAAACATTTTCTTTTCTATTAACCACAGGTGAAAATATGCAGATTTAGAGGTGCAGCTGTAAATCTGAGCTCTCGGTTCTTATTCATCATTGCAGGACTTGGCACATAAACTTTTTCTTTGGGGGGGGGGGGGGGGAGGGGGGTTGAACTACCTTTCCATAGGGCTTCATGTGGAGCTCTGGCAATTCCATAAAATGAGAAAAGAAGAATCTCACTCCCCCTCCCCCCCTCTTGAGGCAGTGTCAGATCGTCAATTTACTCGTGAGATTAATGTGGATGCAGCATGCATTTCAACAGTGAAAAGTTAAAACAAGTAGCATGTGTCACCTGGATGGCTCGCTTAAAACAAGGTTATTACCTTGATAAAGGGCAAAAGGCCAAATTTGGTTATGATAATATTTGTCTGCATCCCAAAGCCTTTAAACCATTGCCATGCTATGCATGCTCTTCTTCGCATTCTCATTATCAGGATCATCTCCTTTCCAATCCATTAGAGATGGCTTCAGGATTGTGTGAAATTGTTCTTATTAGCTCTCCTGACGGTCCAATCATGGCCTATGATGCCTCTTCTGGTTCCGTACTAGCTAACTTTTGTGGAAGCCAATCACCACAGAAGCTGGCACTTGCAGGAAACTCCATTTTTGCTGCTTCCCATATCTCCTCAAACACTACCACAGGAGTTATTCACCTCTACAACTGGAGTTCGCCAACTGCCTTCCAACATATTTCTGTTCCAGAACCTGTGGCTCCTCTAGCAGCTACCCTTGATGGCTTGTTCCTCTTCTCTGGAGGCCTCTCCGGCAGCATTTATGCTCATTCTCTTCCTTCTGGCAACCAACTCAAATCATCAAAAGCACATAACAAGCCTGTTTCCTGCCTTAAGATCAACAACGATGGAACAATTTTAGTCTCCGGTGGCGATGATGGCACCATTTCTGTTTTCCCTATCTTGAATCTTGTAGATAAGACAGTTGGCAGGAACTTGAACTGTCTTACGTTACATCAGTTTGTTGGGCATGACTCTTCTGTTACAGCCATTGCTTGTGGTGTAGGTGGGTGTAATTTTACAATAATTTCTAGCTCTTTGGACTGCACCTGTAAGTTCTGGAACCTTCTGGAAGGAACGCTCCAGCGCACTGTGAGGTTCCCTTGCACAATATGGGATGTGGAAATGGACCCAATGGAGTGTGAGTTCTATGCTGCAGGCTCTGACGGTCTTGTTTACAGTGGACCAGTGAAAGCCTTCAACAGGGAAATGTCTAAACAATGTCAGACATTGAACAAGTGGAGCCAAGTGCATAGCGGGACAGTAACAAATTTGGTATTGCTCAATGAGGGTAGGAATTTGATCTCTTCTTCTGAAGAAGGCAGTGTTTGTATTTGGGATGTTGAGACTCGAAAGGTGGTTTTGAAATTTGGCCAGGGTTTGGCAAGTATTGGTGATTTGGTCGTGGCTAGAGGTGTGGGAAATGGAGCTAATCTTGGTGCTAGATTTGGAAGGTGCAGTGACAGGTTTGATGGTGGTTGTACCGGTTCAATAGCTTGTCCCGACAAGGATACGATCGAGTTGATGGGCAAGGCAACAGAGATGGAAGAAGCTTTGGCAGCGGTGAGGAAGGATAGGAGCAGAGCCATTGATGCTCTTGAATCTGCAATCGAAGCATATCAGACACTTTTGGAACTCATCCTTAAGGAAGCTAAGGGAGGTATTAGCAGGGTTCACAGTGACGCAGAGAATGAGGATAATTAAAATTCCGACATCTCTTATACCCGGACTGGAGAGTCTAACCAGTCTTCAAACTGTGCGTGAACTCTAAAAATGCTGCCCTGCTCTTGATCAGTGTGAAATTATAGGTTGATACCAAATAAATGAATCCCCTTTTGGAACTAGGAAAGACCAGACCTCTTTAACACTCATCAGCGTCAACTAATATTTTATTAAATCTACATCTTCCACAGGTACAAACATAAATGAATATTTTTGCAAACTCCAATATTTTTGCATATCTTATATTTTGCAAAACATGAAGCACACTGGAGATCGACTCACAGACTACAGCAATAAAACAATTTAGGCAACAGTGTTACATGTACCATGGTGAACAATGAAATAGGTGGCAAGCGAGAGCACACTATCCTACCAACCAGTTGTTACAGTGTTACAACCCTAAACTGTTGAATTATGTCTACTAATACTGCCTTCGTCGTTTGAAGTTGCCACCATTCATATGACAATGCTGATGGTTTTGCGAAGGGGAATAACATACATCCGGCACAGAAACAGGTGCATCAGATGGAAAGCGTGAATTTTTAGGCCAGTGTAGACCTGACGCAGTAGGTGGAGAAGGGACTTGTGGCACACTCCAGGAGATCTCTGGTACCTGACCGCAGCACTCGTCAGCCTCCCTTTCCTCAGAAGATCTTAATACTGATGAGCAGTCTGAATCTCCAAGCTTACCACTATCCGCCTGGAACCAAAAAGAAGAGAGATGTTACAAGATTTAAGGCATTTTCAACATGAAACGCATCGTCTGCTAAGGTTCCAATGTGTTTACAATGACCTTCAGAAGTTTGGTCATTAAAACCAAGAAGCTAGTAATATTGCCATTAATTTACTTCCCAAGCCACTCTTATTTTATAACTCCTTTCTGCTCCCATGCGGCTTTAGCTGCCATTTGATTTCTAAATGTCAGCACTTCGCTTTGAACCTTATTCCCCCCCCCCTTTCCACTGCAGATCTTATAATCCAAAAATTGGTTCCTCTGATGAGAAACCCACCATCTTGACAGCAAAGACTTCGACCAAAGAAAACTTCAATAAAGCATGCATTAAACTTGCTCATACTGAGATGTATGCAATGTATGCGGTATATGCAATTTGCCACCACATTGTTCATCCTCATCCCTGTAGCTCATAACGTTTGTTATAGATGGAACTTGACAGAGCCTCGCAAAGCAAATATCAAATTGCAATTTTTCACCACATTCAAGTACTTCTACAACAGAATGCAGAGAGAACAAAGGGCCTGGTCAAGTGAATGTAGTTCAAGCCATGGCCTGTCAAATGCTTCTGGGTAGAAATGGACAGAGCAAACTCTATGAAAGTTTGTTCATCTAATCAAGGAATTATTATTCTTAATCCCAATATCCAAAGGGAACGAAAATCCTTCAGGTTTTGCATACTTTTATTAGCTCGGTCAAACTAAGTTTAGAATCTTCTAAGATCTTAATATGGCAAGAGGAGATTCTAGCATCAGTTGTCATACCCTATCAGCGGAAGGTTAAAGAAAATTGTTTCTGATTAGACTAGCATCAGATTTTTCATGAAACACTGCTTGCGGCACCAGACTGTGAAGCGGAATCCTTAGATTGGCATTTGATGCCTTGTGGAGTTAAGGAAAAGCTTGATACCATGTTATCACTAGTAGTCCAGCCTACAGAGGGATATAGTCAAAATTGATATAATAGAGACAACTGCACCTAGGCCAACACCAATACTTCTGTGGATTTAATTAGTACACATTCTGAAGGCACATAAATCTAAGGTACCTGAATCACACTATCAACCAACAAGTTTAACATACCTTAGATGACCCATTATCCATGTAGCCATAATTCTGTCCAAATTCTGTCAGTCCAAGAAAATCATCCAGGTGCCACTGTGAAATGGTTGAAAAACTTCCAGTAGTAGAACCTCCAGAGAGTGGCATTCTATTTGTACTAAGCTCTCCTAGTCCATCAACTTTAACAGGAGAAACTCCATTGCACTTACCAGCCAACGGGGTTGGAGCAATCTTTGTTGGAACAGAGCGAGACCCTGTTTCAGATATCTTGGCCCCAGAAGGTGTCTTTCCAGCCAAGGAGGAAGGACCAGGCTCCGTGGATTCAAGTCCTACTTTTACTCCTGTAAGCAGAAACCTTTGATGAGCAGATACGAAAGCATTAGCTGTGTGTATGGCAACATCACACTTCCTGCAAAGTAAAGCTCGGTCTTCCAGGCAGAAAAAATATCCAACAGTCTCCTGAAAAGATGTAAACTTTATTAGTATCGCTTGCTAAATCATCAACCATCAAATCCTAGAAATAGGCATACTATACTCCCCAAATTACAAGTCTTCAATTCCTTGATATAAGTAGATAAAAAGAGAAAATCGACTTCCAAATCTGAACACATTTTTTAATGGAGAATGCTATACTTTCAGCTCAATGAGAATATCTTGTCAAACCCCAAAAAGAGGGAAGTCATTTTAGTCATTTTAAAATGGATGTATGAACTGAATCATAAGTTAGATATAAGTAAAAATCCTGGCATCAGTATATGCATTCACCACATGATCAAACCACTTGTCTGCACTACTTTCCCATTTACATATTGACTGTCTGCAAATTCCTAATGACTGGTTTCTTCAAGTCATTCCTCTTATTTAATTATCAGCTTCGTCGAATTGTTTTCAGCTTCAACTGTTCTAATCAGTCTAACAATAATTATAATTTCTGTCAAGAACCGGAAGCTGAACCATCAAAAAAGAAAAAACCCTAGTTCTTCACGATCTTTCGAGCCCAGTTACAAATTTTGAAAAAATCAATCATTTTATTTCAACAGATCAACACATGGATCCACAGGAAAATAGAAATCAAACGAGAAAGAGAGGGGTGATGAAATTTGAGAAACAAAAGCTGACCTGACAGATATCGCATTTGGGCATGTGAGATTGAGAAGTAGAGAGAGGAACACGCTGGTGTTTGCTAGCGAGCTTGTTAGCCGCGTGAACTTTTTCGTCACAAGCCCAACACAAAGCCGCCTCATCCGCACAACACAACACGTTTGCCTCTGCTGCTTCACATACGTTGCACTGGATCTTCATCTCTCTCTCTCTCTCTCTCTCTCTCTCTCTCTCTCTCTCTCTCTCTCTCTCTACGTAGTCGGGAAAATATCCAAGAGTCCTAAATATCTTTTAGAATGGGAGGTTGAAGGAGGAAACAGAGAGGAAGCAAGTCGGGGGAGGGGGAAGAGAGAGAGAGAGAGAGAGTAAGTTAAGAGCCTTAAAGGGTGCTTTTAAGACGGTGGCATGGAGTACTGGTACTACCGAACCGGTGAACTGATATTTTTGGGAGATGGTGACACGTGTCAGTGAAAGAAGAATGGTCTGGTGAGTAGGAGTCGGGCTTCGCTGTACGCTGACGCAGTTTGGATGTAAGAATTACTCCCTTGAAAATGATAAGATTTTTTTTTCAACCTATTTAAAGGTTTTAAGAAGGAAAAAATGATATAAAAGTTATTTAGAATTAAAATTTTTTTTATTATTTTTAAAAAATAAATTTGATATATTTATTAGATAATTTTTATCTTTTTATGTTTAAAATTTTTTTAATTCTTTCTTTTTCTTTTAAAAAATTTCAAATAAAAAAAAGAATGATCTTTTACTAAAATATTTTCTTTTCTCCTCTTTTTTCTCCATCCAAAACCGATTTTTTCTCCATCCAAAACCGAGTGTTAATGTCTTGCCTTCGCCGTCACGCCCACGCCCACGCCCACCCCATTCCAATGCCAATACTAAAGTAACAATGTCTTATTTTTACCATGAATTTTAATTTTTAATTGTAATTATTAAAAAAATAGGGGGCTCGTTCAATAATAATAAAAAATTGAATTTGATATTTTATGGTAAAGCAAAGATTTTATAATAGCATAAATACAATAAATATTATTTAAATATTATCTTCTTTTTTTTAATAACATATAAGTATTAAAAAATTTTTACTTAAATGTTATTTTGAAGATCTTAATTTCTTTCAAATTCTATATTTAAAATTTTATAAACATGCATATTTTTATTATTTTCACGGTTTGATTTAATAGATTGATTGTGTATTTTTTGTGTGCTAATGTCACGGGCCCTATTCCCTCAGCGGGGATGAAATAGTTGTTTCTTCAAGTTTAATCCTATAATTTCTAATCTCAAACTTGTGGGGGGAAAAAGGAAAAAAAAAAAAAGAAATAGAAAAAGGAATTTCCTGCAATGCAATGCAATTATATAATTTTTCATGTGAATTTCTGAAAGAAAATTTTTATCAATATTCTTAGTTTGAACTTAGCCTTGTTTGAATACATTGTATTCCTTTTTTATGCTAAAAGTGCATTTTATTTGATAATAGTTTTTTGTGTGAAATATGTTTTCCACTTTATTATATCAGGAAAAAATAAATTTTTGAAAATAATATTTTTTTATTACTTTTTGCCCTCATAAAATAAAATAAACTTCATGAAATTTGGCGCCAACACTCCGATTAAAATTCGGATGGACAAGTCCATTCAACATCATCTCCCAACAATTACTCTTCAATTTCGCTACATTTCATCCACATCTTCACTCCCAAGAAATTAGAAATCAGGTTTCACCTCAGCTTTGCTATTTTCCCATCTCAAATTACCAGAACCCTCACCCGTATCAAAACCCTCATTTAATCTTGTTCTTATTGCTCCCCTCTTTTTGATTGTTTGTTTCAGATCGTTCTAGATGGGATTGGCAGGTGTTTTTTCAACTTCTTTTATTCTGTTCCAATCGCCATTCTTGGGTTTAGCCATTGATTTTTGTCTTCTCCGGGAACTTAAGAGATTGAGATGAAACTGCCATACTGGATATGTGAAGTCAAACTGCCATAGAGCCACACTGGATTCAAGCGTCTAACCCTTATTTTTTGAATTTGAACATTTATTTTCAATCCTCCTTCTAGATCATAGCAATTTTACCACTAATTGCTAATTTCTTCTGATTAATATTGTTCTTTGTCAAATTGTTACCCTGGTTGGTTGCACAATCTCAAACTATAAGATTTCTTGTGTATCTGATATCATTAGGCCTGTTAAAAAAAGATATTATTGGTATGTCTATTGTGCCCAGTCAAAGCCAAAATTTTCCCAACATTTTCCCCCCCCTTGCATTTCTAATGTTAGAATAATTGATGGATGGTGGTGGGAAAAAGTTAGAAATTTTAAGAAAATGTTCATAGAGTTGATGCCTTCCAAATTGAATTTGGTATATTTGTTAATCAAAATTACAGCACTGGTGAACTGTATCAATTTAAATGTAATGGTTCCTGCAATATAATGTGGCATGGGAAACAATTAAAAATCCCCTCAGTTGAGAACATCACTTGTAGCTGTATAACTTTGTAAGAATTCTAACTAGGCAGGGTGTTGTGATTTGTAGGTTTTTTATATCTCCGAATGACCTCAGAATCAAAGGTCACTCTTGAAGGTTAAAATGAGATGCAATGAGTGTTGGCGCGAATTGGAAGGACCAGCCATTTCAACCACTTGCGGCCATATCTGATGTTTCATGCTGCATGAAATAAGTCTTTTCTTTGTGGTTGTGCACATTCATGGAAATGTTTACGAATTTTACAAATTGTGTTTAGGAGCAAAAAGGATTATTTATTTAAAGTCAGAATTCTTTTAGTATTACTGGACTGTTTATTTGGTAAACTTAACCCTCTGAAAGGCACCAAAGATGCCAACAAGATACTGAGCAATGATGCTGCCTGCCCCATTTGTGACCAAGTGCTATCTAAGAGGTAATTGATAATTCCACCATCACCATTCTTCCAAGTTCATTGGTTGTCTATGGTCTTTTTCACTGGATCCGTATGGACCAGCGGTCTCAACCAAACAATCCTATATTCGCTAAAATGTACCGTTTTAGCCCCCACTCTGCATTCTTAGAATCGCTGCAGTTGTAAACATTTTAATAATGTATACCCTGCCCCATAAGGCACTCCACCTTCATCTAGGTCCTTAGTTTGTGAAGATCCGAGGGCAGGCGGAAGTGCATTTGACCTTGTAATGTACTAGGAATAGAATCACCTTGATCTAACTGGAGCTTAGCTCACCAATGCATGTTCTTCAATTTTTTCCCTTTGCACTTTATTCTTATATGTTTGTAACACAGCATTGTCTTCTGAATGACAGTCTTATGAAACCTGTTGACGTCTATCCAAATGATGAATGGATAAATGTGAGTGATACTCCTTCCGGAGTTCCTTATCATTAACAGCATACCCGCTAAGTTTTTCACAAACACACACACACTCTCTCTCTCTCTCTAAAAAAAAGCCCTCTTAATGCAAGCCCTTGTGTTAAGTGTGATATCTTTCATCAACATTCTTTCTCCTTGTTATCCTAGTGTTGTATTAAGGTGTGCAATTTTATTATGCACATGATCATGGCAAGGATTTCTCTACAGATATATATATATATATATATATATATATATATATATATATATATATATATATATATATATATATATATATATTAGCTCATCGGGTGTACAAATTGCTCCCCGACTTAGTGCAGGGGTAGGGGAGGGTGGACATATATGTACGCAGTCTTCTTCTTATATTTTTGCAAAGAGACTGTTTTCACGTCTCGAACCCATGATATCGAGGTCACCAAATGAGCAATCAAGACTTTGCTTATGTAGCTCTCTTTTCCAATGAGTGCCCAAAGAATATCCATTTCCATTTCGTGATTTCTGAATACCTGTGCACTTAGAGATACAGGCTTGATGTGCATTCTTCCTTAAACAAAACCAGTGATGAAGAGTGCATACAGAAGTGTCATGTTCTACACTGGGCAAAAGGAACCGGAGATGCAATTCAAGATAAACAGGATAGTAGTTCAGTGTAAGCAGAAATGTGATGTAATGCAAGATAAATTTACTGAAAAGCTGGAGCAGGTGCATACAGCATACCAGAAAATGGTCAAGAGGTGTCAGATGATGTAGCAAGAGAGTGAGAGCTTGTCCAAGGATAAGCAGGAGCTCCAAGAAAAATTTGCTGAGAAATACAGGTCAGGGACTGAATGTTTCTATATGGGGTTTCAAGCATCAAATCCACTCCTGTTTGCTGACATTTGTTGCTTGAATGTTGAATCCTGCTTTGCTGAATATTTGATATCAGACAGAAGAGAAAACTTGATGAAATGTATGATCAATTGAGGAATGAATTCAGAGTCAACGAAACGATCTGTTGTCCAGCCTGCAAACAGCTTCTATGCAGGGAATGAGCAAGATTTGTTTACAAATCCAGTTAACAAAATGGACAACAGAGATCCAATCAGAAAAGGTAACTCTTTTCTTTTACTGTCTACATAGTTGCTTGAGGTCAGAAAGAATAAGCCTTTTTTTTTGGGTTACATTGAGATTTGAGCCTATTGTCCTACAATTTTGCCCATTCTTCCAACAAAAATCAGTGACTTAGTAAGTTGCAGATTGGTCCATGCCTGAAACTCCAGGACGTCAAGAAGAGATTTGGCCTCCAGAAAGAACAGTTCAAACTCTGGTCCCTTTGATATAACTGGTGGCTTCTCAGCAAAGCAAGCTGGAATTCCAGTAGATCCAGGGAATAGATGACCAGGTGCTCGCCCTGGCTTTGGAGCTGCAGCTGGTAATGCTTCAATGAAATTAAGGAATCTGATACTTTCCCCTATAAAAAGGCCTCAGCTATCTTGTGGTCGGCCACAGATTTTCACGTAACAACTGAACCTATGATTTTTATTAATTCTCTGACCCTTATATACAGGTCCTAAATTTCTACTTTGGCTATCCAGATTGTAGGTTAGTGGCTAAAGTGCCTCAAAGTTCTCGGAACATCAGACTAGTTTCAGTTGGCATTGTATTTTGATTTCTGTTGAATAGAGAGAAAGATGATGGAAGACACTTGAGAGCCAGTAAGCAACAATTTGACCCATTCCTAACATCCCCTAGGCGATGTGGTGATGGAATCTGCAAAACTGAAGCACACGAGATAATTCATTTGGGTGATCTCTTGGTCTTGAAATTACTTGCACTGAAAATACATTTTGAAAAACAGTTTACAGTTCAATGTACAGTGACATGTTAAGACCATTTGTGGTATTTGTAGAGAAACTTCATTCAGATCCAAATTCTCTAGATTAGGCACCGCTTGCCAAAATGAAAAAGAAACAAGAAATTTCTAATGCACGAATGCTTTGTTATTCTATACTAATTTTCTGCACTTGGATGCGGTTTTTTTTTTTTTTTTTTTTGTACTAGAAAATATAACTAAGTGGAATCGAATTGAGAAAGGGAGAATGGAAATGTATATGCTCTACCACTTGAGCTGTCCCTGAGAGACGTAACACTTGGATGCTGTGGAGTGAAATTAGGTGATATGATATTGAATGACCCTTGTTCAATGTGGACACTGGATAGTGCATATTAGTTCCTTATCAAACTTGCATTTGTGCCACGTTATGAATTTCATTGTCTGCATAGTCCTATCCATGCTGGCACACCTTGAGCACAGGTTGCTTATACTAGTAGCCTACCACGACAGTCTTGCAAGGAATGCTAATGCTTTGGTTTGTGTGGGATCCAAAAAGTAGAACTGCCAGTGCAATTTGTTCCCCTCCCTTTTTTTTGTTGGTATAATGCTCCCCTCAAAATGACCAGGCAGTTTTAAAGCTAAGTTCTTCTGTTGAGTGCATTTTGCTCACCTCGAAATGACCAGACAGATTTAAGGCTTATTTCTTCTATTTGTCTAATCTGAGATGGTGCAAGTCAAGCATGACTATGGCAACATAGATGATACGAGCACAACGATTTTCTTCTTTTGAGAGGCAAATTGTAGTAGTTCTTTCAATGGATTCTATGGAACTCAATAAGACCATTAATCATTCTCCTCATGACCCCTGGCCTCACCAGTGCGAAGCGGATGCAGTGCAAGAATAGCACCTAGCAGTCACAACCATTCCCTGCTCAGTCATGCTCAAAAGCAGCTATAGCGATAGGCAAAAGAGATTTTCATGTCTTTTATCATCCACATGAGAAATTGTCCCTGTAGCAGTGAATCACCACAGCAATGCAGGAAAGAGTTGGCGGTACAAATAGTAATGCAAAATCATGACATGGAATCATTAACTCTATATATACAAGAATTCCATCTTTTCCATCTACTTGAGCCTGAAAATTCCAATTTCCGTTGGAAAAACTGAAAATAACATGGACTAATTCTGTTCAAAGATCCGAGGACAGAAGATGCTGAGGCAAGAAAACTTTTAAAACAGGAGCCATGGAAGATAATGTAATAGAATCCCCAAGTTGAAGTTGGTGGATGACATGCGAACCGTCAATATAAATTAGGCCTTTTTGACAAAACCAAGTGACATCCATGGTTTGATTGCTCTTTATTGTCCCATGCATTAAGTTAGTTACAGCCTCTCCAGGAGAAATTGGCTCTCTCACCATATACTGAAGATCCTGAGATGTAGAAGGCATGAAAAAACCTCCTGCTGACAGCATTGCAGCTGTTGATCCAGCGGCAGTTGAGACTCTAAGACCACTTGATCGGCAATTCACTAGAGGGCAAGTTGGCTTGCCATTTTCTTGAATTCTGCCAATTAGAAGGATACAAATTCAGAATATAAACCTGGTTCAGTAAATATATGAAAGCTACTTATTATAATGCATTTGAAAATACTTACATGAAAGAAAACCAAGAAACTGTTGCAGGACAAGGATGGGCAATTAAAACATCATTAAGAGCATATGTTGAAAGCAACTTTGAGTTTACACAAATTGACATCCTTGACAATTCAGAGGGAGATGACCGGCCCTCAAGTATATTGTCTAGCACCTGGAAACAGAACACTACGAAGAAACATGAGCAAATTATATATTGCAAAATTCTTGATCAAGATTCGGCCTTAACGACAGCAGTGTACATTTAGAAGTGACAGGTACATAATCTAAGCAACCAGGAATTAAGTCATCAAGTAAGAAAAAGGGAAAAAGACTTGTGACAAGTAACCTTTTGTCTGCACATATATTTCTGGCGGAGTATTTTGTAAGTAATATCTGAGCAAAGGTGAGAATATTGTATCATGCCATCTAATTTGTCACAGCTGCCACTTGGCAATAGTTTTAAATATTTCCATTATATATAAGTTGCAGCCTAATTTCTAGAATCAGGCAAACAAGGTGTAGGACTTTGCATCAAATCAACTAGAAGTCATCATCCTCAAAATGGTTGACATCTAGTCAACTAAAAACTCATATGCACATCCCCAGGAATGAGACATAAATTATATGGATAAATATGTCGGAATAACAAGTGGAAATTCAAGTATGGCTTCCATTTCACAGGATTGCAAATTTTCAGAGGTTCAATCAACAAATCTGTGCATGATAAAACTTCCCAAAGTCCGAAACCAACCCCCCTGCTCCCCAAAGAAAAAGAAAAATGTTGGTGTCACCGTGGTATTGATCAACTCTCAAACATGAATCAGAAACATATGATGTAGCTTGGTTTGAATCCCTTTGTTAAGGCACAAATTGTTCAATGTTGTTGCCAAACTTCATGGAGTAGCCATGACATTACACTCAACAAAACCTCCACAACAGAACACTTACCTGTTCAAATGTACTGACAGTGGCTGCACATAGGAAGCCGGTGCTTCTAGAAGCATCGAACTCATTACTATATTTTTCCACCTGCACCATATAGTTATCATAAGTCGATCTTCTACTCGAAAATCTCACTTCATTGCATCAAATATGGGAGGCGGGTTAAACACAATAATTAGGGCTAACCTCTTCCATTTGTGTGGGATCAGAGTTGACCCCCAAAACTGGAACCGAATCATCCATGAAATGGCTGGCTTGCAAAAGGGTGCCATCCCCACCAACGGAAACGACTAAATCCACATCACGAATGGGGCAGGACAAATTATTACGCACAATAGATTCCCAGTCAAACATCTTTTTCCGCAAAATGTCTTGACAATAGTTGATGGCATCCTTATGCACCTTGCGCCTATTGTCTAGGTGGCTCAATATCTGCAACCACATGGCAAAATCAATCGCTCAGGCAGAACTCTAGGAAAGTTTAATTAATAAAAGAGAAAACACCCAAAATGGCAAAATGACAAATTAACTTTTAAAGAAAATGAGCATATTAAACTACGAAATTTGGACACTAAAACCCACAAATATCTCCAAAACTAAGCCCCCTTTTGGATGATGTCTCTGTGTGCTATTTCACAGATGGGGTAAATTGCGTGACCCTTGTAATTATAGGCAACGGTAGGCAAGAATAATATAAAACAGAGGGGAGCAACACAAGTAGCGGCGGAGTAAGGGAAAGAGAGGAATGCATTGAGAGTAACAGGGACTGAAAAAATAGTTAAGCAATGTCTACCAACGAATTTCATGATGTTCCTACTTGTCAGTGAGTTTAGTGGAGTGGGGGTCCTGATCAATATAAATAGTGAAGTGGTTATTTCCTTCCATCGGGCATTTGATCAAACATGTTTAGTCTATGAGTTCCACGACACATACACCAAACAAATAATTGGAGAGAGAGAGAGAGAGAGAGAGTACATGAGGATTAGAGAATCGAGACGAGGCATTAGAACCCCGGGGTGGGTATGCGTCCAATGGTTTCAAAAGCAGCAGAATTCGCCTCCTTGGCATGTGTGTCTTGCGGGTTATTTCGCTGTATTTATCAGTGTCAGTCTCTTTCGTGACCCACTCAAATCAAACACCCTCCTCTTCCCCGTGCCCTTCTTATTTGTTAGCAGAAGCATTACACCGCGCTATGCGTATCACAAAGTTTTTAAAATTAATTAAGAAAGATTAGATTACGTGCTTCTTATTTTTTTTAATAAAAAGTTTTTGATACAAAATTTTTTAATAAAAAAATAAAAAATATGAAAACTCTACGGTTAAAAACTTTCGAGTTCTTGATATATGAAAACTCCTCGATACATAATATATTTCTCTCTCAAAACTTTTCGGTAGTTTTTTGATAATTTATCGGTACTAAATCTTCCCAGTAACCGTTTAAAAAAACTTCCCGATAATTTATCAACACAAAAACTTCCCGATAGTTTATCGGTGCAAAAGTTTCCCGATAACCGTTTAAAAAAGTTTTCCGATAGTTTATCGGTACAAAACTTCCCTATAGTTCATCGATATAAAATCTTCTCGATAGTTTATCGGTACAAAAGATTCTCGGTAACCGTTTAAAAAAGTTTCCCTGTAGTTTATTGGTACAAAGTTTCTCGATAATTTATCGGTACAAAAACTTTCCGATAGTTTATCGATGCAAAAGTTTCCCGGTAACCGTTTAAAAGCTTCCTCGTACTTTATCGGTACAAAAGTTTCCCAGTAACCGTTTAAAAATTTCCGATAAAAAGTTTACCGATAGTTTCTCGATACGTAATTTTTTCTTCTCTCAAAACTCCCTAGTTAAATTATGATTTATAAAAATTTCATTAAAAAAAAATAAAAACAAAAAAAACAAAAAGAAAAAGAAAAAACAAAATGAAAAAGAAAAAAAAAAAAAAAACAAGAGCCTTAGTCGACTAAAGAAATACTTTAGTCGACTAAAACATCTTTTTTTTATGTTTTTGCTTTTTTTTAAGCTTGTTTTTCTTTTTTTTTGTCTTTTTTTTTCTTTTTGTTTCCTTTTTTTAAAATAGACTAAAAGACATGTGGCATTTTTTTTTCTTTTGAGAGAGAGAGAGACAGAGGAGAGGAGAAGAGAAAGAGGAGGAGGAAAAAAAGACACGGGTGCCTGCAATATATATATTAATAAACAATGTTTGTGATATTTTTTAAAAAATATGTTAAAAAATCCAATAAGAAAAAAAAAACAAAAATAAGATAAAAAAAAATAAAAAGAAAAAAGGATAAAAATATTAGTTTTTAAAACTATTATTTTAAAAAACATTTATGATATTTTTTAAAAAAACATCATTAAAAAAAACCAAAAACAAAAAAAGAAAAAAAAACAAAAACAAAATGAAAAAAAAATAAAGAAAAGAAAAAAAAATATGTTTAGTCGACCAAGGCATGCCTTATAGTTGACTAAAGGACATGAGACACAATTCAAAAGTTTACCGGTAGTTTATCGGTGTAAAAACTTCCCGATAACCAAGTAAAAAAGTTTCCTGATAGTTTATCAGTGTAAAAATTTCCCGGTAATCGTACAAAAACTTCTCGGTAGTTTATCGGTACAAAAATTTTTCAGTAACCATTTAAAAACTCTTGGTAAAAAGTTTCCCGATAGTTTACCGGTACATAGTTTTTTCCTCTCTCAAAACTCCTGGTAAAATTATGTTTTTTAAAATTTTTATTAAAAAAAAACAAAAACAAAAAAGATAAAAAGAAAAAAAAACAAAATGAAAAAGAAAAAAAAAAACAAGAGTCTTAGTCGACTAAAGAAATGCTTTAGTCGACTAAAGCATTTTTTTATGTTTTTGTTTTTTTTTAAGCTTGTTTTTCTTTTTTTTTTCTTTTTGTTTCATTTCTTTAAAAAATATCAAAAAAAAAATATTATAAATATTTTTTTAAAAAATAGTTTGAAAAAATTAATATTTTTAAAAAATATTATTTTTAAAAATTTTTAAAAATATTTTTTATATTTTGTGATAGTTTTTATAAAATATTTTATATGTTTTACAATGAAAACTCTGCGGTTAAAAACATTGCGACAGTGTTTTAATCTAACAAATCGAAGCAGACATCCAGTAGAATAGAGAAAAATGAATTTAGAAAAATGACATGTTTGCCTGGAAAAAAAAAAATGGTCCAAGAAAATGTTTGGCAGAAAAAAAAAATAATGGTTCAATAAAACCTAGAAGAGTCACTTCTCTAATCCAAATTGTAAAGTTCCCAGTACCAGCTGTGCCTACTTGCCAGCTCTGCACTTACATATCATTTTGAACCCAAAAAGTAGCAACTTGGCCTTCTGGCAATGCGAGCCTTGGCTCAATATCATGGCTTATCCCTTATTAGTAGATCCATAATTCACCAACTAAAAAGGGGTTTTTAACCACAAAATGTTGAACACTTTTTAACCCACGAACCTATCTAAATAAATGCCAAAGGGCAAAGAGGCTCCCTTATAGAGAATCAATTTATGCTTGGAATTGTAAAACAAACTAAGTTGCCGAAGGAAACTCCTATTAAGAAATTTCTCGATAAAAATTTTCTCGGTACAAGTTCCTCCGATAATCCGGTACATAATACCTTCCTTTCTCAAAACCCCCGATAGTTTTTCGGTACAAAACTCCCGGTAAAAAGCTCCCCGATAGTTTATCGGTACAAAACTTTTCGGTAGTTTATCGGTACAAAGTTTTTAGGTAATTTTTTGGTACAAAACTTCCCGATAGTTTATCGGTACAAAATCTTCCCGGTAACCATTTAAAAAATCTTCCTGCTAGTTTGTCGGTACAAAAACTTCCCGATAACCGTTTAAAAAAACTTTTCGGTAATTTGTCGGTACAAAATCTTCCCAATAGTTTATCGGTACAAAAATTTCTCGATAACCATTTTAAAAAACTTCCTGGCAATTAATCAGTACAAAAAACTTTCCGGTAGTTTATCGGTACAAAACTTCCCAGTAGTTTATCGGTACAAAATCTTCCTGATAGTTTATCGGTACAAAAGTTTCCCGATAACCGTTTAAAAAGGCTTCCGGTAGTCTATCGGTATAAAAGTTTCCCAGTAACTATTTAAAAAAGTTTCCCGATAGTGTATCGGTACAACAATTTTCCGGTAACCGTTTAAAAAAACTTTTCAATAGTTTATCGGTACAAAAACTTCCCGGTAGTTTATCGATACAAAAGTTTCCCAGTAATCGTTTAAAAAAAACGGTACAAAACTCTCCCGTAAAAACTCTCTCTTTCTCATTAAAAAAAAATACACATGGCCTACTCATTTAAAAAAGAATCTTTCCGGTACAAAACTCTCCCGTAAAAAAATTAAGAATGTGAAAGTTCAGTGATAAAAAACTTTCTAGTCCCCCGATATATGAAAGCTTATCGGTACACAACTTTTTTTTTCTTTCAAAATCTCCGGTAAAATTATGTTTTTTAAAAATTTCGTTAAAAAAAAAAAACAAAAACAAAAAAGATAAAAAGAAAAAGAAAAAACAAAATGAAAAAGAAAAAAAAAAAGAAGAAAAACACGAACTTAGTCGACTAAGCATCTTTTTTTTTTTTTTTTAAGCTTGTTTTTCTTTACTTTTTCTTTTTATCTTTTTTTTTCTTTTTGTTTCATTTCTTTAACATATATCAAAAAAATATTATAAATATTTTTTTAAAAAAATAGTTTGAAAAAATTAATATTTTAAAAAATATTATTTTTTAAAAATTTTTAAAAATAATTTTTATATTTTGTGATAGTTTTTATAAAATATTTTATATGCTTTACAAATATTATACATGATTTAGTTTTTATATTTTGCGATACTTTTAAAAATATTTTAATTTTTTAAAATTAAATATGGTATTATAAAATGTAATTTCGTTATAGAATTTTGCAAGTGTACTAAAATTATTAAGAATGTGCAAAATATTTATGTATATATAAAAAAAACTTTAATATTACAATAGTTTAAAAATTATAATTATAAAAATAATAAGTAAAAAAAAAATTCAGAGATTTTGACAATTAAAAAATTTAAAAATTTTTTTCGATCAATGATTAGATTAAAAATAATGATAAATTTATGAAAATATTTTATAATTATACCGAATATATTACAAGTATTTAAAATAAATGATGTACAGTAAAAATAATATAGTATTATAGTTATATAAAAATTATAATTATAAAAATAAAAAGTAAGAAAATATTTGAAAATATTTTGATATTTAAAAAATAAATGATAATTTTAATAAAAATTTTATGATTATAATAAAGATATTAATATGAGAACCAACTCTTTGTTCTGGTTTAGATAGATATTCCTTTTTTTCTCGTGTTTCTAAGATTTTCCCAGTAGTTTATCGGTATAAAAGCTTCCGGTAGTTTATCGGTACAAAACTTTCTAGTAGTTTATCAGTACAAAAGTTTTCCAGTAGTTTATCGGTGCAAAAAATTCCCGGTAACCGTTTAAAAACTCCCGATAAAAAGTTTTTTTGTAGTTTCCCGATACAGAACTCTCAGCTTCCGTACATATTTGGTCGACCAAGTACATGAAAGTTCTACGGTAAAAAGCTTCTCGATCCCAGTACATGAAAGCTCTCATGTACACAATTCATTTCTCACTCAAAACTCCCGATAAAATTATATTTTTAAAATATTTCATTGAAAAAAAAATCAAAAACAAAAAAGACAAAAGAAAAAGAAAAAACAAAATGAAAAAAACAAAGAGAAAAAAAAAACAAGATCTTTAGTCGACTAAAGATTTCTTTAGTCGACTAAAACATTATTTTTTTATTTTATGTTTTTTTTAAGGTTATTTGTTTTTCTTTATGTTTTTTTTTTTCTTTTTGTTTCCTTTTTCAACCAATCCTTACTTGCTTTATAACGAATGTCATTTTTATTATTGTTATGTATTGAGAATGTAAATCTATTATCATTATTTGTTTAAAGGATCAGAGGATAAAAAATTTGGTAGTTAAATGACACGTTTATTAAAATTGTGAATATTTTTTAAAAATATTACAAGTTTAATCGAGCAATGGATTTAGTCGACTGAATTTTGGAATGAGGCATTTTAGTCGATATAGAAGTTAATTTGGTGGTTAAATGTCAGTTTAATTTATTAATTTTTTGATTATTTTTTAAAATCAATAAATTTAGTTGACTAAACTTTAGAATGCGGCATTTTATAATCGACTAAAGAACTATAGTCGACCAAAGGATTATCTTTGGTCGACTAAAGACACTAAACTTTTTTTTTTTTAACTATATAGAGTTTTAGTCTAAGGTTTTTTGGTTAGTTAAAATATTTAGTTGAATAAAGTTATTTTTTTAGTCAATGTTTTTTTTTTTTTCAATTCAACCAAATCTTTTTATTCAATATTTTTTTAATTTGCTAAGATTTATTTAAGTTTTAAAAACAAAACCTAAATAAGCCATTAAATATGAATAGAACTATGTTATTCTGTTACCACCACACTGAACAAGCACTCAATAAGAATATGGATGGAGTAGTTTTGTACATTATGCAGCTCTACAAACTATGTCATTCTTACCGAACATACAAATATACAAAAATCATAATGATCAATATCATACCGATTTCATATGCTCAGATGCACAAAAGGCAAACATAAGTTTTTACAACAGAGAAATGACTTCCATATATCACGGCCATCATCAACTGCATTATTCTCCTCAATAGGAATTGGAAAAAGAAAAAAAAAACTTTCAGAATCAACAATAAATATAAAAAGCAACAAAACAAATGTTAAGTAAAGTAAATCTTTAGAAACACAACCCTTCGTAACAGAATAATCGCTTCCATATACCATGATCATCATCAGGCACACCACTCTCGCCAACCCAAATAAAAAAAATTCATCTTCAGAATTAGCAATAGATACGAAGAGCAGCAGAACAAATATTTAAAAGTAAAAAAGACAAACACAAATCTCGATTTCTCTACTTACAGAGAGCGAAAGAGACGGAGAGAGCATTGCATATATTTGCCCTGCTTATATAGAGAGAAGCCCACTCAGAGAGGGAGAGAGATAGAGAGAGCATTGTCTCAATTTGTCTCGTTTATATAGACAGAGACACTGGGAGCATATAGAAATGGCTCACATAAACCATAATTATTAAGGGAACACAAAGGTATGGTCGACACGCACTGTCATTATTAGCGTTATGGTGTGTCATACCGTAAATCTCCAAATAAACGAGATGTCACTAAAAAAAATTCACACGTCGAGCCATAAAATAAGAACATAACAAAAAAAAATCACAAAAATAACAGAAAGAAAGAATATTTAAAACAAAACAAAAATATTTTATTGTTTTCGTAATAAAAGAAAGAAAGAAAAAGATCAATTCACTCCAGCTACTCAACCAAGACAGAGAAAGATCACTTCAATTCACCCACTTCAACCGACCAAAAAAATTAAAAAAAAAACATAAAAAACAACTCATCATCCAACTCACAATCCATCGATCAAACCAACAAATCACCTTCGGCCAAATGGAGAACGATGAAATCTAAGGTGACGGGGGTCATTCACGTTTATATTTATATTGTTAATTAATAATAAACCCATCGGTGAACTGCCCTATGCCAAGTCAGCAATTTTTTCAGCTCAACAAAAGTTCCATTTTTAGGGCAGGAAAATTAATTTTGGTATTCAAAATGAAACTAACTAAATTGGCAAAATTTTAAATGATATTCCATATGATTCATTATCCTGATTCAAATAAGTAATTGATTAATCAAGAAATTGCCAAAATATGTTAGATTTAAAATTATAACTTAAAATTTATAGTTTATTCATTCGGTTTATTAATTGATTAAATTTATTTTTAAATTAAAATTAAAAAATAAATTATAAATAAATCAAACAATTTAAAATAAATTAGAAACTAAAAATCAAACATAACATCCCCTACCACTAATTATTAATTTATCAATCTAACTACTATTTGATAAAATAAAATGTCATACTATTCCCAAATAATTTTGAAAAAATAAAACTATCCTTATTCTGCTTTATATAAGGAAAAAAAAAATTGTGTGCTCCCTTAACGGCCACCACCCACACTATATCTTTATTTTTAAAATAAAAAAATTTTAATTAAGTTTTATTGGTCATACGTATTTATTTTTATCAAATCACATATCTTTTTTTGATCAGTTTAATAGATAAGATATTTTTCAACACTTATAATTTAATATTTGAAACATTTAAAAATATTTATTTTGTAATTTTTCCTAACATTTCAATTATTTATTTTCAGTTTCATTAAAAATTAAAAATTACTTATAAATCAAAGCTAGAAGTAGCAAACGAAACATATTATTAGCTTAATTAATAATTAATCAAAATGTGTTGATATTAACTGTTATAAAAAATTTACTCTATTTGATTTTTAGACGCATTTTATTCACATAAAATTATTCAAAAACTAATGATCTATAAATTGTTGGTTTTCAAAGTAAAAAAAAAAAGTTAAATATCATATATTATGTTGAATCCAAAAATAGGCATTAAAATTCAAAATAATTTGTGAACTTTTTTTGTTCTTTGGCCCCATTTTTCTCTGCCCTTATACACAAGTCTATAGTTCTCTCCTTCGCTTAGAGCATTGGCTTCTTTTCTTCTTTTATTTTAGCCTCCAGAAATTTATTTATTTATTTATTTTGTTTTACGAGAACCGCAAAACGTTAAAAATCAAATTGTAACAATTATAATTGATTACTAGTTAATCATAGTTATAAATATTAGTTAGTAATTTGATGAATTTGTTAAACGGTTAGTATAATTAGTTAATAAGATTAGTATAAATAATAATATGCAATACATATAATGACATGAAATGAAATAAAATATAATGAAATCTTTCTTTTTTTCTCTATCTCTCTCTAGTCTTTCTCTCTCTATCTCTCAATTCTCTCTCTAAACGCCTTTCTCTCTCTTTTCAATTTCTATTTCTCTCTATATATTTTTACCACTCTTATAATTGATTGTTACAAATTGGTATCAAAATCTACGTTTTTAGGTGAATCTTAAAAAAATGGTAGAGAAAATCAAAAATCGTCTCCGATAGAAATGAAGAATGGAGGAACTAAATCGAAAAATAGAAAGTTTTTTTGATAATAGTGGATGACAACTTCATCACCATCATAAAATTTGTGTTAAAAAAAAAATCTAAAGAATATGTTGAATTGTATAAATTTGCTATCATATCCATCCCTATTGAAGCAAGGTCGATAGTGAAAAAGGAGCAAAAAAATGAGAAGGAATTGAAAAACAACAAAATAAATCAAAATGGGTAAAGAAACAATATCAAATTCCATATAAAAACAAGGTCTTGAAATGATTTTTGAATCTTTTATTTTACCTAGTCCTAATGAAGAAAAGTTAAAGGTAAAAGAAGAGTTGTTTATATCCAAGAAAGAACATTTTTTCTTGCCACCGATAATTGAAATTCCAAGATTCATTGAGAAAAATTTATCGTTAGAAACAAAACTTCAATTACCCAAGAAAGAACAAATTGATGATGAATTTTTGCCTAAAGTCTACAAAGATTGAATTTTTGGTATTCATGGAGAAAAATTCTTCACAAGAAAATAATTCAAGAAAAATCTCTTTCAAATCTTTTCGTATCCATTTTTCTCTCACTACTTACCATATAACTCAAGTCGAATGCATTGTTCGTCTCTATCATCTTATTTTTCAACACAAATACAAGTCTTGGTGCAAGATTTATGGATTCAAATTTCAATTCTTTGTTTTCCATTCTTGAGGACAAGAATGTTTTCAAGGGAGAAAGAATTGTAACAACTATAATTGATTAATAGTTAATCATAGTTAGAAATATTAGTTAGTAATTAGGTGAATTGATTAAATGGTTAGTATAATTAGTTAATAGAATTAGTATAAATAGTAATATCAAATACATGTAATGACATGAAATAAAATAGAATGTAATGAAATTTCTCTCTTTCTTGTATTCTTTCTCTTTCTCTCCCTACTCTCTCTCTCTATCTCTCAATTCTATCTCTAAATCCCTTTCTCTCTTTCTTTTCAATTTCTATCTCTTTTTATATCTTTTTATCACTCTTTATAATAGATTGTTATACAAACAGGGTAGAGGCCCAATTCCGAACAAAGGCTACAATAAAACCATCCTACCAACACGGACTACGAACGAGAACCAGAATACTAACAAGCACGAAGCTTACTAAATTAAACAAACATAAGTAGCTAACGTAATCCCTTGAGCATGCAAACGAGAGCGCACCTCTGATGGAGGAGACCTCTGGATTTTACTCCATGGTCAAATGAAACAGAAACTTCATCACTAACACACAACGATGCCAAAATATTGGTCGTGGAGGCCGCACCCTAACCAGAGGGCCCGAGCCACCCCATATCAAGCTAGATTTCTCAAATCTTCGCAGGCCCTTATTCGAATTATCATATTTTCTCACTCCCTATCATTAGAATTACTGGCTCTTAACAAAGATTAGTGTTAGCTTTCTTCGTGATTTGGGTTATTGTAGTGGCTTGATGATGGTGGGGGAGAGAGAGAGAGAATGCGAAGCACATAATGCAAGAACGGTAGACAATTTTTCTCTCCATGAATATCGGCAAACATGTACCTCGAGAGGCAGATCATTCACCCAGTATTGACTCTGATTGTTGACCATGATGTGAATATTGGGACACGCCACTCCAATTAAATAGAAATTATTGTAAAATTTGGTTTTGCAGTAATGATTTTTTTTAACTATATATTTTTTTTATTAATCGCGTGCCATTTCAAATTAATAAAAAAAAAAATAAAAGATACGTGCTTTGAAAAAAACAAATGAAAAATGGTGAAGTTGACACTCGTAATAATGCCCAAATTGGTTAATCGTGAGGTATGCGAACCAGATCCGATCCTCCATCAACATCCACGCTGCCTATAACCCGAAAGACCCAAACTCCAAGCAAAAAAATTGTAAAAACCAAACCTGACCCAACCAAATGCTTAGCTAAAACATTCGGGCTATACTAAGGGTGGCTTAAGCCTTACATTGACATTCTTGACCCAATCATGTGCTTCCACGTCATGAAAAGACGCAGGGTCAGTGGGCTCCATATGGTGTTAGTTGGAATAGAAAGACTCGGAAATGTCAAGCTGGAGGGTCAATTACTGGATTTTGTCCCCGCCCAGGAAGGATTTGCCTGACTCTCTGGTCTCGGGTGATACCCAAATTACCAAAAACCAAACTATAATTCCATTCGAGAGCAAACCAAACCCTATCGGATCCTCTGATCGGACTCGGGAAAGAAATCAACGAACTTTTTCCCCCAAAGACCAAAACCCATTTGCAGCAAACTCACCTGGGTCTTTATTCTGCATAAATCTGTAAGACCCATTACGGATCTGATATTTATTTATTTTTAAGTTGTTTAATTTTATTTCTTGAAATTAACAAGACCCACGTGATTTAACTGTTGATGAATATGTTAAGATTGTCTCAGCTATCGTCTGTTTGATTAGGAATTGCTTTGGATTTTTCCTTTGCTTTTCGGCTGTGCAATTTTTTTCCTGTATTTTTCTTTATTTTGATTTATGCAATATGGTTGCGATTTCATTTCCTCAGCATTTCTGAGGGTCTAACTAAACTTGAGGGGCTAAAGAGTGGACTTTTTAACCTCTTCTGTACTCTGAATTCTCCAAATTGTTTATGTTATGCAGTTTTATTTATTATACTTTTAATTAAAATTTTAAAGCAATCTTTTTACAGAATTTCAAAAGGTCATATATGTATATACTTTTATAGAGGTATATAAGTAGTTTTGGATAGTGTAGTGGTGACACTAATGTTTGGTTGCAAGTTTGAATCCTTGCAGCAGTAATTTGCAAACTAGGTACTTTGCCGGCCAGTGTTGAAACCTTGCCAATTTGGTGGGGTTGTGGTGACGGGTTCATCATTAGTTATGTTATCGCTCGTATTGGGCATTGCATGGTGAGTTACGACGCTTGCACGACACCCATGATGCTTCATTCCCTTTCAACAAGACCTCCTGTGTAAGTCAAGTATTTCATGGATGAGTCTATGCACTTTGTCAATGATGTATTGAATTGAATCCTTCATTCTGTTGGTGTACATGGAAAGCAGGTTGTAGACGGTGATTTCGAAATTCTAGATATTTATCTATGTTTATTTTAATCATTTTAAAGAATGAGATGCAATGAAAGAGATACCCCCCACCTGAAGTCAAATGTTGCGCTTATTTCGACCTTTGTTTAGTTGTTGGTTTCCCCTCGTTCAGGCTGGTCTTTAAAAATCTACTTACCTTACCTTGTTTATTGGCATGATGATAATGGAATTTGTACTGTCTTATGTTTTCAGACTAGGGCAAATCTTGAGGCCATGTGATGGAAATAACAAGAGAATCTGTCTTAAAAAAACCAAAGAGGTTGACATCAGTTGTATGGAACCATTTTGAAAGAGTAAAGAAGAATGATAACTGCTATGCTGTTTGTATACATTGTACAAAAAAACTTACCAGATCCAGCAATAGTGGAACCACACATCTATGGAATCATTTGATGCGATGTCTCAGAAGATCTAACTTTGATATCTCTCAGTTACTAGTTAAGAAAAGGAAGAAAGAGAATCCTCATAGCATAACAAATATCAATGCTGATGAAGAACCCAGAAACGAAGAGAATATTGTCCGTCCTAGTTTTAAGTACGAACCTGAGCCAAAAATAGAGGAAGTCATTAGCCTTGGAAGTGCAAGGTTTGAGCAAGAGCGGAGTCGGTTTGATCTTACCCGGATGATAATATTGCATGGATATCCAGTGTCTATGGTGGATCATGTTGGATTCAAAATATTTGTCAAGAATCTTCAGCCATTATTTGATCCCATGATAAAAAGTGCTTTGGAGGATGACTGTATGCTGATTTATGTGAAAGAGAAGCAAAAGGTTTGTGAAATGATAAAGAAATTTCATGGCAGGACTAGTCTAGCAGTTGATTTGTGGACTTCACCTGAAAATGCTAGATACTTGTGTCTGACTGCACACTATATTGATGAAGACTGGAAATTGCAGATGAAGAAACTGAATTTTATCACAATAAATTCATCTCGTACGGAAGAAGACATGCTTTCAGAAGGTATAATGAAGTCTTTGATGGATTGGGACATTGAGCAAAAGTTGTTTTCCATGACATGCGGTGATTCTTCCACCAAAGATGATGTTGTTTATAGAATCAAAGATCGCCTCTCTCAAGCCAGGCCTCTTTTGAGTAATGGCCAATTCTTTGATGTGCAATGTGCTGCCCATGTTCTGAATTTGCTTGTGCAAGATGCCATGGACACACTCAAAGAGGTAACTCACAAGATCCGGGAAACTATTAGGTATGTTAAAAGTTCACAGATGATGCAAGGAAAGTTCAATGAGATAGCTCAACAAGCTGGAGTTGAGAGTGGGAAGAGCTTGTTGCTTGATACTCCAGATCATTGGAACTCAACGCATCTCATGCTTGAAACAGCATTAGAATACAAGGCCGCATTCTCTCAATTGCAAGAGAGCGACACAGCCTGCACAATGGTTCCATCAGATGAGGAGTGGGAATGGTCAAGCTCTATTACTAGCTACTTGAAGCTCTTTGTTGAAATTACAAATGTGTTTACTGGCAACAAATGCCCGACTGCTAACTTGTATTTCCCTGAGATTTGTGATTTACACGTTCACTTGCTTGAGTGGTGCAAAAACCCAGATGATTTTATAAGTTCCATAGCATTGAAGATGAAAGCCAAATTTGATAAATACTGGAGCAAGTGCAGTTTGGTGTTGGCAGTGGCTGCAATCTTAGATCCTCGTTTCAAGTTGAAATTGGTGGAGTATTACTATACTCAGATTTATGCCTCTGATGCTCCAGATCACATCAAGGATATTTCTGATGGTATTAGAGAACTCTTCAATGAATACACCATTTCATCGTCATCCTCAGGTGATTGTGGTTCTGGCAACAGCTTATCTAACAGCTCCAGGGACCAGCTTAAAAGCTTTGACAAGTTTCTTCATGAAACTTCACAAAGTCAAAGCATAGTGTCGGACTTGGATAAATACTTGGAAGAACCGTTGTTTCCCCGCAATATTGATTTCAACATATTGGAATGGTGGAAAGTCCACACCCCGAGGTATCCGGTTTTATCCATGATGGCACGTGATGTTCTTGGGGTTCCCATGTCAACTATTCAACCAGGATCTGCATTCAGCGCCGGAGGAAGAGTGCTTGATCATTACAGGTGTTCTTTGGACCCAGATATTAGACAGGCCTTGATATGCACGCAAGATTGGTTGAGGACTGAATTAGAAGGTGGTTGTCTGATCATTTACTTGTCTAAATTTTCATTTTTGTTCATGTCTTTTTTCAGCTCACACTGGTTGTAATTACTTGTTTCAGGGTCAAACCTGCTCTTGAGCCAGACTGCTCCTGCTCTACCTCTGTTAATTGGAAACTAGTGAGGATGCCCAGGGTATGCCTTCATAGTTTTGTGTAGTCCTTGTTCCTGGAATGTCCCTAATCATGCTAGTGTCGCTGTATTCATATGCACATCTTGTTATTGCAAGGTTGATGCTTCAATTTGAATCATATGCCACTGAGGTTAGGCGATGTTTGTGTTTGATCAATGCTGGTCTTATGGCAGGACTAGTTGAGTTGTTGTTGATGCTTCTTGAATGCTCCATTCCTGCTTTATGTATTATATGATTTTTCTAATGCTTGAAACCTTTGTACCTATTTGCACGAATGATGAATCATGAACAATATTGTGACTTTTATGCTTGTTTACGACTTCGATCCTGGATTATCCGCAAGTCAAGCAAGAGGATTAAATAGGAGCGTATTTTCATTGAATTAACTTATTTTTGTGGGTGGAAAACCAAGGATTTTGCAGGTATTTTAAGAAACCTTGAGGTCTATTTTGAGGGGTGGTTCCAGTGACATGGAAGAGGGTATATTGATGTATATATAACTTTATGGGGCAAGTGCAAGTTGGGGCCTTTAGAACATAAGGGGCAGTGACCTTGACCACACCAGGTACGGAAGCCGTGTCCCATGCAAGGGTCAAAATCACATTATATTATCTTGACTCTGATAAATTATATTGCAAACAGCTTTTAAGCATGATCGATTGTTATTGGTTTCATGAGATTGCAGAATGCACATACAGTGCAGACTTGTGTTTTGAACTGTTGAAATAAAGGACAAATTAATATGCGTTTGAAAAGATATCCAATCCTAATCTTCTCCATGAATCTCGCGTTATACTTTCGTGGGAGCATGTGGTCCCGCATATTGAGGATCTTTGAGACTTGGGAATCATTTGCGGCAATGGGGCTGCTTCATGTTGCATTTTTCATGCAGTTTTGCTGGGAGAATCTGGAATCCAAGCAGCCCCACCATGCACTACCTTGCCACCTTAATGGTAAAATATCTTATCCCCTAGAGGATAGAGTTTTCGTTCAACCTGGGGTTGTTCAAACTGGTGAAGCTCTTGCACCTGTTTGCTTTCTCTTTTGTTCACTTCTACTGCACTCAAAATAGCTACTCTTCACTCTTAGGTCTTGCACCACCCATACCTCATCTTATACATTATTTATATTGTATTGCCATGTAGTTCAGTTATACTTCGGGTTTGGAATAACTTCACTTTTCTCTTGCCCAAAATGACTAAATCCACTGTATACTTTTGGTTGGTGACGTGTTGGCTCCAACGTCCGGACACAATCTTGTCATTGTGAGGGGTTTTAGTGGCAAAAAATTCATGAACTCCTGCTTAGCAAGTTCAGAAATTGGGAACCCTAGTGATCTCCAAGTTCAAATTTGGTATTCTGTTTTTCAACATGGTCCTCATTAACTCCAGTCCTAATTGCCACATCATTGAAATCAGGGCAATCAGGGCTTGCTTTTGCTCAAGTTGGAGTGAGAACCGGTCCTATGAACCAGTTGTCAACGTGACTATGAGGTGGCCGTAGAGGCAACGTTGCAGAGGCTGCTAAAGCAAAGGTAAACAAGCGAAACAAATAGCTGCGGATGCCGAGCAAACTCCAAAACCGGAGCAATTGCAAGAGCATCACTACTCATCCTATACGAACTATACAAAATGATTATAATATTTTTGTTTTCATGCTAACATTTCCAAAAAAAAAAAATGTATAAAAGTAGAATAAAATTAAATGAAAAAATCATTGTTCCCCAGAAAAAGTGTTTTTCTTACTTGGGTAGGTTTATAAGCTTTTAGATAAAATTCAGTTTGTTAGTATAAAGTTCTTGTGTCAATTGCTCTTGAATGGGGTCCTGCTTTACAGGACAGGCCGCCTTCCGATTACTTTCTTGGTAATTTTGGATAAGGGCACTTTGAATGAGGATGGTGACTATGATTCGTTTGCGACTTGGGCAATAAGCATCTGCACTATACACCTACTTACCAAAAGACCCAAAATTTTATGAAAAGATTGTTACATACATGCACAATATGTTCTTTCGTCAAATGAAAATCCCATGCTTACCATATAACAAAGCAGGCTCCGCTGCATATGCTTTTGCTTTGTTTTGGAGTTTTTTTTAAGCTTAGTCAGTGTCATATCAACATTACCGCATCTTCTAAATTATTTCCGGTTAAGATATTTAACTGTATTAATGTAATTAGTTAAATCAATTTGACTAGAAGTAATTTCAATGTGATTTTAAAATATATAATATTCTTTATATTTTTCTTTTTTTGATTTGAATTTTACCCTTAAAAGATTTATTAAATCCATATAAGTTTGAAAAAAATTGATGATTGCACCAGTGTCAAAAGATGTTATAATCACGGATGATTAATGGCAAGCGGCACAATTTCCTTTCTCGTAAAATCCCTCCAAATTTCAGAAGAAAAGGTATCACGCAATTGAAAAAGGAATTATGATTACTAAATTATCCCTGTCCCTAAACACCTAAAATCATTTTTACCTAATGTACATAATTTTATACTTTTATTTCAAAAGCAAATACACTTTAGTGAGTCACCTTATAGCAACTTTCTACTTTCAAAATTATTGTAGTAAATATAAGATGACGTTTGAAATTGCTTATAAATTAGTCAAATTAGTTTATAAATTAAAATCAAAATTATAACTAAATTTTGTAAAAATATTTATAAATAAAAAAAATGCTTATAAATTAAAAAAATAATAAACTCCTCTGATTAGTTTTTTAGTTTTGATGTTTTTAAACACAATTAAAATAAGATAGTTTGACTAATAAAATATATTTTCACTCTTTTGTATTTAATAAAATTATAACTATACCATATCATATGCCCACTATAATTTTTTTTTATTTTATATAATTTATAAGCACTCATTTTATTAAATAATAAATTATTTTTAAATAATATTTATCCAAATAGATAATAATTTATTTTTTAAAATAGTTAAAATGAGTTTATAAATTAAAAAGTTATTTATAACCACTAAGTATTTATAAACAATATTTTTTAAACAATTTCAAACAATCTCTAAATCGATTAGGGTTCGTTTAACTCAAATGACGTAAATTGAAAATGACCAAATAAATAATGCTAAAAGGCCCTTCTTTGATGCATCAAAAGCCTATCATTTTTTTTTTCATTTATTAAACACAAAAGGTTCGTATATTTTAAATACTCGTTCAAATGTCTTGAGGAGTTGGAATCCTAGCAATCTACAAGTTGGTCCCGGTGGCGTCTGGCCTCCCAAAGGGGCCAAGCTTTTGGAAAAGGGTAGATAAAGCAAAAGTCCTGTTGTACAATAATCCTGAAACCAGTGAAAAAGGTTGGGTGCTGGTATCTCACAATTTGATACGTGATCCTCACGTGACAGACAAAAGTGCTACAACAAAATAAATAAATAAATATAGAAGCTTTTGATGGCACGTCTTTTCCTTTTTGTGTACTAAAAGTAGGGGTTTTCTGCTATTTCATGTGGTTGATACTGACGGCATGGTTTGTAATATGGAGGTTTTCAATGACATATCTTTTTCTCTTTCTTGAACTCAAAGTAGGTTTTCTTTCTTTTTTTTTTTTTTGTTTTTATTCGGTATTCAAAATTTCACTCCTATCAATCTGAATTAATCTACTATTTGGCCCTTTTCGGCATTCGGGAGAAGTCTCTCAATATGATTTTTTTTCATCCATAAAAAATCAAACTCACGATCATAATTTAAAAAATTCAACTTCAAAACCAATCAAATAGTCACAAATTTAACGGTTGTTGAACTTGTTTTCCAATCCAAACATTTTGATTTAAAATAATTGTTTTAATTAAAATAAAGTAATAAAATAGTTTATAATCATTGATTGACGTTTAATAATAATAATCTGATTAATATTAATATTTATAAAAATGATAAAAGAATTTTTCAAGAAATAACTATAATTGTATATAATTTCTTTTTCTTTTAATATTTGGATTTGAATTATAGGCATTTTTTTTTAAAAAAAAAAAACCTTAGTATTATTACAATATTAAAATTCTAAAACTTATTCCTGTATGTATAGTTTGAATTGAACTCGTAAATATCTTCATAAAATCTTGAAGGGAAAAAAAAAGAACTCGCAAATATTTCCATATATAAAATATTAGTTTAGCAGGTGTTGTGGGTTGACGGAGTCAAACCAATAGAATAAAATCTAGCACCTGTTGCCTGTGCCTTTCTCCTTTGGTCCAATTGTCCTTTTCATTTGTCGGGTGATTACCTGTTTTCAAGACGGTCTCTCTGACGAATGGTTAACTCGTCAAGGCTGGATTGCCATAAGGAATATCAATTTTGCTTTTTGTCAAGCCTTTTTGCTTGGCTCGGGCTTTAAGTTTTTGTGCTCAGTTCAGTTTCACTCCTGGAAGGCAATTTTTTTTTGCTCCATACGGATTTAAATTCAGGAATTTCAAGTTAAAAAATAAAAATTATGATCATTAAATTATCAGAGACACTCGCTCATGGCAGACATTAAGTAAACTCATATTCTTATGAAACCTTTCTGTTAAAAAAAAAAAAAAAAGGCAAACAACTTAGATAATTAATTCAGGATATGGGTTAATGTTTTGTTTTTAGTTTGATCAATTTAATAGGCACTTTATTGTCAAAAGGGGCTTTATGGTTCATTTTCCAGCCTGTGGTTTTCCTTTTTTTTTTTTTTTTTTTTTTTTTCTTTCTTCCATAGAAGAGGCTCAAGATATCTGAAGGAAAAAAAAATGTGCTAGCTTATTAGTGTGCCTTTTTTTTTTGTCATCCTTCTTCTGTAGCAAGATGTTTTTACCCATTACATTATTATTTGAGTGGTAAAATTTAGAAAATTACAACTAAAAACTTATTTTATCTATTTTTTTAGAAATGCAAAACCAATCCCTAAACTATTAATTCCCCCTTTCCATTTTATCTATCTGTTTTAAAACTTTTTTTTTATTTTAAATTATCTTTTACTTCGTGAAGACTAAGAAAACATTTATTTATTTTTTCAGCTTACCGTTATCCGGACTTATATCTCTATTAAATCTAAAATATGTTGCTCTGAATAACAATTTTAACTATACGTGTGATTGATCAAGCCCACTTGACAAAAATATATAAAAAAATCCAAAAATAATCACAAAATTAAGATTTTTGCCATTTTTTCCTACAAAAATTCCTCATTCTATTCTTATTCCAGTATTGATTTATACTCGATACATATTTTGTCTTTCTGCTTGTTTAAAGGATGGGGGTCAGTACAATCCCTTGAGTTCAATTCTCGCATTTAATAGATATAAAGGTCTTTGGATGATTTAAAAAATGTTGCTTATAAACTGTTTTTTAGTTTATAAACTCATTTTAACTTTTTTAAAAAATAATTTATTATTTATTTGGATAAATATTACTTAAAAATAGTTAATTATTTGGTAAAATGAATATTTATAAAGTATATAAAATATAGAAAAAACCATAGTGGACATAACATATAGTATGGTTGTAATTTTTGTTAAATATAAAAGGTTAAAAATGTATTTTTATTAGTTAAACTAACTTATTTTAGTTGTGTTTAAAAATACCAAAATGAAAAAACTGATAGGAAAAGTTTATTTATTTATTAATTTATAAGTACTTTTTGAATTTATAAACACTTTTATAAATTTTAATTACTAAATAATTATAATTATAATTTTGATTTATAAGTTAATTTGACCGATTTATAAACAATTTTACTTTTATCGCTCACATTCTCGGTTTTTGTTTTTAGTTTAAGAGTGTAACTTTAGGATACTTAAGGCAAACTCTTTTAAAAAGCTCTGGTGTGATGAAAGTGATTTGCATCTTTTTTTAGTATCATAAATAGAAATGATGTAATTAATATAAATAATTATACAATTCTAAGGTTTTCAAATAGTATAATTTTTTGATTAGATTATACTTTTTTTCTAATTATTTGCACTTAATATTATTTTCAAATATCAATTCAATTTCTATAAGTTGGGAGATTCTCATGGGGCCTAGCCTGGAAAAAAAAATAAATAAAAGATTATCCAAAGTAATCAAACATTTAATAATTCTTGGAAAGTCGGGCATAATTTAGCCATCATTGTACCTTTTCCGCCATCACAAACTTCCATTGAAATAGCATTCTCAGTGGTTGGTGCAAAACAAGTATACTTTCATGGTGGCCGGTGGGTTTTGCTTCAAAAGGGGCGGTCCTACTGCGGAAAAGTAATAAGACTCTCGGCCCATCATCCTTTTACTAGAAATGAAAAATAATATAATATAGATTAGAAAAGTTAATAATTAAAAATAAATTTGAAACAATGAGATAAGTCAGTAATTTTTTTTTTTTTTTTTTTTTTTTACACAGAAGGTAGTTATTTAAGTAGACGAAGAATCAATTTTTATAATAACGAGATTAGGGGGGTTTATATTACTTAAGCAGGGGTTTATAGAGAGGAGTTGACGATTTTATAGTGCACGGAGATAAATTTTCTTATCTTCGTTTTTATAAAAAAATAATTTTTATTTATAATTTATATTTTAATATCTTAATTATCTAAATTCTCCAAACATAAAATTATTATTACGAATTTTATTTGATTATTTGGGTTTTATTATCATAAATTAGAATAAAATTTGCATGAGGGGCAGTCAAAACCGAGAAAAAAGAACGTGGCACGTCGAAGCAGCGACCCGCAGTATATGTTTGTGGTGGGTACGTGTAAATTAAATTAAATTAAAATATTTGGGAATTATTTTAATTTTAATAAGTGAGAAGGTTATTTCGAAAATTCAAATAGAAAACAATGGGAGAACAAATTCCCTCCAAATGATTCGGCATTCGCAAGCAACGCAAAGGCGAGCTTGCTTGGCTCTCTCTCTCTCTCTACACCTCCTATACATAGCCTCCGTCTTTTTCCTCTCCGATACTCCCCGAATTAAATCCCCCCTACCTCTCTCTAGCGGATGCAGCTGTGAGACAGAGAGCTTCGAGAATTGTCTATGAAGAAGTCGCCGTTTCAATACGCCTGATCTAAATCAGCAATCTCAAGGTTTGCCATCAAAGCCGTTTCGTCCACCTCTCTCTCTCTCTCTCTCTGAATGTACTATTTTTGCAGCCTTTTCCGTTCGGAATTTCGGAGTTTCCATAGCGACTGATCAGGCGGTTATCACTCTCAAGGTTAACCTCTCTCTCTCTCTCTCTCTCTCTCTCTCTATGTTCATTTCTCCGTGTGGTGTGCTCATGGCAGTTTTTGATGAGGTTGATGTTAACGAAAAGCTTGAATGTCTTAGTGTTAGCGATCAAGTTGGGGAGAAAAGTAACGAAGAATTTGATGAAGTTTTGGCGTTATTTTCTGGTAACTTTAGTCTGATTTCTCAGTTGGGGCGGTTCGCGTTGATCTGAGTTGAGTTTTCTCTGGTTTGTGATTTGCTAGATTGCTTTGTCGTGATCGACCTATTTAGTGAATTCCTAGATTTAGGTTTAATTGAATTTTGATTCTATTTTTCATACAGTTTACATTGATGTCACCGGTCCGATTTAGTCCGATTAAATGCTGTGCGTTGAGTGTGATGACGTTGTCGCTTGAATCTGATTGAATATTTGAAGTTAGGTAACGAGAGTTCAATTTCCAGTGAAATAAAATTTAATCGTAATTCTCTAAATGCGCAATAGATTAAGCTTTCTACGGGATTCGGCAGAAGACTACATGATTTGTAAACTACCATCTCCTTGAATCTGGAAAACGTGTTTACAACAATCAACCGCAATCTTTGGACTACAGTCAACAGTCAACGGACAATGGTTTTTGCCTGTGGTGAAAGCATTCTCTGGTAAAGTAGTCTGCAGTCAACCACAATCTTTGGATTCAAAGTATACCACAATCTTTGCTTCTTGTCAACTTGTGTTATGCCCTGTTTAAGGAGAAGCAGAGTCCTTGAACATTTGAATTAGCGTTCTACACCTGACAGTGCTGGGAGTAAATTTCATGCTTAGACTTTTTATTGTAGCTAGTTAATAAATCTGAGAGCTAGTATCTGCTTTTCTTAAAGTGGGAGGATGGACATTGGAAATTGAAACTCTATACCCAATAGTTTCGCCCCTGATAGGATAGGTTCTTGGCGTGGTTGCAGACAAAAGGCGTTGAGGATTTTGTCGTGTGCTCGTGATGATTTAGAATCTCCAAATTCCTGCCATGTCAGGGAAAGGACACACAACTTGATGCCCTTGTGAGTTTGATAATTGATGTGTCGACTGCATAGTCTGCAGTGCCAAGATATGATTAGTGTAGTATGGCAGGCTGATTATTTGCCGAAGAATTTGGATTGGCTATATCAAGGGTCGGACATTCCTTACATTGCAACAAAATCTGAGCTTTAATCCTAGACTCTGGGATCGGCCACATTCCTTACACTCATAAGTGATAAGCGTCTCATTAGTCAGTGCAAAGTATCTTTTCTAGTAAGCAAAAGTTGGATGGCAAATCATGTCATGGGACATTATTAAATATCATATGGGAGTGGAGAAATAAATTACTTAGAAGCTTAGCAAGTGATTGTGATTTGGGAGGAAAGATCATTAGGGAAAGACCTCAGTCCTTAGTTTCTTTAGATAGGATTCAAGATATTGATTCTTTTAATCCATGTTTTTAGCTGATAGTCAGCTTTCATTTTCTTCTTCTTTTTCTGGTTCTTTATGACTATCTTTAGGAGTCAGATTCACATAGCCACCGGCACTGTGTTGGATGATTGTTTTCCTGTGTTTTGTAATCTTGTTGGCTGATTGTTTATTCCTCTGTTTTTGTCTTGGTTTCAAGTCTCAGCCTGATAGGTAGAATGTTGAATTTCAAGGCATTTGAGGGCCTACTTAATCTATCATTAGGTAGTTTCTTGGTCTGTGCTTTATTCTTTAGGGTCGCATTGAACATGGAAAGAACAAATGTTGATGGTGAAAGTGAGAGTAAAGGACTCCCTTTGTTGCTTTTGTAACATTTAGCAATTGAGATGCTATAATTTAGTACGTCTTAGGAGTTTGTAGTTGATTCTGGAGAACTCAAATAATGCATTTCTGCAATATGCAACTTAAAACCTATATGCAGAGTAGGTGATTGATTCATAAAACTGATGAAACTTAAGGAAGTTAAAACTCATAAAACTCTAGCTTGGAAAAAACCAGTCGGCGGAAGTTAAAACTGATGAAACTTAAGGATGCGGAGCAACAGATATGCTGAGTAGGTGATTGATTCGGTCTCTTCAATTTGCCTGAAATGATCTGGAGCTTAGATATGATTCTACTGCATCTGATTTCATTTGCCCTAAATAAAAATCAACTCTACCGCACTACTATGTACCAAAAGGCATTCAGCTCTTACCAGGCGATCTTATAACTAAATTTTAAATCCCTTTAGCTTCAGCTTGTGCCACTGCATGGCTTAGAGTAATTCAAGTTACTTTCTGGTGCATACCGGAAACCCATATATTTTCTGATTCCCCTATAAAACCCATAGGTTCCGTTGCAATCTTTAAAAGCTAGTCTTATTAAGCATTCAAGTTTGCTCTCACATCTTTCGTCTTTTTTCCCCCTTTTTTAATCACTTCTTGGATGCTAGCAAGTAAATTAATACTTGCCTCATGGGGTGACATACCTTTCAACGTTGTATGCCACATAGTCGAGCAATATTTACAATGGGTCTCCTCTTATGTGGCCCAAAGCTAGTAAAGCTAATGAAGACAGAATACCAGATATCATTGTCCTATGCAATCTTTGTTATTCCACCAATGTGGTCCCCCCTTTTCTTGTTGGGTTCCCTGTACTTCATGAACATTTAATTTGCAAATTAGTTTTTAAATGAAGATATAGTCACATTAATGCTATGGTCAAAATGGCCACTAGAAAATGGTATCTGTTACAGTTGTTACTCATTGGTCCATTTAGGTGAGGACTTCTCTACCCCCTCCATGAGTCCTTGAGAAGAGTTCATGCTTCTTGTATCGCTTGACAGTAGTATCGTTCTTTTCATTTTGACCTTACTTTATGCGTCTTCTTTGGTGCCATCTCGTCAACTATTATACTGGAATGTTCTATCTTTCCTGCAGTCAGTCTCGATTAATTCAGTTGATTTTAAAGGTTTTCCAGAGATGCATTTCAGATCCTTAGGTAACGCTTCATTCAACTGAGATGATTGATTTCTCGATTTCTCAATTTCTGTGGTTGGTGGGTCCTGTCACTGTGTAGCGGATTAGAGTAATGGATAAGATTATTTGGTTGGCGAAAATAAATCAACCCTTTAACGAACAATTTTTTTTTTTTTTTTGAGCCAATTATGTACCATTTACCAAGGTGCTTCTGCCTAGAGTGACTTTAAGCAGTTCTGAAAAATATCAGACCAGTCACAGCCTGTCGGGTTGAGTTCCCTCACAGTGCTTTTGTGATGCCCTCACTGCAAAGCAAGTCTCTTGTTACCACGCGGGCCCTAAAGGGGTATTACACCCAGAGCATATTGCGGTGACTCTGGTAAAAAACAATAATGTCACAATTCCATTTGTGTTCCCAGAGAAAACAACGTGGCTGCATGCAAGTCTTTTCTGTCAATTTCTGGTTTCCTTTCGCTTTCTACCCTTTTGGTTATTTGTCCATTTACCCACACTTGTCAGGTTTCTTTGTCAGGCTTGGATCCCTATTCCATACTTTTTTACTGATAAAAGCTCATGCTTTTTCTTTCTCAAGGAGATATCCCTACTTTGCTTTATCATCCTTGAACTTCAAGAGGTAGAACTCTGCTTCCAGGATTTTTTTTCACAGTTCTCAGGTTTGCCTCCCAAAAAGTAAGTCTGTTTGGTAGCTTGCATAAGTTAGCATAGATGGATGTCGGTATTTTTTGTTGTTGATAACTTGCATAAGTTAGCATAGTTGGATGTTGGTTATTTTTTGTTGTATTCTCTTATGGTGTACTTTTAAATGGTTTTATTCTCTCAAGCACGAATTTTGGTATCAATAATCTGAAAAAGCAATTGCAAATTAACATGTGAATAATATGCCTTCTTTGAATTTGAAAAATTGTCATATGTAAAAGCCACATTCTTGGTAGATTTGTACATCTGAATAAGAGTTTGAGCAAAGTACTTTATTCATATGTGTAAATCGGTGACTACCCTTTCAGCCTATTTTTGGGCTTTATTTCCAGAAATGTGTTTCTGAAAATGCCTCTTTATCATTTTTATCTTTTTCATGTAAGATTAGAAAACATGAAACAAAACCGAAGAGAAGAATTGGTTTGAAAAAGTTGTTTTTCCTTTACTGTGTCCACAGAAAATGATGCTTCAATAATACAAGAACTGATTTGAGCCACCAGCTGTCTTTGATATTACGTCTGTCTGTGCTTATCATAGGTGGTCATCTAGTTCAATTCTCATGTATGTGGTCCCCTGCAAAAGAAGCAATGCTTACTGTTCGTTGCAGTGTTTCTTTGAAATGAGTTTCCTTATAGCATCTGCCTACTTTTTTGCAAATCACTCCCATAACAAATAATAAAAAAGGAATATGGAATTGATTGGCTGTCTATTTGATAAAGGGAAATGTCATTCATCTTGGCCTAACAGGTGTGTGCGGTACCGATTAGACAATGTTGCATAAAAACGATGTGAACTTTAAATTGAAGAATCACATGTCCCCACATTTTGCCCAGAAACAAAAATAGGGTGAAAAGCTTGTGAATAACACTAGTCTCTGATAAATTTATCACTACTTGTGTCCCGTTAAATTGCTATGGAGCCCTTGCATTTTATGCTTCTGCACCATCTTCATCATGTTAACATTATGTACTGAAACTACAGCTAGTTTGAATGACTTTTCCTTCTTAAAATACTCTATCATGGTTGAATGAAATGGTGGTTGTAGGCCGTTTTCTGTTAATTTCGTGGGCCAATATCATATTCTTGTGTTTGGTTGCTATTAGTTACTATTTGCCCCCATTATCATGTTCTTCTCCAAGTCAACCCCTTTGCTGTACTGCAACTCTCACTTATTTCTGGCTAATCATATTATTTTTCACTAAAGACTGTTAACTACTTGAGGGCTTGTTTGAAAAGTTGAATATATAAAATTAGAAACTTTAGCACTTTAAAAGTAAGTTAACAAAAGGGGTAGAGTCTCGTCTAGCCAAAAAGAGGAAAAATTGAAACTAGGGAAGCAACAGTATTTAATAGGTTATTGTTTCCTCCCCAAGAATTGAATTTATTGTAGGAGCAGAATTTGGTATAGGCCATTGTCTGTTGTTTTCGGCCACTTCTTTGTCAATGGTTGTAATTTCTTATGGAATGTAAATTCATATGCATCTGGTCTGGACATTATTTTTTGTTGTGTTTTAACATAAAAAATTATAAGACAATATGGTTATCTCTTTTCGATAGTTTGTAGCTGTTGGATACACCAAATTCACTAAGCATTGTGAGAATGGTGCTGATACTCCGTATTTCTCTAAGTACAGTAAGATTTCCGGACTAAATGCATGGCTGAGCTAAAGTGTACATCCAAGAGTTGGTTAACCATATAGTTGCTATTGGTATTTTACCTATCAATTTCACTTTATATTTGTAATTGATTTGACAGTGAAGTATAGGATATGTCATTAGTTTCATCGATTCACATTGATAACTAGTGATGAAGTTATGTCTGTTGTTTGGATAGAAAAGTTAAAAATTTATTTATTATTATTTTTCTTTTCTTCAGGGCTTGCCGAAGTCCTGGAAGTTGCTGCTCATTATTTTTGTTTCTCTAGGTGAGTGGCTTTTTTCTGGCATAATTTAAACGTTAGCATCTGTTTAGTTGCTTTTATACTAGTCTTACAACTCATTATATAACTTCAGATTGATCAGGATTAAATTTGTCTGGGCAATATGACTTGTTAATTGGTAATTGATAACCACCAACACAGATAAATCACTTTCTATGGCAGAACTAACTAGTTGATTTGGATTCTTGTTTTATGTGTTAGAACCATGAAGGGGCCATTAACGGTAGGCATTTCCTATTTGAAGGTTACCTAGGAAAAACATTTTTATTGTCTTAAACAATTTTAATACCATCAGGTTGCCAAATTATTGGAATTGAATGATAGAGAAATAATTGTTTGAAAAAGATTGAGGTCCAATTTTTCGTCGCCTTTTGATATTTGATGGATTGAGATTGAGGGCTGAAAGCCTGGTTAAGTGACGTGCATGTAAAGTATTCTCAGGCTTTATCTATGTTCATTTCTATTCTAGTTCATTTTCACTTCGGTTATTCTCTCTCTCTTCAAATCAGGCACTTGAGCAGTAGTAGTGGCCCTCTCAACATTTTCAGCTTATTAATTCCAAAAATTTGTCTTCAATTTATGATAGCAAAAATTCAAGTGAAAATTGATCATTGCCTCATTGGGTATCCATATAATAAGTCTGTTTTGCTTTCAATAGCTCCTGTAAATAAAATGTACTTTTTTGACTGCATCATATTAATGAAAGTCAAAGTTTCAATTTGAAAATTTTGTGTGTACGCCAAGCACTAACAATAAATACTGGGAGCCTGAATCATGAAAGCTGAAATGGCAGAAAGAAATTTACCATCAATCGTAATATTTGGTTAACAATTAGAGAAAACTGTAGAATGTCCAAAATATTTACTATAAGCTTTTACCCTAAGCATCTATCCTTCACTTAGAAGGATTATATATTGAGTGTATATAAAGTTGCGCATCTTTTTAAATAAAATATAATTCTAAATGGGAAACACAATAAATTTCGCACAAGAAGGTTGAGCACTAAAAAAAAAAAATCTTTTATTTCTTAAAATATGAGTCAAGCCTAGCATTGTACTTTCAAATTTTCACCATTCTACCTAATTGTTTAAAATACCAAAGGGGCCATCTCCAGTGTGCATAATATATTATTTTCATTTTGTCAACTATTTCTTGTATTCAAATGTATCCTTTATGCTCGTTATTATATTTAGCACCAATTGTTTCACTTATATCACCTATTATTTTACAATTTTGTTTTACTTATTTCCATATCATTTTCTATATTCCTATGATCATAGTTTTTTGTTTCATTCCCTGTCCAATCTGTTTTGCCATTTGTTCATCCTCCTTGTCCATTAGTAAGTTTCTTTAGCAGCTCCGCATTTGGTATTTGAATTGCGGGAGGTCTTTCATTTGAACGCTCTTTATGGTGAGGGAAGATCAAATTTATATTTATTTGCTTTTTCCGAAGAAAGATCAGCCCTTTACTTGCTCAATTAGCTATTATTGCTATTACATTAATTCGAAACCTGAGAATGGCACTGGGCTCAGTTTTGGATTCTGCGGTGCGGCCCTTATAGGACGGAGAAGACCGTACCATAGCTTGACTTTCTAGAATTCAAGGGTAGATAATGTAATTCACAGCATTTGGCATGTTTGTCTGGCAAACTGACGGAGACACCCCCTTTGTGGCTGGTCCTTAGCTACACCACAAAATTCTCAGGCTCCGTATGTAGGATGAAGCCGGAAGGAAAGTTCGCTTATGATGGTGCGGTTCACTATCTTGTGGTTCTTCTGGCCCCAAATCAGTAAAATCTTCGTGACTTTCATTGCCATCTTGTGGTCCTTCTGGCCACCTCCGAAATCACGTGCGTGATATTTCCACTCACTTTTCTCTCATCTCTCATCTCCCATCTCCCATTTTTTCGTTCGCTTTCACTTTTTTCTTTTTTTTTTTTTTTTTGGTAATTTTATGAAAGCAGCTTTTACACAATGTACTAAGAATAACAACCAACCCCCCCCCCCCCAAAAAAAAGGATTTAGGATAGGGATATGTTTGATCAAAGTTTTCTAAGGCTTTATCTCTTTCTAGATAATTATGCATTGGTACTTAATTTTCATTGTTGGTCCAAAAGTCCAAATACTGCTACACAGTACAAGTCACAAAAATGTTAGCACGGAAGTGAAAAAAACAAAAGAAAAAAACAAAAATCTGTAATTTGCTATTGGAAGAAATAATTTCTTTTGTTCCCTTCACTCCTCTCATATTTATGCTTAAAAGCTCCCAAAAATTGTGAGAAAAATTCTTGTTTCAATTTTTTGGTTAGGGATTATAATTATTGCAACTTAATGTTACGGTATATGAAATGGAAAGGTATATTTAGATTTTAAAATCTTCACTTTCTTGGTTCATGACAGCTTTCAAATTTAAAATTATTTTATTGTAGTTAAAATCGGTACGCATTTGATTTAGTACTGTAAAAATTGGGTGGGGTTGGCCGATATAAAAATTCATGGGAAAATAGCAATAGTTCGAAGAGATGGTCAAATAATTACGAAGTAAACTTGAATTTTTTATTATTAACCAAAAAAAAAAATGGAAATAGTCCCGGTGAAATGAGGGTATGAGGGTTCTGGTGTTCTGCTCTCAAGCAAAATGGCCTTCTATTCTCCTATCTTTCTTGATCTCCATTGATTGATCGATTTTTCTTGATCAATTGTCACTGTTTTCTCTTATTTTCTATCTTCTACAATTATTCTCTCACTATATTTACTCTATTATTGGTTTAGCTATTGTTGGATTCTTTGTAGAAATATCTTTTATCGTAATTCTTTTCTTTTTTAAAATTTAAATATGAATTTTGATTAAGTGGCTTAATATTTTTCTCACTAAACCAATTATATTTTTTTTTCAATCTTTTCGGTTGATATTAATTATCTTCCTCTTTCTTTCACTCTGTTGTTAATTCCTTCTCTTCTTTTTCTTTCTTTTCTTTCTCTCTTAATGTCTTATTTTTGGGGGTTGTGACTATGGGACCTCTTAATGTCTTATTTTATATCTCTTCCTCTTTATTTTTCTTGTGGATCGATTTGTGCTCTCTTCTTGATCACTGATGTGCATGTTGATCGATTTCTATCTCTTCTAAAAAATTGATTGATCTGTTCCTCTCTCAATTTAATAGTCGAGAAAAGAGAAAATTGACCGGGAGTCATAAGGAAGAAGATAAAGAAAATTGATCCAAAATAGAGAAAGAGAAAAGGCTGGTTGGAATAGATTAAGAAGAGAAGATAAAGGAGAAAATACAAGAATTTTGAGAAACAATGATAGTTTTACTGGGGAGAGGCCACAAACCTATTATTTAATTGAAATCGTTGCGTTTTCATAATTTTTCATCTAATAAAAAGTATATTTTTAACTGTATTTTCTAATTTTTTAAACTCTCCTGCCACTATTTTTTGTTTTCAAAGTTCATTTTGCAAGTCTGGTACATTTACCTGCTGATCCGCGTGCCTCGTGCACGTGCTGAAAACCATTTGCCCATCATTTTTTTTCATTTTCTCTCTTTTTGGTCGTTAGGGTTGGACAGGATATTAATTTGGCCGTGGATAATAACTTATCCAAAATTTCAACCTTGAAAAATCTAAAATTATTATGACTTAAAAGGCCTTACCTTATTAAAAAGATAAAGTTGGTCCTTTTCTAGCTGAAGTGACTCTCATTCTGTAAGGTTTAGATGTTTGGGTTAATTAATTGAGGAATGCTCGGATCTGATCTAAAAAGTAAAAAAATTTTAAAATATCATATTTGGAAAAAAAAATTTTTAAATCTAGCACCCATATATCGAGTTTTAAAAACCCAACATAAATAATATCATATCGAATTTTTAAAATTCGACATAAATAATATATGAACAGTACTAAAGACTCAATATGATATTGTTCACACGAATAGTCCTGTGTATGTCGAGTTTTAAAAATCTGACATGATATTATTCAAGTGAATGGTATTATACATATTGGGTTTTTAAAACCCTATATGACACTCTTGGTACGAACGTGTTAGATTTAAAAATATTTTTGTAAATGTGTTGTTTTAATTTTTTTTTTCCCGTTAGATTTGCTCTTTGCTCTAATTAATTTGTGAATCAGATTCGCAGCTAATTCTATATGCCAGAGAAAATTGAGTATCATTTGCAGCTATTTAAAATGGCCGGAGAGAAAATGAACAAATTTTGTAAAGAAAAAAAATGGTTTTGATGTCACCTGCATGGCTCTGGACTTTATATGTACCGTATAAAGGTTCCACGAGGATTCGGTGGCTCCCTCACTTTCTTCTCTCACAATGATAACTCTCTGCCATTCAGACTCCGGAGATTTTCCTTCTCTCTTAGCTCTCTCCTGATAGCAATATGTGCAGCGCCACCTCGCAACTGGCGTTCGCCTTCTCTTGTAAATATCGGTTTTGTTTTCCTCTGCACTCAGTTCTTGCCAGATTTGCAATCTGAACCCATTTCGTGAGAATTGAGATTGACATTTTAGATCCAAAACCCGGTAAGACCCATAACCCGTTCTTGTGTCGGTCTAAATAATTGGTTCTGTTGTCATCGGGAATGTTTTTTGGAAGCAGGGGTTTGAAAGTTTTTTGGTTGTATAGTTATGGGTTTTACTCTAGGTGATGGTGAACCACGAAAATTTCAACTAGAAAACCAGTAAACTCACTAAACTTCTGTTTCTTTATCTCAAAGAATGTATTTGATTTTCACCTATTTGAACAACAGCACGAGTGTACCCACTGAGCTTCTTGTTTGTTTATCTCACAGAATGTGTTTGGCTTTTCACCTGATTGATTGTGCTTAGTAAAATCTGGGATTCAAAGAATCAGTGGCTTTCGTATTTTCTCCAAGATGTTTCTGGGGGTTCTGTACCCAATCATCTTCTTACACTTTCAGCACCTGGTTTTTAATTTGGGTTGAATCTTGATGTTTAGTCTTCTGTTGTTGCCTTCTTGCTAAAATCAAGTTTCTTTGCTTAGATACTTCAGTACTTTCCTGTTGTATTTTTCCTGCCACCAAAAAATCAGTATAAACATGTTCATTGATGTGGTAACCATGTGTACAATTCTGCCTTTTCTTGTAATAATTGATCAGTATGATACTATATGAGCATCATTTTTATAGAATTCACCCCTTGGATGGAACTTTAAGCCTATCAAGTCAGGAAAAATTATGCCATGATTTATAATTCTTTTAATCTCCATGTTTGGGTTTCGTTTCTTGGGATCTTTCAGTGCTTTTTGATGGTTTACTTCAATCTAAAATGAATTTTAGGATGGGCATTTTATTTTGTTTTATTTTTGCTCTTTTTGAGAAATGACCCATCTTTAAAATTTGGTGTTTAAAGGGTGGGTCTAAAGTTGAGCTTATGCCTGGGAACAAGTACAACGATACTCCTGCCATCCCCACAAGTCGAGTAGAGAGACTCTTAAGAGAAAGAGAGCTTAGGAAGAGCAGCAGGTCTTCTCAAACAAATGTCGGAGTTGATGGAACCAGAGGAAATGAGCCTTTTGAGCATGAACAGCGCTCCCGAGAAGCACAAAACTTAGGGTCCTCCTTTGTTGATCAATATCTGGAAGGGGCTGTTGCTGCTGCTAAAGCAGCTAGTGACAGATGTGGGAAGCAAGATGGGAAGCCACTTAGACAACGTCTTTTAGTGGTGGCAAACAGGTTGCCAGTTTCTGCAATTAGGAAAGGTGAGGACTCCTGGGCTTTGGAGTTTAGTGCTGGAGGTTTGGTCACTGCTTTGCTGGGTAAGCTAGTGCACCTTTTCTTTTATGTTCTGCTCAATTTGCAACCTTTCACATGATCCTATTAAATCTGCATATGTGTCCACTTGTTAAAGTGTTTTATTTTTTGGCGTGGTTCTTAAAGGTGTGAAGGAGTTTGAGGCAAGATGGATTGGTTGGGCAGGAGTGAATGTGCCAGATGAGGTTGGACAGAGGGCCCTTACTAAGGCTTTGGCTGAAAAGGTTTGTAACTTTGGACCTTCTTTTTGTTTTCCTTAGGTGGGGGCTGTGGTATGGGGCTCTGAAATTTTGATGTTTAGTGTGCATTGTTCTGCTGTATAATTTTGATAAACTGTTAAATTTCTTTACAGAGGTGTATCCCAGTATTTCTTGATGAGGAAATTGTTCAACAGTATTACAATGGTTACTGCAATAACATCTTGTGGCCTCTTTTCCATTACCTTGGACTTCCGCAAGAGGATCGCCTTGCCACAACCAGAAGCTTTCAGTCTCAGTTTGCAGCATATATGAAGGTAAATCAAATGTTCGCAGATGTCGTTGGCAAGCATTATGAGGAGGGTGATGTCGTTTGGTGCCATGATTATCATCTCATGTTTCTCCCCGAGTGCTTAAAGAAGCACAATAGTGAAATGAAAGTTGGATGGTTTCTTCACACACCGTTTCCTTCCTCTGAAATCCATAGAACTCTTCCTTCTCGAACTGAGTTACTGCGTTCAGTGCTTGCTGCTGATTTAGTTGGGTAAATACCGTTGTTCCCTAGCAATTTGACTCAGAAATATACTGCACTGCATTTCTAAGCACTTGGCAACTAGTTATCATTTACTAGCAGGGACATTTGAGATGTGGCTTTCATTTTGGAGTGGTGTTTGGATTGGGCAATTACTAGATTTACCATAATAAAACAGTTGTATAGTGGAAGAATGTGCAATGCTCCTAAGACAATTTGATTGGAGAAGTAACCTTTGCAAAATATTTAAGAATCTCTGTCTGACTCACTCTTTTCATAGTTGCCTCTCTTTTTTCCTTTTCTTCTTTAGTTTCATATTATTGGATCAGAAATGAACAATAGCTCTTATATTGCATTTCAGATTTCATACCTATGACTATGCAAGGCATTTTGTCAGTGCTTGTACTCGAATCCTTGGACTTGAGGGTACTCCTGAAGGAGTTGAGGATCAAGGAAAGTTGACTCGTGTGGCTGCGGTACTTTCTAGAATTGACATTTTCTTTCAGTTTGAAAATTGTCAAAAGTAAATCTTCAGCTGTTCAATATTTTTGTTATTGATGTTTCTCTATTGGCTTGGATCACAAGTTTCCTATTGGGATAGACTCGGACCGATTTATTCGAGCACTGGAGTCTCCTCAGGTCCAGGATCACATCAAAGAATTAAAAGAAACATTTGCTGACAGAAAGGTTAGTATCGCTCTAGACCATTTTCCCTTTTCACTTTTTATGGAAGTCTTGAATTATTACTATAGTCCCACCAGGTGAACTCTATTACATAATAGTTTAAGCATGTATACAACCAGCACGACGACTAATTTCACCAAAATTTATTTATTAATGTTTTCGACATTCAAAATTCAATTGAAGATAGCGGAGTCACAAATCAATATAAGACTGCTAATCTTATAGGTTCAATTTATGTCTTCTAATAATATGAGATTACCAAGTCTACGTAAGTTGTTACCTTTTGCTGTTGCAGAACTCATATTCAAATCCCATTTGTTAGGTAATGTTAGGTGTTGATCGTCTTGACATGATAAAAGGAATCCCCCAAAAGTTATTGGCATTTGAAAAGTTTCTGGAGGAAAATCCAGACTGGCGTGAAAAAGTAGTTTTGCCGCAAATTGCTGTGCCAACAAGGACAGATGTTCCAGAATGTATGTGCGCAACTATGTTATTTTATTGTTGCTTATTTTGCCGAATTTCACTGTTCTCAGATTTGTTGTTCTAAAATTTGATCTTGTAGTTGATAAGGATTCAAAATGAATAAGTGTCTATTCTGTTGGTATTAAATTAATGCAAAGTAAGCAAACAATGTGTGTGCAAGTCTGATTTTGAGATGCAGATGCATATTGGAGTAGGGCCAATTTAGCAAAGGGATCTTGTTATCCGAATAGTTTGTTAAGAATGAGGGAGATGTTTCTCTAAAAGTATTTTTCTTCAATACTGTTGCAGAGCAGTTCTTAATGTGTTTTCAAAGTCCGATTTTGTTTCACATGTCCAAAGAAGAATGTGTAAAATGTAAGCCATTCCATAGGGGCATGGGTCCTCTTTAGAAGTGCCCATCCCAAATAGATTGTTGCATATGATTTTGCTAATTCAAATATAGAGTTTGAGCTGCTTCCTCTGGTTCATGTCATGCTTCTTCCTTGCTCAGTTATTTGTCCAACTCCAGGTTATAATTGTGTTGGTTAACCCAGTATTAACACCACTCTACTTTGGAGACGTTGTACTACTATAATATCTTCTGTTTGTCAAACAAGGACGATAATTTCAGTCTTGTTCCAATGCTTGCAAATGGAAAATATTGTCACACTTGTGATCTTATTGCCCTAATTTTTAATCTTTTGAACTCCAAGTAACTGCAATTTCTGTGAGACATTCTTTTGCCATTCTCCTCGTATATGAAACTCTCCTCCTCAGATATATGAACTGTATGCACTTGTTAGTTATGTCATACTAATTCTGGGCATAAAGCTTGTAGTTTCTTTTTTATGCATTGCTTGCTGAAGCTTTCTCTATAAGAAATAAAAGTGTCCCGGGTTATGATTTGTTTCACTATATATGTTTTGCAGATCAAAAACTTACAAGCCAGGTTCATGAAATTGTTGGTCGTATTAATGGTAGATTCGGAAGTTTGACAACTGTTCCCATACATCATCTGGTATGTTTGTCTTGTACTTTGATCAAAGTTTTTGAAAATATTTGTTTATCTAACCTGTGCGTGTGTGTTTTTTTTTTTGGGGGGGGGGGGATGAAAAGGTTTACTTTTCTTGGAGCCTGGTAGCAAAATTGCCTACTACTTGATAATCCTCCTCCTGAAAAATGCGATATGCTGGGTGTGAAGAGGGATAACATTTGTTATAGTTTTTTATCAATGGGGTGCCATTCGTGCAATATGGACTAGATATGGGAACTAAAATTAAGAAAAAACTTAGGCTTTAATGGAAGACATTTTCTTTAAAATTTTTTAGTATTTGAATTGGAAATTCAGAAGGCCATGTGTCTGAATATAGCATCATTCTACCATTAGCCTTTATATTGTGGTGTACATATTAGCATACAGTGTGTAGTTGCACCAAAATTTGTTAATGAGGCTGCTGAAACTGATGTTATGAGGTCTACAATCTGCCTGGTGCAGATAGTGTTGGCATTTCCTACATCTATCTAAAAATTTGACATTTGAGTTTTGTTAAACTTGAAAAGGTTCCCCTTGGCCTTGAGTGCATTGCAGAAATTCAATGAAAAAACTGGTCACTTATACTTGAGTGCAAGGATGAGATATTTCATGTGAGAAACTATTTGATTTGCATGTTTGAAAGAATTTTTTCTAAGCCCTCAGATAAATTCATGGCACTATTTACGATGGTAGTGAAGTCACCCATCTTTATGTAATGAACCTCTCACCTACGGAGGTACTACTAAAATGCCTCTAAGCTTGTTATGGATTTGCTAGTAAGCTTGAGAAGTTGCAAGTTAGGAAGGAAAAGACATTCATAACAGATACTATTTGTGCACGTTTTTTGTGAATGCACTTTGCACCTCTTTACACCCACGTTGCTTCCCATAACTATACCCCATCAGCCAAAGAATGCCCTAAATGACCTGAACAAGTCACCCTACTTACAGTGATTTAGTTATTAACAACAGATGATGTGAAGGTACTTTGGCTCAGTTGAGCTTGGTGCTAAACCATGCAGATCTTTCTATTGCTTTGTTAGCTTGGCCTTCTGCTGGGATTAAAAAATCCTAATTTTAGTGACAGCAAGATGCATTTGACCTTATTTGTTGGATTGGAAGTCAACTTAGCTCTGTGATTTAAAAATATTTTTAACCTTTATTTTGTGCTTCAAAAGCATGCTTTGTAATCTGAGTCATGCTTTCTGATATGTTTTATTTAATACTTATTTCTTTTTACAGGATCGGTCTCTTGACTTTCACAAATTATGTGCACTATATGCAGTTACTGGTACTAATCTTGTTTAAATGCTTAAGAAATAAGATTGTCGTATTGTCTGAAACTTATCTTGGCATACCTCTCTAAGCCTAAGTTCCTTGGTAGTTCAAACTGCTGTATGATTGAAACACTGAGAATAGAAGAGTCTAAATAATTTGGAATTGTGTCTGCCTCCAGCTGAATGGAACTTTGGAGTACAGTGTGTTCATTACTTTCAGCACATAAGAAGTTTTAGGATTTAACATCATATGTAATGGAGCTAGTCCATATGCACATATGATTTGCTTACATTGTCATGTTTAAGAATGTTTGTATTTTTGCAAATTATATGAAGCACTTGCTTTGCTTTGCACTGGATAATTTTTATGGATCCTTATAATGAGCTTTCTCACACAATATCCCGAGGTTATATGCATTGTCGTTGGTCTGAAATTGATCATTGTTGAAGAGGGATATGATCTAGACTTTAGTCACCTTTTTGAGCGACACTGGGATTTCCAGTTTTGCATGCATATTTACCTGGCTTTTTCTGCAGTTTGATCACTTTAGAAATGTTTCTTTTGTTTCCCGTCTAACAGATGTCTAATATGGCTGCACATCCCTTTTAGTTGTTCTTACTTTTCTGTTAAAATGTTTCTTTACATCTTCTGGTCCATATTCCATTTTTTTGGTCCAGATGTTGCTCTTGTCACATCTCTGCGGGATGGAATGAATCTTGTGAGTTACGAGTTCGTAGCATGCCAAGATGCAAAGAAAGGGGTCCTCATTCTCAGTGAAGTAATGACTATTGACTCATCATTCTCTTAGTTGCCATTGCCTGGTGAAAATTTTCTTTTTCTTGATTTGCAAATTCAAAGAAAACAAGCGATTAATGGATCTTTCAGCTAAATTACTTAGAATATTGTGTTTGTTTATTGGTCCTCTTTGTTCAGAAATTGATCTCTCGCAGATAGATAACAAATAATAAATATGTTCTTTTTGCCTCACTGGTCAAAACTTCTTCTTAAGCTGTTTGCTGTGTGGTATATGTTTCTGTATTTCCTCCATTTGCTTATCTTGTACTTCTAGCCCCTGCATTTTTGGATCGCATCATGAAAAATGTGTCAATTGTGTTCTTTCAAAATGGATGGCATTTTAGTTTCACAGCTATGCTAAATAAAATCATCTGAAGAGAATTTTGGTTGCATTTCTAATATAGTTTCTTTTGCATTTTGATCTCTGTTTTGTTGTCAAATTTACTTCCAGTAGTTATAGTACATATCTGAAGGGGATATGATGCATATATACTCCCTCATTTTTAACAGATTAAGGAAGGTCTATTGCAATGTTATCTCTGTCAAGACCGTTTAGGGTACTGCAGAATTGATAATCCTTCCTTGACTGTTTCTTATAGATGTTTAGCAATTATAAAAAGAATCCTTTTCCTTCTGTTTTGGCCCTGTTTCAAACTCTTTTTCTTTTTTACATTTCTCTTTTGTAGTTTGCTGGTGCTGCCCAATCACTGGGTGCTGGAGCAATACTTGTAAACCCGTGGAATATTACAGATGTTGCTTCTGCAATTGCTCAGGCTCTTAATATGTCACCAGAAGAAAGAGAGAAGCGACATCGGCTTAACTTCAAGCATGTGACAACTCATACTGCTCAAGAATGGGCTGAAACATTTGTGAGGTAATTGTAGGCTGCTACTTGCATGCCATGATTTATTTTTTCCTGCTCATGTTTATTGTTGTCTGTTTCATGATGTCTGTAGCTTACAGTTGGTTTGTTAGGTGGTTGTTACTCAGCCAGCACATACTGCTGATTGATTATATATGATTGACCACTTGTACACTGTGCCTAAGGGAAATAATGGATTGGCATTTTCTTGGTCCTGGTTGGAAACTAAGTCTTCTGTATTCATTGTGCAGTGAGCTGAATGACACTGTTGTCGAGGCTCAACTAAGGACAAAACAAGTCCCACCTATGCTTCGGTTTCAAGTTGCAATTGAACGATATCTACAGTCTAATAACCGATTACTTATATTGGTATGCTGGATCTACGTTTTTGCATATGAGTTATGTTGGCTATGTTTCTGATCTGAGAGCATGAGATGCAATACTTCATTCAAATCATGTATTGTTCAATTTGGATCTGTTAATATTGGTTCTGAGAATGAGTTGCCCTCTTGTCATATCTTTTGCCAAATGAACTAATTTCAAGTTAAAATTATCTACTTTGTGCACTTAATCCATTAAGCGTTTAAAGGTATATCATTTGCACCCATTACATGTAATTATCATGTTGGCTAGATGTGCATTTAGTTCTTAGCAAAAGAGATGGGCATTTACCCTTTTTTCTCCTTTTGTAATTTTTCTAGAACTCATTATACTTTAATTACTCAGGTTTAGTGTATAACTAAGTTCCTTAGAAAACTGGAAGAACAAGTTGCATGATTGCAACTTATGGGCTAATTGAATATTCTTGGCGAACCTTTTAGAGCTTATGTTTGTTGAGGTCCCTTAGCTTTTTTTCTCAAGATGGCAGGATAGAGTGGTTCTCATGCTTGAGGTAAACCAGCAAAAGATACGCTTAGATATGGATGGGGTGGTTCAAATGGAATGTTTTACAATAACAGGTGTAAAGTGGAAATGTGATGGAAAATGGAAACACCGGGAGGACAATCTGAACAACAATAAACGTAGCATTTACCTAGGGTCTTAAATTGTGTCATTGTTATACTTCATTGAGCCCACTTATCCAAGCTCAAGATATTTGATAAACAATGGTGCCCTAGAGAAGGAATACAGTTGGGATTTTTCTCAATTATTTAAAATCCCAGATATCTAGAGACATTAACTTCTACTTTGTTCTGTAATGGTGCTTAAAGGAAAAAGGGGGATCTCAATCTCTTAACTTGTACTTTGCCTTTGCATAATTGGATTTACTTAACATGTACTGTCTTTACAAGGTGTGCATACATGCTTCAAGTGTTCCGTGCATGCTCATTGTCAACACCGTTTGACTTGTGCTGGTCATCTAAAATTACAGGGCTTTAATGTCAACACTGTTTGACTTGTGCTGGTCGTCCAAAATTACAGGGCTTTAATGCAACACTAACTGAGCCGGTGGATACTCCTGGGAGAAGAGGCAGTGACCAAATTAAGGAAATGGAACTCAAACTGCATCCAGAGTTAAAGGAACCCCTTACAGCACTTTGCAGTGACCCAAAGACAACAATTGTTGTCCTCAGTGGCAGTGAAAGAAACGTTTTGGATAATGTACTTAGCTACCTTGTTGTAATGTTGGTTTTATTTGGCTCTAACGTATTTAATTCTAAATGAATTTAATGCTGTCACAGAACTTTAGCGAATATAGCATGTGGCTGGCTGCAGAGAATGGGATGTTTTTGCGCTTTACCGGAGGACAATGGATGACAACTATGCCAGAGCACTTAAATATGGAATGGGTTGACAGTGTAAAGGTGCTTCTATCAAATCTATACACTGTTCTGTAGTTTTTTTCCAGCATCAATATTTATAACATCATAATCAATCTTCAGCATGTATTCGAGTATTTCACTGAAAGGACGCCCCGTTCACATTTTGACCTTCGTGAAACTTCACTTGTATGGAATTACAAATATGCAGGTACTCTGGTCTGTATGCTTCTCGTGATTGTATGTTCACTAACTTCTGCTTTATATATCCATTCACTTCAAAGGTTTAATGACTGTAGACCCTGAATTTGGGAGGCTTCAAGCAAGGGACATGCTCCAACATCTTTGGACTGGTCCCATATCTAATGCATCAGTGGATGTAGTTCAAGGTAGTCGATCTGTGGAGGTGCGAGCTGTTGGTGTTACCAAGGTGTGTTGAGCTAGAAACTTTGATATTACTTAATTCTGTATTCCCAAATATTTGGTCTCTTACTTTTAGTTTGAGTTTGTGTAGGGTGCAGCAATTGATCGTATCTTGGGAGAAATAGTTCACAGCAAAGCCATGACATCACCTATTGATTATGTCCTGTGTATAGGGCACTTTTTGGGGAAGGTACTTAATTATGAGCATTTATCTAAAGAAACGTGTGAAAAATGTCTCAGATGGTATCCCATTTGTGTGAATCATTTTGAGTTGCTCCTACTCCTACATGCTCGCTCAAGAAGTTTAGATTCTAAAAATGTGCATAATTGGATTGCACTTTAGTTTCAAAGAAGTCGCTGGAATCTTATGCATCTTTTAGTGCTAGACGAGGTAATGTTGTATTCCTGTGGTACAGGATGAGGATGTATATACATTTTTTGAGCCGGAGCTTCCTCCCGATGCCATTGGTACCCCTAGACCAAGTGTGACTGAGACATTGAGGATCCCTGGAGAGAAAAGGCCTTCCTCGAAACTTCCGGCTAGTAGAAGCGGTTCAAAAGCATCTTATGGCAAAACTCAGCGTCCTATTCCAAACTCCGATAAAAGAACAACCAATTATGGCACTGGTGGTGGACGTCGACCATCATCAGAGAAAATATCATTTAATGTGCTGGATCTCAAGGGCGACAACTACTTCTCTTGTGCTGTTTCCCGCACTCGGACCAGTGCTCGGTATCTTCTTGGATCATCAGATGAGGTTGGTTCGTTTCTGAAGGAGCTTGCACAGGGATCTTCCTCGAGCTTGTCATCAACCAACTAATAGGGCCATAGACAAAAGGTATACCAATTTTGTTGTCATGTGAATAACATGTTCTCTTATTGATCATCTCTCCTCCATCATATACCCAGCTGTTTCTACAAAGCTTGAATATGTACGCGCTATGGGAAAAGCTCTAATATTTTTGACTATAAACATCTAAACCACAGAAAAGATGAAAACTTTATCATTTTTTTTTTGGTTGAAATGATCAAAAGGTACAAATGTTTTGGGTGCCAGTGGGTCACATGGGGACCATTCTGTCATCAATTCAGAATTCCATTCTAATTGTCAAATGCGATCGCGGTTGCTTGATATTTGGTGATTCTTTATCCCTTACAACACAACAATATGGAAGTATGCCGATTTTTGACTTTTGAGGCTCCGTTGTTAATATTTGGGTACTGGTACATGGTACGAGTAGTTGGTTCTCCTTAATGTTACTCGTGGATCATGTGGTATAGAGGAGCCTCGACAGTCGACGGGCATCTGTGTCCGTATGATAAGTCTCCCATCTTGGGTCTAAAATAGGATAAACAGCGCAAAGGTTGTGTGATGGTGCAAGTGCATATGCTAATAGGGCAGACCTGTGGACTTCCTCAACTGGCAGTAGTTCAGAGATCAGACATCAAATTTTGCCCACAGATGCCCACATCAGTGTCTATAAGATGTTTGATAAGTCTCCATCTTAATCCAGAATAGCTAAACAGCGCAAAGGCTGTGCTGGGGTGCAAGTGCATGTGCCTTTAAGCTGCCCATGGTTCAGAGATTAGCCATCAAATCTTGCGCAGGCCTGCTCCTACGAACTGAACTCATCTCGTACTACAAGTAATAGGTAAGGCGGGCTACCAATCCTCCTTGGTCTAATTGGTGGAACCACCTATGACATATGTGTGTTCTTGTCCAAAGTTCGAGGAATGGGTGCCAAGGCAAAAAAAAATAATAATAAAAAATGGGGTGGTAAGGCGGGCTTGTTTGGAACTGAGCTGGGCCTTTTTTCAAAATTGAAATTGTAGTGTCCAATGTAGCCAGGCCCAATCTGGTTAAACAAATGGGTCATCTCGGGCTGGGCCAGGCCATTTACACAAGAAAATTATCGACACCATATATTTAGCAAGATTTAAAAAAGAAAAAATTCGGCATAAAAGAAAATAACTTGGGGAAAGAAATAATTATAACAAATTAAATTTGAAACAATACTCAAGTTTCAAAGAAGGTTGCAGTCTTGCATATTGTACCATAATACAGGACAAAAACTACTCAAAAAACCTTGGAAAAACAATAGCCAAACAACGGACATTTTCATTTTACAACAAAAATGACACACCAAGTAGAATTATTCATAAGCACCATCCATGACGATAGATATAATTAGGCTGAAGCTAACAATGAATGGATTAATACTGTGAATTCAATGCAATCATATTACCAAATCCAATTCTGTATTTCCTGATTCCTGAGGTTAATGAGCATAATTGCAACTCTAGGCAGCAGGGGTTTTCCTGTTTGGTTCGAAGACATACTTTATCAGTGACTCCTTGATGGACAGCAATTCAGGGAACTCGGCCTTCAATTTGGTGGCATCCATCTCGTTATTGCTTCGAGCAGCAATGATCACCTTTGCTTGCTCTTCCAATGTAAAATTAGCATAAGTGAAGCTGGGCTCGATGTACTCCTTGTACATCTCAAGGATCTCATTGTGACTTACAACTCCTGGGTTTGTGAAATTCCAAATACCCCTGAGGTTCTTCTTGGCCATCTCGATAGAAATAGGAAGAAGCTCATCCAACACCGTCATGCTGTTTGGGATGTTAACCACCTTGCTATAGCGGGAAATCTTGGTGATGAAATTGCGAGGATTGTTGAGGTCAGATGAAATTGGCATTCTGACTCGGAGTGTGCAGACATTGTCATATTCTCTCAGGAGCTCCTCAACCTGATCAGTACAAGGACATGTACATGAGCATACAACTACAATTTTAAGTAATGGCAAGGGACTAAAAATTCCAGATTAAGCTCACCATTGCTTTGGTCTTCGAATAGAATGAACCGAAGAAATTGGGCTTGTCTTCCTCCTTGAAGCCAATACCTGAACCCAGTGGATGTTCATTGTCATACTCAAAGATACATCCAGTAGCAAAATTCATCATTAGGAGGCCAAATTCTCGGCAAACATCTGCCAGGGTCAGAGTACCAGCAACATTGGTGCGAATAGTTTCAGTTTTATGAGATTCACACCAATCAACATTGGGTCTACCAGTTACACCAGCAGCATTGAAAACATGCGTTGGCCTGATATTCTGGATGTCAGCAACGAGTGATGACCTGTCCTCAAGACGCCCTCTTCCATACTCATACTGAATCCCTTGCTTCTCACACAGCTGCCCAAGTAGGCCCCCAATCCACCCAGTCCTACCGTAAATCAAGAATTTCAAGCTTTTTCTGGGGGAGCTGGTGCTTTTGGAAGTTGGAACAACCATTCTGTCCTGTTTGGGAGTATTATTAGAGAATTCAGAATTGCCGTTGTCTGACCCATCAAAGAGTCTTTCTACACCACCAGGCATCATCAGCATTCTTGGATGAGGCAACAATGCTCCAGTCACATCTCCCCACCAATCAGGGTTGTTAATGTACCATTCCATAGTCTTCCTTAGTCCCTCGTCCCATGTAGTTCTTTCTGACCAACCCAAATTCTTCAGCTTCTGATCATCCAAGAAGTACCTTTGATCATTAAATGGCCTGTTCTCAACGAACTTTATGTTTGTTTCTGGGTCCATGTTGAAAAGCTTGCAAATGTCTTTTGCCACATCGATCACTCTCCGTTCCTTCTTTGTCCCAATGTTGTAAACATGACCAACTTCTCCCTTGTGAAGAATGACTTCGAAAGCCTCAGCAACATCTTCACAATAAAGATAACTCCTTACATTGGTCCCATCACCGTGAATTGGAAGAGGCTTCCCCTTCATAGCTAAGAGAATGAACTTTGGAATCAACTTCTCAGGAAACTGATTGGGACCATAGACATTATTCCCTCGTGTAGTTATAACAGGTAATCCATAAGATCTGCCATAAGCCATGACAAGCATTTCTGCTCCAGCTTTTGTCGCTGAGTACGGATTAGTTGGAAGGAGCTGAGATGCTTCATGGTTTCCAACAACCGCATCCTCATCAGTCTCACCATAAACTTCATCTGTGCTAACATGTATAAACCTCCTGACTTGGCCTGTGACTTTGCAGGCTTCTAGGAGGACATGTGTGCCATAGATATTGTTCTTGGTGAACTCAAAGCTGTTTCCAAAAGAATTGTCGACATGGGTCTGAGCAGCAAAATGCATAATTGTATCAATGGATTCGGTAATGAGGAGGAAATTTACGAGATCAGCACTGCCAATGTCTCCCTTTACAAACTTGAAGTTCGGGGATTGCTTTGAAGGAAGAAGGTTTTTCAAGTTTGAACAATAATCAAGTTTGTCAAGCACAACAATCTTGTACTGAGGGTAATTTCTGATGAGCCGGTTGCAAACATGTGATGCTATAAACCCAGCAGCTCCAGTAATAAGGATGTTCTTTGGTGTATAGTTAGCCATTTTAAGATGGTTTCACAACTGGATATAAGAAACCTAGAGTCAAAATCGCAACTTAATAAGAAAAATAAATTCGCTAAACAAAGAAATATGTGCCCTTGAAATCCAAGGACAAAATAAAAGACAATGTATAGGGAACTATTTGTTGTGAGATAAACTGTCATGATATTTTCCATGAGCTTACGCATCATACCGCAAATCCACCCATTTCTGGTGCCTAAATCTTTACAAACAAGCTCATCATAATTACTTTCATTATTAAAAAAAAAAAAATCCCAATTTTTAAAAAAGCATATATTAAGTCAATTGAATGCGGGACGGGATAATGAGATAGCAGTATAAGAATGGTCTGATTCTATGACAATCATGTAAAGTAGATTATGTTTCAGAGGAGGATATGAAAAAACCCAGAATTTTATGAACTGGGTTCAAGTAAGAAGAAAAGTGAAACCCAGAAAACAGGAGAGTAAAGATTATAGGTAGATAGAATTACCATTACAATCATATCTATGGTATGAACTAAGAGTCTGTAGAGATCGATGTAGATCTAACAGAAAATATATAGACACGATATTGATTTGAAAATTGAGATCAGACATACACGTCGGTGCAATCTCCGGGAAAAAAAAATTATCAGTTTAGGGCATACTAGTCAGATCTAACAGAAAAAATGCACAAATGATCATAGATCTCAACGAAAACCTAATCAGATCCATTTATAAAACACTTTTATGATCATAGATCTCAATGAAAACCTAATCAGATTCATTTATCAAACACTTTTCCACATCAGCTTTGAATCTCAATTCACACAAATTACATAAGACTGCTAATTCGAATCTCTAGATCTAAATTGAATGTACTCCGCCAGGTTAGAATTAGGCATTTAACCTCAGCACTAACGCATAATTAAACTGATCAGTTAAACTCATTCATTTCATTCAGATCGTCAATTGTAATCCCAGAGAGAGACAAAGTATATAATGCATATGGTAGTTTCATAGCATTTCAGATCATTCAAACTCCAAGCAATAGGGGACGCCGACTTACACCGATCACTAAGAGAGAGAGATCAGATCAACTTACAGATTCGATTCAAATATGAAGCAAGACAAGCGTCTCTCTGCAGATTACCGACCAACAAAGGAGAGAGAGAGATTTTGAAATGTGAGATTTAGATAAAACAATTGACGAAAAAATGAATAAGAGAGAGAGAGAGATTATTGGGAAGAAGTGGAGACACTTCTCCACATTTTATACGCGTTCTTAAAAATGCACCGAGACGGTTAAGGGAAGCCATTGAAGAACCTCATATTTTGACTAAATTACCCTTTTCTCTCTCTTCTATTAAAGAAATTGCCATTACCGCTTCACGCGGTTCGCATTTCGTGTCCGCGCGAATGCCGTCTTTCTTTGAATCGTATCGTTCGTTGAGGGTTCGTCCGTCTGCCGTGACCCGTGAGCTCCAATTCCCTGCAACCAATCCTACCCCAACGTCTACTACCGTCCACGTGTTATTATATGACCGGATGATTCCAATAATACTAGTTGACCACAAACTCGCGTCTCATATGATACTTGCTTAAGGGCGCTCCATTTTTGGTGCTCTCCATCTCAACGTGGCGTTCAGAGCCTCCTCTAATTTAAGAAATAACTTTTTTTTTTAGGTTGAAATTCCTAATCTCAAAATTACCATCCAATAATTTAGGTCATAGGAATGGTGAATTTCATTCAGTGATCTGCAAGCCATTTATGTTCTATTAAAAAAAATTCCTATAAATTTTTTAATTTACATCTTTTACAATTTTATTATCATAAAAGGTGATTATTCAATTATTTAAGATATAGCGAATCATTTCATGACATTGACAACATTAAGTAACCATATATATAGATAATAGGATAATTGAATTAAATAAATGACAGATTAGACGGTTCATATTAATATATATTAATCAATTTTTATGTTTAGATAAATATTTAATTAATAATTGATGATAATTCAAATTATTATATTGGATTTGATTTATTTAATTTATTGTTTATTTGATTCATCTAACATTACCAAAGGATAGATTAAGATTTTTTTTTGTGTATTAAATATAAAGTGAAATTAATTTGTTTACATATAAGTATGGAACATAAATGCCAATTTCTATTGCTCAGGTGTACAAATTAATGGTATTCTTCAAAAAATTATGGACAGTTTACTACATTTTAAGTAAGATCTAAAATCAGCTCTTTTCAAGACATATAATTCTTGTACAAATACCATGAATCCATTCTGTCTCAGATTCTCGTAATAACGTATACTATTTTTTTTTCCTAATAATATTATTATTATGTCCAAATTAATCATGGTTTTCTATGGATTTACTATACAAGATTTAAAGCGTGTCGTGTGAAAGCATCCGGTCACCCTACAAGGCTGACGTGTCACATCCTTGGACTTTTCTCTGTCTACGAGCGGTCTCAGAGGCCGAGATTTTAATTAAGGGAAAATTATTTACCAAGTTCTTAAACTTTACAATAAACTCATAAATTAATTTTTTAATTTTAAAATATTTTAACGTGATCCTCAGAGTTTAAAAAATACAATTAATTGATCCCTCCGTTAATGATGGAGCTAACTTGTTCGTTAATTGCTGACATGGCAAATGAGTTAAACGTACGGATACTGATATGATAGTGTCAAGTCAGTATCCCAAAATACATCTTTAATGTCACGTCAGCAATATGCTGACGTGGTAGCACAAGTCATCAATTGCTGACGTGGCACTATCACGTCAGCAACTTTTTCGTCAAATCAATTAAAGAAAAAAAAAAAGATCGTGTCGGTATTGTTGATTAAATTAAAATCCTCTCATCTTTTCCTAATCAATTAAATTGAAAGCGATTAAATCATACAAAATCTTAAAACCTAAATCACTAAAAAGAGAGGGAGAGATACCAGTGAGAAGGTTCTGATAGACGAGCATGATTGTATAGCTACTCGGATCACTCCTACAAAGGCTGGGAGGGAGAAGAGAGAAACACGAAGTGGTGAGAGAGCGGGAGAGGGCTTCAATTGTTTTTGGAAGGTCATTTTCTCCAATTTGGATCACTCCTTTCCACCTCGTTTCTTTAATCTGGAAAGCCCTTTTCCCCCAATTAAGCATCAAAGACCAATCTCGCTGATGCCAATCATCACCGTCTTTGTCATCGAGAAGATCATTTCGGTGTTGTTAAGGTTCGTCGTCAGATTGGATATAGTCAAAGTCCATCAAAGGCTCTCGTCTTCGTCTATGTACCTGTAATCAAAGAAAGAAGAAACAAGATGAAATTATGTGTCAAGAAACCCTAATTTTGCAGAGAGAGAGAGAATGTTAGATTTCTTTCAGAGGGTGTGGTGTGGTGTGGTGCTCTGTTGATGATTGATGGTTTTTACAGAGAGAGAGAGAGAAGGCTGTCGTTGTGAAGAGTGTGTTAAACCCTTCACCACTTTGGTCTTCTTTCATGGCAGACAAAAGCTTTGCTTCTCTCTCCTCCGATGCTTTGCTTCTCTCTCCTCCGATGCTTTTCTTCATTGCTCATATATCTCAATCTCTTCGATATTACACCTTTTACATCTTGTCCATTTCAGTGGCGGAGTAGATTCTCTCTCTCTCTCTTTCTCTCTCTCTCTCTCTGTCGAAGTGTAATGCAAGATCTTTTAGATTTTGGGACTCAATTTTGAGACCCAATTTGAAGCTTTTATCGGTTTCAAGGTAAACCCAGTTGCTTCATTTCCTACTTCATTTTTTGAAATTAGTTGTTTTTTTATCATTCATTAATTAAAAGATAGGTTTTCTGGGATATGCTTGTATGGAATCATTTGTAAATTGTGAATTAGGTATAGTTAAATTATTTGAAGATTTATGGCGTTTTCAATTTTCTAAGAAATACTTGTTTGTGAAGAGAAATTTACTCTTATTGACTTTTTTCTCAGGTGTTTGAAGTTAGATCCGATCTATTTCACTAAAAAAAAGAGAAACTTCAATTCGAAGTCAAGTCATTTGAAAAAGAAAAAAGTATGAAGCAGTCACATGATGTTTTGTAAGATTTGGATCTGGGTTTTCTCATATGGTTCTGTAGAGTGAAGTTTTGAGTTTCCCCCATGGATTTACAAACTTAAATTGGGGTTAGTATTCATTTTTTTTTTAGTTTCAACAGGAAAATGGGAGGAGAGAGGATTTTTTTCTAACTGATTTGGGGACAAAGTTGTTGACGTGACAGTGCTACGTTAACAATTGATGACTTGTGCTACCACGTCAGCATATTGCTGACGTTGCATTAAGATGTGTTTTGGGATGCTGACTTGGCACTGCCACGTCAGCATCCGTACGTCTAACTCATCTGCCATGTCAGTAATTAACGGACAGGTTGGCTCCGTCACTAACGGAGGGACCAATCAGTTGCATTTTTGAAACTCTAAGGATCACGTTGAAGCATTTTGAAGTTTAGGGACTAATTTGTGAGTTCCCTATAAAGTTCAAGGACTTGACAACTAATTTCCTCTTTTAATTAATTTGCCTTGCAATATTTTTACGTAATTCGGCGAAATTCTAATTTTGAAATAAAAGAATTTCATTAAGTTTTATTTTGATAGTTTTTAATCTAATTTTTAGTAATTTAGCTTTGATACTATTTCAAAAATAATTAACTTTAAATAAATTTATTAATATAAAAATTATTGATATAATAATAATTTATTATTTTTTTAAATTATGAAAGTATATACTTACTAAGCATTTTAAATTCGCTTGACAAATATAATAAATCAAATAAAATAAATTAATTTTTTAATACACCATTTTAATAATCATTTTTTTTTTAATTATACAGGGGAGGTTCAAGTTCCAAATTTCTAAAAGAAATGAGTTGATGCCGTTATAGCTCATGGGCCCTAACAATCATCTTTATTCTCATGATTGCTTGAATTTCTTTTCCATGACCTTTTAGAGTCTTTCTATTTTCCCTAGATATATCCTCAACCGATATCCTAATAATTATAACTCCTCCTTTAATTCTATAATCAGAGATTTATATCCGACATTTAAATTCTCATATAAACAAAAGAAAAAAAATTCTCTAGATGCAAAATTATAGTATACAGTATTTCGATTGTCGGTTGGAATGAATTTTAGGCCCATACACGTTCTTGCCCGTCGGGTGCTTGCTCTGCTGGCTCACTTTTATGTTATCTTTTCTTAAGATATCACTAAGAAACTACCTGGAAAGGAAATAAAACGTGGAATCTCTTTTGAGCTGTCACAGATGCGTCCAATTCTGATACTATTCTTCTAGTTTAGTCAAGTGATTTTGGTGGGATTTTGGTATTGAAGGGAATGATTCCTTATAATTTTCAAGTCCCACGTTGTGATCTGCACCTTGGAGCCAACTATTCAACAGACAGAATAACTACGTTTCTTACAACGTCATCGAATTGGAAATAAATAAAAGATTATAGCATGCTATTTTTTATTTTTTAATAAATTACTATACCCAGCCCCAGAAACAGACACGAGTACTCGTTTGTAATACCACACCTGCCCCTATCCTCCAAATGCGTAACCGAGCTGAGATTGAAAAGTCGTGACTGTAGGATGATGCTGGCAATCCCGTGAGCACTTATCCATATAAAGACGGCTGCAGTACCATTTCCCAGTTGACGGCATTGGTATCTAACAAGTTGACCTTTTTTCCCACTACATGAAATAATAATTTGGTGCCAACAGAAAATACATCCACAATCATGGTGTACATAACAGAGACTTTATTGCTAAAATTTTTACAGGTTCTTATTCATTATTGAGAATCAAGCAACGAGTATAGCCATGTAAGACTCTGCATTCTGCATAAACGATCTAAAACAAAATGCGACCAAGAAAAGATGACAATTTAAGTTGTATATAAAACCTAGGTCCTAGTATATGCTTTTGCTGAGATATAAAATGGTGGAAATGTGGTATTGAGATGAAATCTAATGGCCCGTCCCCGGACTAGGATGTGAGTCCAGAAATCTGCCTCTACTGGCAAGATGGAGAACTACAAGCCTTTCGTTAATGGTCACTCCTTGACCTTCACCATGTGGAGCAGATGGTGGGGTTCCACACTTAGGAAGGGCATTCAGGACCGAACAATCTTTCAAAGAAGAGACCTCTCCTTTGTCCATGCCAATCATTTTTCTAGATTTGAAAACGGGCACATGACAGATTAGTACAAGTACCAAAATGAGCAAAACAGACACAACGCGAGCCATGTAGTAATAATGAGTGAGAGATTCAAGAAACAGGAATATTTGAGATATAATGAGGATACAATCTGCGACTATGTAATGAAAAAATGGTAATGCAGGATGCTTATATAGCCATCAAAAAGTAGAGAAACAAAGAGAGAGAGGCGACGAAAGCTAATTGGCGAGTCTATATGCTTTGAACTGAACAAGGGAATATTTGGACAGTAAAAAGTATGAGTTTGCGTATGAGTGCCTAGTGGAAGTTGGGTAGGTACAAATGAACTAAGCAGCTGGCCATGGTTTCTTGGTAACTTCTGCAACTGTGATTACTCTTTTATGTCCAATACTTGGGTCAGAGATACTGGTGACAGCAATGTTTATGGGTAGTGAAAGAGAATCTAAAGAATGCAACTAAAACTTAAAGTCTCCACTTTACATGAAAATTGCAATTGGACCTACCATTGTGAAGTGCCATAACAATGAAACATGCATGTGGAATTTAGAGGGGAAGACTTTTGCATGAGTAAGAATAGAATTTAATCAGCACCTTACATCTTGGAGAAGAACTTCCACAGAGTTTACTAGGAGGCTGTGATATCAGCTATCCTTAATCCTTATGAGTCACGAATGGTCAACCTGCTCTGCAAGTGACCAAATGGATTTATTTACAAAAAGCTATAGAATATTTCATGGGCTTATGAGATCCATCAGCCATAAAAAATATCAATGAAGCAAACAGAAGAAGAACTAGATTAGTCAACCATCTTATTTAGAGGTTGATGACAGAGAATGATCAAACTTTAATATGAAAAGAAGTCGGAAAGTGGACAGAATTGATAACACTGACAATTGGCATTTTCCTTTTACAAACTTTTGTCATCCCATATGATATGGACAATAACCAGATTAGGTTCTAATGAGCTCCCATTCTCAAGCCCAGTGTTGTGTTACTCCTTGATTCCATGTATACAAACATATGGATTTCAACAGATTAATAGCAAAAGACGTTGGTTGCACAATTTGAAATCATCTCCAGGGCCCACTATTGTCTCGGCTAAGGGGAATATTCCCAATTTTTCTTTCCAATACTCTAAAAAAATTGCAGCATCAAGATTGAACTTCACAACTAAAAGTCAAATTTTCAAATAAATCTAGGTTGACTTCATATAATTAAATAATTTTTAGACCCATGGAAATAACATCTTTGTTTGTCCCAGTAAAAAAGAAAAATTTACTGTCAACAGCCAACCTCAGACATGTATACCACAACAAGCATAAAATATTGTCAAAGGTTATCACATGATGACCTAGTCAATTGTAGACCAGAGAAATAAAAGAAATTTTGCTGTCTAATCAAAAATTGATACACTATAATCTTACGAGCAAGTTTTAGCAGTACTTCAAGAATCTTACTGCCATACACAACCTTAATTATCTTGAATGTATAATATCTAACATGTGGATGCAATTCTTGCAGTTCATGAATGCATGTTGGGTTTGCGAATGGATTCAGTTGTTTTCTACTCACAAAACTTGGGTTTGTGAATGGGTTTGCTTGTTTTCTACTTACAAAACTTTGCATCGGGGATATGAAAAGCAATATCATACCTATGATTGAAGAACAGAATCTGCCTACAGTTGACCACGCAAAGGATGATTTGCGTCTGAATTGGCAGGTTGCTTGATACCTCCAGATCTCCCATGTCACCAAAATTACTGCAAACGATAATATAACAACAACAACCAAATATTTTTCCCACTAAGTGGGGTCAGCTACTGCAAACAATAATAAAAAGAAAATATCAAAGAGCTTAATTTTCTCCTCTATAGACCAATTATTGAAGCAGACAAATGAATCCATAACAGAAAAATAATCCCTTTCATGTGGTCACCATACACGCACAAGAAAACAGTCGGCAATAATCTTGACAGAAGCATATAGTTCTGAGCCTCTTACACTATAAGTACAATTATAGACACATTAAACAATTTTGAAAAGCAAACCAGATACGATATCTCTGATACTTAAAATAAGTTGCACATTGGACAAAGAGGAAGATTGAACATTAGGCCTCTTAAATTCATACCAACAGGGCAATTGATCACGGGTCATGCATTCTAATTGTGAAGAATCCCAGGCTTACAAGTGGCATCAGTAATTTAGAGAAGGTCTTAGAGTCCTGGGAGGCAGATAATCACCCAATCCCTTATCTCTCCTTATTCACTGTGCCTTACTGGTATACACCTGGATTATTTCATTCAGCACTATTTAAATGTTTTAAGAGGACATTTCCAAGGCCTGTGACACTGAAGTAGTCCAGGATGAAAAATTGCCCGGAACACCAGAATTTTGCAGGAGTTCCAATCCAGTATAATACGAAAAACAAAGGAAACATATGAGAGAATATTTGTGGACTGAAACAGGAGAAAAAATCAATGTATATGATCTCAAGACATTACCTTCAGGTTTATGGGACCACCACGTGATTCAGTGTCAATGTGTCGACCCAATACCCATAACAGTAGGTATCCATTTGAAGAACTGAAAATCTAAAGCTACTCATGACGAGCCATATTATGCAATAAGACAAGATTCTACATCTCATTGCAGAGGAATTAGATTCTCTTGCATTTACTCAATTGCCTTTGATAAAAATAACCTTTAGACACTGCAATTCCATAAGTTGATTAAGCTACACTACATCAATTCATGCATTAGGATATTACGATACTGTGCACCACAAGAAGCATGATACTGACACTCAACCAGGTCCATGCCATTCCTACCACTTTGAACGTATAGTTTAGCTTCACATCAAATATATGCATGACCAGTAAATGGCTATAGAACATAAAGAGAATGTACAAGGGATCTTCGAACTAGGTGTGACCAACTCCTTACATTGCCATAATTTGACCTTAAGACACCAGCAAAGCATCAACAAGATCAGAGGTGAGCGAGGCCTTATCTTTGTTGTAGACTCTGGAAATCACCAGCCCCCACACATCCAAACATATGATGTTTGCTTTCGCCATGATACACAGAATTCTTGATACCAATTCCACATACCCTTCCCGGCACAGACTTTCCACAAATATTTGCAGATTTGCATAGCAAGGAGCATAACCCTTAAAAATCATCTCATCTAAAATTGAAGATGCTTCCTCAAACTGCATATGATCACTGAGCCCATCAAAAAGTATCCTGTACGAGACTACATCCGGAACACATCCTCTTCTTGGCATATCCTCAAATAACTCTGTGGCTTCTTTCACTTTCCCTTCCCTACAAAATGCAGCGAGGATTATATTATAACTAATAACATCTGGTTTACAACCAGACTCTACCATCTCATCCAAAACCCTAGATGCCGATTCCAAATCACCATCCTTACAAAACCCAGAAATGACTGCATTGTAAGTTGCAGTTCCAGGCTTACATCCCATTTTTCTCATTTCCTCCAACGCCTCAAGAGCCTCAAGCTTTCTTCCTGCCCTAAAAAAAGCACTAATCAAAGTAGTATAAATCACCGAATCCAATCCTAACTTACATCTTATCATCTCTTGCTTTAATTCAACAGCCCTAGTCAAACCATCCACCTCACAAAACCCTTTGATCAATGGCGCATAGACAAACCTATCCGGTTTCAATCCAAAAACCCTCAACATCTCTTTCTTCAACTGTAATGCTTCGTTTAATCTCAAATCCTTACAAAGCCAATGAATTAAAGTCCCAAAGGTAACCACATTTGGATGAATCCCTCTTTCACGCATTTCATCGATCACTTTCCAACCATCAACCAGACGCCCAAATCTGCAGCATGCATTGATCATTATGTTATACGTACATACATCAGGATTCGCAAATTGAGAAATGCCCACAAAAATTTTCTTGATTTTATCAAATTCCCCGCAATTCAAGAGCGCATTCAATAAACAGTTTACAGATTTCACCGTTCTTTCACAGCGAAAATAAGGAATTTCATCGAACATTTTAAGAGCACGATCAGGCAATTTAGCGCGACCATAGAAAGATATCACATTGCAGAAGATGATTTCTTTGGGAAAAAAGCGAGTTTCAAGCTTTAATTTGTTCAAAATTTGTTCCATTTCGTCGAACATTTTGGCGCGACCGAGCTTTGAAATGATGAGGTCATAAGATAGATGAGAATGACGAAAGGGTTTAGGATTAGCGCTAGGGTCAGTGCTAGCGTTTAGGAAGAGTTGGACAGCGAGTTTAGGGTTTTTCTCTTGACGGAGAAGAGAAGAAAGCCTAAAAGGTGAGACTTTCGACAGTTTCTCCATCTTCAGTTTCAGAATTAACACTTGAATTTAAGCATGTTTATCATACATTTTGTATAGCCGTTATAGGCCGATACCATGGGCCGGCCAGCCCGCTTAGCCCGATGGGCCCACCCCCGCCATTTGAGCCTCCATGGGATAATGCTTTATTTTAGGCATGGGCTAGGTTTTGGCCCACCGGTGCTTCTTCTCTATTTCATTTTTTTTTTATTTTGAGATTTCATATATACTTCTGGTTTTTGTAGGGATTTTATTATATACAAGTACAAAATTTATTAAGCGAATTAAGCATAGTATATGTTAAAAATTTATTTATAAAACTCCATTGGCTCAGATCGAACCAAGAATTTTTGTTTTACGTCGAACCCGGTCATACCCGGCCCAACCCAGCCCAATATTCATGTTCATTTTCGTCCATTTTGTTCCAACGTAGCAGTCCAATCACTGAACAACACGTGTCCATACATGGACTGGACAAAGGCCATTGGTGAACCATGTGACTAAGATCTCTGGTCTAATCCAACCCTGTCCCCATATTTTTTTATACTTTTAGGAAGCCTCCAAGTTGGGCAGATTTTCTATCTCCTGCTTGTTCTCACCGTATCTCACATCAACTCATCTCGCATCTACGCCGGTTTAGATAATTTTATTTTTTTAATTTAATATAATTTAATCATATTTCATACTATTATTTTAATTAAAATAAAAAATATAAATTTTACAAGTATTGATAAAAAAAATAAATTTTACACAAAAATTATAATTAAAATTATCATGAAAACTATGCTTAATTTTAATTATAATTAAATATAATCTCAACTTTTTTAAGTACACCTCCCATTGAACAATAAAGTATTTGTACATCAAGAATTAAATTTGACCATGTCAATGGAATTCATTCTTCTTTCCAAGCCCTTTTTCTTTCATTTTTAATAATCACAGACATAGTTATAACACTAAATACACAAAATATTTTGTGAGTGAGAGACTTAAAAATGTGAAATTAAGTTTTAAAATAATTAATGGGAAAGATATTCATCATATATAGCATATCAGCGAAGTTTACTTTCATGGATAAAAAAAGATTTATAAAATTAGAAACTAGTAATTATAATTTAAACGAAATTGTTGGATATTTTAGACGATTTACATAAAGTATTCAAATAATTTTTGAAAAAATTAAATAGATCCGGTATAGGGTGAGTTTCTAAAAAAAAAGAGAAAAAATAAAAAAATAAAAAAAAAAAAAAAAACGAAAAATAGAAAAAAGAAAAAAAAAAAAAAAAAAAAAAAAAAAAAAAAAAAAAAAAAAATTTTTTTTAAAAAAAATATAAAAAAAAAAAATTTTTTTAAAAAAAATAAAAAAAAAAAAAAAAAAAAAAAAAAAAAAAAAAAAAAAAAAAAAACTAAATGAAATATTAATAATATTTTGGATGCATTTATAGTAGTGATAATGAGGTAAGTACGGTGATTGTCCCCCGCTTTTTTGGCATTTAAATGGAAAATTAAAAGATAAAAAAGGCAAGTAAAATATTAAAATATTTTTATGGAACAAGTTCCAATTATAAGACATGAGATTTTCATTATATCTATGTTGTGTTAGAGTAAATATTTAGAGTTTTCGTAAAAAACTATAAGAACATAGATTTATTACTAGATTTAAATTAAAATTTGAGGACCTAATTTTTAACCATGGAAGATAAATTTTTGAGGTCATGACAGTCCCCCGATCCGATGGCCAACCACTATTAGGCCAAAACACTTGATTTGGCTTCCAATTGAAATCAGAATTCTTCTGATGTATCTTTTCTCTCTCCAAAGAAAGAAAGTAATTGATTATGAGCCAAAACATGATTGCGAATCCATTGGAAAGGAGCTAAGCGTTAATTCCTCCCTCTCTCTCTCCCCCCACTTTTCGTTACACTCTCTTGTCTCTCACTCCATTCCAGATCCCACAACAAGCTAAGCACTAATTACTCTCTCTCTAATGGCGGGTTACAGAGCAGATGACGATTATGATTATTTATTCAAGCTAGTGTTGATTGGAGATTCTGGGGTTGGGAAGTCAAACTTGCTTTCTAGGTTCACCAAAAACGAGTTCAATCTGGAGTCCAAGTCGACTATTGGTGTTGAGTTCGCTACTAGGAGTTTGAACATCGATGGCAAAGTGATCAAAGCTCAGATTTGGGACACCGCTGGACAAGAAAGGTCAGTCCTTTTTTTTTCCCTCTCTCTTCAAGATCTTTGCTTTTTCTTATCTGGGTATGATGATTTTTTTCATTGGCTTTTGTGATTTTGAGTACAAGGGTTCCGTAATTGATTGAGTTTCCACTCTAGGTTTGTTTAGTTTCTGTAAGATTTTTATTTTTCTGATATCGATACTTGGGATTGTGAGGTATGGGAAATTTGAGGGGGGGTATTTGTTATGAGTAATGATTGTTTTAGGGTTTTGATTTGATTTGAGGATCCCCTGCGGTGATTCATTCTTATTTTTTTTACTTTGGATCCTAAAGAGATTATACATGGAGGAATTTTGTGGTTTTGGATTGAGTTCATTAGCTTTGGCCTGACAAAGTTCACTATGATTTTTTGGCATGGGGTCTGTTTAGTATTTACTGCCACTCTATGTAGCTGGTCTGGCAGATAAGTGTTTTAAGAGTTGTTTTGTTGGTGCTTTTTTATGACTATAGATCATAGATCACAATTTTACTAGACCTAGCTTGGATATTTTGCCATGAAATATCTCTCTCTCTCGCCCTCAGAGGTTGGTGGTTTCGGAGTTGGATCCTGATGCCTTTGTAAGGTTTTTGTTAGATATTTCCCTTTTGCTGTGCTGAACTCTTTGCTGATATTACTCTAACAAGAAATAAGAGTTAGGTACAAGTAACAGTGGTCACAGACGCTTAGGGGGCGATGTGTTTGTCATTGTTGAGGCAATAACTGGACCTGAAAGCCAGCATTTTCAATTTTTATGGATACAAGTGGGAGATGAGGGATGGTTTCTCTGGACGAAGGCATGAGGGAGAGGTAAAAATTCCTAACAGGCTGGGGAAAGGTAGGCTGTGGATCGTGTGTGATTGAGGATGCGTTCTTACAGACAGAGAGAATGTTGTACTTAATTTCTTTCACAAGATTTAGTTTTAGTCCTGTTTATTCCTTTTTCAGTTTGCTTGCTTTAGTTTCTAGTCCTAATCAAAGCCTGATTTGTAGCTAAATTGCCATTGGTCCAACAGTTCTGAAGACACTAACAAAAGTACTAGGCATAGCTGGGCTGTTTTCAGTCAGTTTCACACCCATTAGTTGTGGCTCTTATGTGATAAATGCTGTATATTCTTCCATGTAAAGCATTGCCGATTTGGCATTTGCCTTTACGCAATCTCTTTGTTCCAGTAGTGGTGTTCAAGTAGAAAACTCAGAGATGTTTTAGTGTCTTGTCTTCAAAGCAAGATAAGGTTCCTACTAGAGAGTTTTGTAGAGGTTTTGTTTTACCTAATAGTGATTTCTTTTGGAAATGTGCACAAAGTAGCATATTCGTTGCCAATGGTTGATGTGGCGCTGTTTTTACTTTCTGTTTTGTTGCTTGATGCTGAGTTGAGAAATGTAATCTTTGATGCAGTCACATCATATGGGAATAGTCCATGTTGAGTGTTGATGAGGGAAAGCCCGTTTGATAGTCCTTCCTTGCTCAGATGACCAAAATTTATAAGGCCAACATAAAGATATTTAGCGAACACAGTGCTGAGTGTTATAGACTTTAGCTAACAGATGAAAGAATAGAATCTAGATACCAGCCGAGACGTTTTGTCCAAAGGCTTTATTTCTCTATATAAAGGCCTTTATTCACAATTAGTTTTTCTAAGCTGGAGATGGAGAATGAGGCAACACGTGTAGATAAAAGAAGTTTCTTTTCTAAGCTGTTTATTTGCAATAAGATTTGTTCCTATTACTAACTAGAAAATCTCTACCTGGATCAGCTGAAGGAAATCACAATTGTGTCTAGGCATGACTAGACTAACTCAAAGCTAAAATTCTCAACTGTAGCTTGTGCTGCTCAATAATTTCCCGTGGTTTTTCTCTGGCCAGCAATGTCCCTCTCTCTCTCTCTCTCTCTCTCTCTCTCGCTTCAATTTTCCATTCACTACTCGATTCTTTCTCTGTTCTCCATTTATGTCACTTCTTAGGGCTGACATTTTGTTGTTTCTCAATGTATACCCACACTAGCTTGCGTCTACAATGTGATTAATCATCCAACCACTGCAACAATTAAATCGCATGCTGATGCTGGTCTGTTTCATTTCCGTATGTCTATATTGCTATTTGGATTGAAGATGAGCTGGGCCTAGGAGAACCATTTATGGGAAGAGAAAAATATCTTGAGGTTTTGCTGCTCCTAAACAATTTAGTAATATTGAAAATTCTGCATTGCCTAGAAGACGAATTAACTGGTGCTTTTTTTTTGGGGGGGGGGGGTGGAAGGGGTTAAGAATTGGGATGGTGATTGCCCAAGAAGCTGAGCTTCTTTTTGGTCTATCTCCATCCAGATGGAAATCAAAGTGCCACTCAAGTTCTTTTAGTCTCTCTTTCTCTCTCTCACATGCGCGCATGCACAAACACACTAAACTCATGCCTGTGTGGTACAGGCAGACGCATCTTTTTGGCTGTAACTCTCTCTTCTTTTCAAGAAATAATGGAACTTCTTTGTTCCTTTCATTTTTCTAACCTTATTCGTGTGCAGCTAGTTATGGGATATCTTTACCTGTTCCACTAATTCTTTAGTTCAAAATTAGTCAATAATTGCATGATAATCTTTTAAAGCCTTGACTTGATATCAAATTCATGCAAGATATGCAAAAAGGGAAGAGTGGATTAAGTTATTTGTAAGGGGTTGTTCAGTCTTAGAAATCCCCTGCGATTTGGTAATGCTTCTTTTTGTTTATTTCCTCCTACATTCTGAGTTGGCAATATCCTTGTTATCTGGAACAGGGTACATATATAATTTTGAAGGGGCTGTATAGCTTATTGTGATATTTTGCATTGTTGATTTTGCTTGTCTCCCTACTTTGGATCGTCTTCTATTTGGAGCTTACTAAAAGTTGCTTGAATTCACACAATCATACAAAGTAGGCTTTTGAGGAGCCATGGCAAAAATTCCTGGGAATATAAGATCGCTTGTTCAGTTACAAATACTTGTGGAGTTGTTATTAGTTTGGACATTCTTAGAGGTTAAAGTGAAATATTCCTTCATGCCTCATCATGACTTGTTAGGATGTAGCAAGGTACTGCTATTACTCTTGGTTGTCTCTACATGCCTTATAGGCCACACGTCTAATCAGTAATGTCAAACTGAGTGGTGTTCATACACTTCTTTAGTACATATTGTGCCCGCTTGCCTATATTTTTGGAATAAGATCTTACTCTGTCATGCTTATTCAGCCAACATCCTTGGTTGGTTGAATTATTTGAATTATTTGAATTTTTTTTTATTTATTATTATTTTTTTAAATAACTTATGCTGAATTTTCAGTAAAAGTTTTGACCTTTTTTGATTTCTCAGGTACCGTGCCATAACTAGTGCTTATTATCGAGGGGCTGTGGGTGCACTCCTTGTGTATGATGTTACTCGGCATGCCACCTTTGAGAATGTTGAGAGATGGCTAAGGGAATTAAGGAATCACACTGATCCCAACATAGTGGTGATGCTGATTGGGAACAAATCTGATCTTCGACATCTTGTTGCAGTATCGACAGAGGATGGAAGAGCATATGCTGAGAAAGAATCGCTGTACTTCATGGAGACTTCTGCATTGGAGGCAACAAATGTTGACAAAGCATTTGCTGAAGTTTTGACTCAAATTTATCGTATCGTAAGTAAGAAGGCCATGGAAAGCGGGGACGATGGAGCTGCATCAGCTGTCCCAGGGAAAGGAGAGAGTATTAACGTCAAAGATGATGTGTCTGCTTTGAAACGAATTTCATGCTGCTCAAGCTAGGCGTGATTAAACGGTGTTTGCATGAAGATATTTGGCTTCAGATTATAATTTCACATTTGCTTAGTGATCACAAGCGGAAGTACAAGGGGAGGAAGAAATACTCGAGATGTTTAATTACCTCAAGAGACCATAATATAAGGTGTCTAAATGAAAACAAAGTAGGCAGACTCATTGCTTTATTCTGCATCTAGGTGAATTGAATTCTTATCTTGGTATTGTTTATTTGATCTTTTGCCCTTTTGGGGACTACATGGCATTGCCTCTCAAAAATGATACTGAACTCAGGGACCTGAAAAAAATCTTGTAGAAGCGAAATGATTTGAGGCCATCCTTCGGGAAGGTCATGATTTCATTTTTAGCAGAGTAATTCCCATTTCATGATACATTCTGCTCCATTTAAATTTCTCTTTGTGAGTTGATCCATGGGAAGTGTTGTTGCTGTTCATCATGCCTACCAGTAACAAAACAGATTTTCTGCCATTTCTGTGGATATTAACTCAGGTAAGATTGTAGAACAATTGAAGCGACTCTACCTCTGAGGAAAGAAAACTTCACAGTCAGATGCTTTGGGTGCAGGTTTTTGTTAGAAGGGACCGCTTGTAGGACTGGCTAACTTTCGCATACAGCAGATTTGCCGTGTTTTTCTATCTCCTACAACAAAACCTTGGTTAATTATGAGTGTAAACCTAGGTTAATTGAGGTACAAGACATTAGTTCCAAATTGAACATTTTTACACACGAACTGGTTAACCACTGTTTCGATTGTTTTCCCACTTCCTAGCAATTCCGCCCTACATTTTCCTAGGCTCCCACTCATCCTTGCTTTATTCCAATGATGCTCCTAATAAAGAAAATTAAAATAGTTTAAATAGGATTAATGTTATTACATTTTTCCTATATTTGCACCCCCCACCAACGTTATAATCTGAAGCCAAACCTATCCCTCATCTTAATATAGTCCCAATTTCTTAATCTTTTTTTATTTTATTTTATTTTTTTTATTTTGCTGTTCAGTGCTCCCCATGAAAAAATATTGTATGTTTACTCATTAATGTGAAACTTAATTCTTTTTTGAATCTATATATATGCGTTTATTGATTCAATTGTCTCTTTTTATTTCTCTTTAATTCAATCATTGTGTTTAAGGAATACCCAGAAAATCTAATCTAATAATTTAAGGCCAACTTTATTTAATTTTTATGGTACAATTCAAAGAATTATGTAATATAAAATTAGACTTCATATAAAATCCCTAATGGATATTATAAGTTAGACCTCATATAAAATTTGATCCTGTAATATTAGATGTTTGCTATGCTGGCAGTTGTCATTAGGCTGCCCAACTACTCATTTGCTATCGGTAACCCCTTTTTCTTTATTTTTCTCTAATATTTATTTCTTTTCCAAAAAATTTTGTTTTTCTTTCTCTCATTCAGTGTGTGCCGGGTATTGCTGGTCAATTGTAAAAAGAATTGTGAGAACAGTTTAGTAGTCACAATCCCTCTTTTTAATCCTATAATCTGAAATTCAAATCTCGTATAACAAAAACAAAAAAAAATATAGAATTGTTGAATTAATTTGAACTAATATCGTTATTCAGAAAGTCCATATTGTGGTTTCAAGCTCATATATTTATTGAAACTCCTTTGATTTTCCAATACGAGGAAAGGTTTGTCCTCCCGGGCAGCAGCATTCTTTGACCCCTAACGAATTAAAAATGACAAGATCAATTGAGAAAATATAATTCGATTAAAACATATATTTTAGAATTACACCATCTCCTTAGTACTAAAAAGCAAACTTATAAATTACAAGTGCCAAAATACGTAGGGTAGAGAGGTGGGCAAGGACTCTCTCATAGGTCTTATTTGAGAATCAAATGCGGTAAGCTGGGACAACGTTGGAGTGAACAACTTGATCTAATCGATGCTTATCCTCGTATTTTATTAGGCGAATTAGTAGGAAATGCCCTTGGGTCAGTTTTGGAAGTGAACGATCACAAAAACACAAATCATTTATAACGGGTAATAGTCGTCATTATATGTGTTGGTGGCCGTCACTACAAAGGGTCGTCAACAATTGTCACTAAAAATTCTATCACTAAAAGTATTAGTGACCATCAATAAACTGATCGTCACTAAATATGATTTTCAATAACGGTCATTCTCTTGTCACTAAAAAGACTTATAATGACGACCACATATAGTGACAACATAAACAACCCCCACTAAATTGATATTTAGTGGCAACATAAACGATCTCTACTAAATAAACATTTAGTGACCACAGAAATAGTCCCCACTAAATTGCAACCCTCACTAAATTAACATTTAATGACAACAAAAATAATCCCCACTAAAAAAATTTATAGTGGCAACTATATTTGACCCCCACTAAAGGCAATTGTAATCGACAAAAATGACTACATATTTCTGTGACCAACCTTAGCCAAACTAATATCAATTTAAAACAGATTTAAATTACAATTTAATTCGAAAAGATAATCAATGCTATTAAAATGATAAGAATGTAATTTAATTAATGTAATGTAAAAATACAAAAGTTGATCCAACATAACTTGAAAGTCTACGGTTTGTCAAGAATCAATTTACAATTCAATTCAGCATAACTTGATTAACATAATGTAAAAACATAAGGATGTAAATTGACAAATGGGTGTCTACTTAAGATTTTTGTGCAGCAAAGCTTTCAAGACAAAATTGATCTTGAGATAATGATATTCCCAATGTTGTTATGCCATGGATCAGCCAAGTTCGTAGCCAAGTTCTCTAATGGACCTTTTCGTGGGTAAACCGATTGTTGAACCATGAATCCCATGAAAGACAGCAATGTAAGACGACCTAAATTAATTACAAAACAATCAATTGTTTAACTTAGATTATTCAAAGACAATGATTTTCTTATCGCTCTACCTAATGTGTAAAGGAACAGAAAAATTCAAATAATTTCAGAAATTGTATTCACACACTTCTTGCATTCACATTGAAAGAATCATCTCACTCATGTAAACTCATGTATACTTTTGGAATGTAAAAGAATCCAACATTTAGAGAACAATCAAATGGTGTTCTCAAAAGAGCTATAATAACATAGGAACGTATAAAGGTGTGCATTAAGCATGAAGACTCATATATGGCTCACACAAAGTGGTCAATAGCAGGTCCTACTTATTCATCAAGGATTTCAATAAGATTTAAAAATTTTGAGAAAATTTCCCTGTAAAGTGTAGCTCATTCTTTTCTCATCATCATTTATAGATGCTAAAAAAATAAATTATGAGGTCTCATCATTCCAACAACATAAAATAAACTTCAAATCATGATGCTACAGAAAGCAATCCATATCATGTCCAGTAAACACAAGTCTGCTACAAAATTATGATCTGATCTATGCATATTGCACTTTAAAAATGAAAAGCTTATAGAAATAATATCATTTGTCTATTAAGCAAGTGATCAAGATGGCAAATATGGAAGACATTTTCTTATATAAAGCAACATTGTCAAAGGCAGTAGGTGCCAAGGCGCCATGGTGTCCACTTAAATGAAAAAATATAATGTATCATGAAGTACACATTACAGTTAGCAAAGAAATTTATCATATGCCCCAACTGTAATCATTACTATCTGCACAAGTTAATATATCAAATGATACTACAATGTAATTTCAAATTTTATAATAAAATGAGTATAAATTAGATAGTAGTAACTCACCTCAAGAGCCCCTTGTTCCACCCTTGACTAAGGCACGTAATGCTTCAAATTTCTCCTCCATTTTTTTTTATTTCCTCTTCATTCCTCCTCCTTTCCTTCTCATACTTTCTTCTTTCCTCTTCATTCTTCTTCCTTTCCTCATCATTCCTTTTTCTTTCCTCGTCATTTTTTCTTCTTTCCTCTTCATTCCTTCTTCTTTCTTCTTTACTCTCCCTTCTCAAATCATCTGTCATTCTTTTTTTGGCTGTTTCTAGCATACTTTATAATTTGCTTCGTTTTGAAGATGATCCATACATATAACTTGGTGTAGGACACAAACCATATCCACGTACACGACCATGTCTCTCTGGCCCTATAACTTGTTTAAAAATCTCATCCTCTTCTATTGGCTCCGAATGGTCACTTGTTTGAGAACATAAATTATTAAACTTATCCTGCAAAATAACTTATCAAAGAATAAATATAAACTCTAATGGAACTAATTACTTTTATTTCATCGTACTATAAGAAAATGACCGATGGAAAGTACCTCAAAAAATTTAAAAATCATTACTTCAAATATTTCAAAAATTAACCATAAATATTGACAGTATTAGAATTTTGAATTTGAATACTTACCGCAATCTCTTGTGCAGCATCAGAAACCATACTTCTATTTTTTTTTAATGAGTTATTTGAAACATTTTCCACAGAGAAGGTTCTTGATGCTCTGGATTTTTTTCAGCCTATGTGCACTCAATCAAAAAATAAATAAGATGTGAAAAATAACACATAATTAAATATTAAAAATTACACATATACCTCCATTGCTCTAATGACTGCATAACTTCTAGTGCCTAATGTATGCTGAATTATTTGTTTTGCTCGATTTTTCTTATTCATTGCACTCATTTCCTATTCAAATAAGTTAAAAAATAAATTAACAAATGACGTTCAATGTATATAAAATGTGACCCATTGTTATACCTGATATTCGGGGATAGTTATGTGAGCACAAAATATTTTCCAATCATCTTTATCAACATTTTCTGGTATGTTTGCAAGTTTTTTTTCATCGGTGTCAAACTTGTCATAGTGATCTACTTTTAGTTTGTGCTTGTAATCATTAAACTTTTTGTTAAATTTTTGCATGATTCGTTGTTTCTTTAAAAGACTTTCTTCAAATTCAAACTTATCCTGAAAATTTGTAAATTAATATATGGTTATATCAATAAAAAACTAACAATAGAAAGTAAAAGAAAAGAAACCAATTACTTTTATTCTTTGATACATTTCTTCTCTTTTCTCCTCTGAAATGTTTTCCCATTTGATACTTGAAATTGGAGCATCCAGATGATCGAACTATGACACCAATTTCACTAGTCAACTTATTCGCATTCACGGCTATCGGTTGATCTTGACTATTGAATTCTAACTTCAGCTTCTGACTTAATCCACAAAGTCAAAGATTTCTTGTTTTCCCTCTAGTCCTTTTCCTTTCAGAAGTTGAACCTAAATCCAAAAATATGTTAAAGATAGCAAATACAAAAATGACAAAATCTAAGCATATTATAATTAATATTAAGAACCTGCACTACTAGGTGGTGTGAGTGATGCTTCACTAATGCTCTTGCCAGTTGATTGTTGAGAAACCATCTCAAATGTAAATTAACTGCATACATAACTTATTAGCAAGTCAACAAATTTAAATATTTTATAATACATATTATGTGGAAAACAAAATAAAATAATGAATAAATTATATCATACCTTATGTCATCATCATCATCATTAATTAAAAATTCACTTAACATTCTCATCTTCTTTCTTTTCCTCTCCCTTTTCTTTTCATTTGTACGCCTTTCAATGGAAGAATTCAGATTCTTTATTACTTCATCTTCAACATCAATCCTTTGCCAATTAATGTCATCACCAACATCCGAAAGTCCTCTAGAGGATCCACCAATACATAATTCATTTTGTTGATATGGTTCATCATCATTCACCCTAGCATCCACACTAGGCATCTCATAGATGTTTCTAGGTTGAGTTTTATCCATTATAAAAGGATGTAAGGGATTGCTTACAAGAATTCAATAAGAAAGCTAAAAATCCCTTAATGTAATCTGTAAGGAAAAAAAAAAAAAAACCACATTAAATACAAAAGAAGGAGAAGAAAAAGGAACAAAATTTTCTCATTTATTGCCAATAAACATAATTTTGTCATAAATCTATCTCAATTTCATGATCAAGTTTATTTGGTTTTCTGAATTAGACAAACTCTATTGCACAAGTAAGCAAAAAAACTAACAAATATTTGCATAAAAAAAATGAAAATTTTCCAAATGGAAGTTAGAAGCAAAGGGGATTTAGGAAATAGTAAAAGAAGAAAAGGTACCTTGCAACTATGATGACTACACCAATAGCTACAAGCAAGCAGCCCACTATTGGATTAAATTAGTACCTTCGGTCCGAGAGAAAGATAAAAAAAGGTAATCACAAACAAATGTGATTACACCAGTAATTAACAAACAATGTGCAAGTTTTTTTTTTTTTTTTCGTGATAAGACCAAAAATGCACCAAAATTAGTATACTAAACAAGATCAAAAGGGCTCGAGATTTTAAAAGACACTCTTCTCCAATTTTACAAACTATAAAATGTCAATACCAAAGTCAAAAATCAAAGAACCAATTAATGCCAACATCTCACTCCAGACAAATATGGAGCAATCAAAATTATCATTGCAGACCACCAGAATATCACAAATCAACCACTTCAGTCTACTACATTAAATTAAAAGACAGAAAAGGAAAAAAAAAAAAAACAGAGGTAAGAATTATGTCAGTGATCACGGTAAGCCACTTGGCTTTGTCTCTTTTACATTTGTATAATTTTATGAAAGTTTTAGAAAAAGGGACACTACTTTTTGGTTAGCAGCCTGGCAACAACCTCACCTCATCCGCAAAAGATAGTTTTTTATTGGTAGGATGGAGACGCCATGGCCAAAACCCAAAACCTGGGAGCAATCAAAAGTAAAAAGAATATCTAAGACAATGAGACTAGGATCTTGTTTGTGGCTCGTACAGTACATGACCCCCAACATTGTGGCCTAGGATCTGGTATGGACACCAAAGGATCCATGCCCACATCTCCTATAAAACTTTAGATTCATGCTAACACCGACAACCAGGAGAAAAATCGGCATTCCAAAGGCACTAAACCTCGGCAATAGTTCAGATCTCCAAGAAGAAGATCAGAGACTAGATTGTAATACATAATTGTGAATGCCCAAGACCAGACAATAAAGCATAGAATATTCTTATGATTTAATACTATATAAAAATAAGTGGGAAATCAAGTTGAGTCCAATAATACTATATAAATTGTGAATACTCAATATCATAACATAATACATAATCTGTAATTCTTAATGAGCAAAGAAATTAATGAATCCCTAGAAATTAAGAATTTAGTGCGAACACCAAATTAAGAATTTTGTGAACAAGCATAGACACACAATTTTAGGTAGGTCAATTAGAGACTAGGATGCAATAAGCGACAACTAAACCATTGAAATTGAGAAACCCTAGAAAAGAATTTCAGAAACGAACAACAAGTTAACCCTAGAAATTAATTGGAGACTTGTAGAGAGCTTATATTTCTGAGAGAGAGAAAGAGGGCGGACGCGAACAGAAGATCTCCCAGAGAGGAGTTTTATTTTCAGTGAAAAATGGGCTACTGTTTTAGTGGCGGCCACTATTGTCTTAGTGGTCCATTTTGCCTATTCAATCATATTTAATAATAATATCTTTGCCAGCACTTGAAGATATTATTAAAAGTTATTATTAAATATTATTATTAATATTATTCAAAACACTAAAACATTAATAAAATCTTAAATTAATTTTTTAAATCGATGAAAACTTTAAACAAAATTAACAAATTTAAAGTATAAAACAGTACATAAAAAAATTTAAATATAAAAAATTCTATTATTTTTATTAAGTAGAATATTTTATTAACTATTTTTTAACCTTTATTTTATTCATAGTACTTTCCTAATAAATTTGATTATTATTTTTATTTTGTAACTAAAAATAAGAAAATTTGAAATTTTAATGAAAAGTCAATTTTTACATTTAATTTAGTGGGGGTCAAAAATTTTTGTTGCCATTAAAAATCATATTTAGTGGGCTGTCAATATTCGCTGCCATAATTGATCAACTATTTAGTAGCGGTTAAAGTGACCCCATAAAATAGTACTTATAGTCAATTTCTTGTGACCCCACTGATTTTTGCCGCTACAAGCCATTTGTGTTGTAGTGGATACAGGGGCTGTGCCCGAGTGACTTCTATATTTGCCTGCAATGTTCAAAACAACCCATTTAATGTCAATTATTATTCTCTGAAGTTCCTATTATGTTGGGTGAAAATTCTAACCACATTATCTCCATATGAAAAGAACCTACCTAGGGACATATATTGAGAAAATTACGATTTTGGGTGTAATTATGCAAAATAATATTTCATGTTTATGGTAAAAATGAGGTGCTTATGCTTTGGAAAAAATAATATTATTCAAATAAATAGTCGATCAAGTTAATTAAAATGACAAAAAAAAGACGACAACCAACACTATCCCCTCTCCTTTGTAAAGATTTCGAATTCGAGTTTTCTCATGTACGAAAAGGAAAAAAGAAAAGAGACGACCAACTTAAAATTAATCACTTATTTGAATAATGTATTCCCTTTAAAAAGGAAAATTGCTAATTATTCGGGAAGCCATGTTTCTAACACTTGGACCAGTTCAATCAGCCAATCTCTACTTGCACACAATTATCAAAATTACCTCCGCTTCCCCAGTATACTGGGACGTCGTCTCCTGGATTTCCAACATAAAAATAAAAAATGGAAAGTCAAATTCCAATGGCAAAATGATATGGCCGTCCATGCAATTTACTATACATAATAATTCCAAAGTATATGTTTCAAAATTCCGCTCATGCAAACTTCAAATTAATGTTTAACCCAATTTGGTGCAAAGTAATCGTCATATTGTTTAATTTGGTGGAGAGACAAAGGCTATGAACAATGCCAATTTTGCAGCTCACCACAGAGTAAACTGAAGTTAGAGAGAGAGAGCTACTCACCATAAACGGGAAGGGTACTTAGCTTCCTAGCAGTTGCATGAGGTTCAAAGATAAGAATACAAATTATAATTAGGAGAAGGAAGCGCGATAAAAGAGAAGAAAAGACTTTGTGTGCCATTTTACTGGTATGATTGCTTGCAGTGAGATACCAAGGCAAATTTTATATATGTGTGTGTGTGTGTGTGTGTTTTGCAAGGTGTTTTTCGCTTGATCAGTCTTCTGCATTGCTTCCCAGCGACCTTATTGCTCCGCGTAACCTGCTTCGCTTGATTCAGTCTTCTATGTTGCTTCCCCAGTCTTCTTTGTTGCTTCCCTGAGAGCTTATTGCTCCTCGTTACCTGCCTTGAGTCTTCTGTGTTGCTTCCCTGCGAGCTTATTGCTCCGTGTTACCTGCCCATTCCACTAAAACCTCCTTTATTTGCTTTAAACCAAAGTTGCACTTAGAAATATAAAGCAATTCCGCGTATAGGAAAAAAAAAAAAGAAATATAAAGCAAAACCCAAGTAAAGCAGTATTGCTAATTGTTTACAGATTTTGTTTCCCACTTTCATTGCCCACAAATTTAACCAAAAGAATGCAGATCCCCTTTTTGACCAGAGGAGTTATTCCGGGACATTGACATTGACATTGACATGAATGGAGGCTTTTTCTGTTTTTGGTCCATAAATTTTAGACGTGTTCCTTTTTTTTTTTTTTAATTTTATAAGAACAAAGTAATATAAAAACTTATCCATATGGGTTTTGTGGTTTTTTGATATTCTGGTTAGATTGTGATAATGGATTCGCTCAAAAATAATAATTATAATTTTTACTTAATATCGCATGGTTGGTACATCTCTGCCCAAAAAGATAGAAAGAATAGTGATGTTGGTTGCATCTTCCACCCTTTTCAACAAAAAACAGAAAAGAAAAGAAAAAAAAACCTGGATTGAATATGAGAATCATAGTTCTTTAGATGTAAAAGAGAAAAGAAAGGAGAGAAAAATAAAAACTTTGCCCACAAAATATAATTAGCTGCTGTAAATTAGTCCTTGCAACTGCAGCATAGACATGCAAGTCTTTGTTAAATTTTAGATATAAATGGAGAGAAGGGGGGAAATGAAGAAATTAACAAAAGGCCAACTCACCAATTCTTGTCATTTTACGGATTTGCGCAAAATTCATTTTCTTGAATATTAATCCAATATTTCTGAAGTTCCTTTGAGAAAATATATTCCCCCAAACATTATGTCTAAAGAATTTCACTCGTGGAGCCCGATAGTCCCCGTACAAATAATGGACCAATGGCATTTTTTTTTTCCGATTTTTGTTATAAAGAATTACGATCCTAAGAAGAAGAATAAGGATTAGAATTTAAAACTTTAGATCAAAAGAGAAACTTTTGATACTACTAAATTTAATGATGCTCAGGTTCTCGTTTCTATTTCATAGATAATAGGTGGATCACACGCGAAAATATTATATTCTTTATCTAAATTTTGGTACCAGGCAAAAGGAATTAAAAAAAAAATCTAATAGCCTTTTATCAACTTTCCCATATTTGAAGTGCAACTTTTAAGATTCGTCACAAACCAAGTAATAGCATTGCCAAAAGGGGTAAAAGGATCCCTATCTTTGATCTAAATAAAAGATACCGACCTCTGAATATAAAATAACAAACTAAATCAGTGTGTTTAGTTTAAGAGAGGTAAAAAAAAAATACATTGATTTTTTTAAATATTGGAGAGTCGGCCTCTAAATTGAATCTTATAACTGTTCAAATCGGATTAATCGGATTTCCATAATCAAGTATGAAAAGTGAGGTTTATGAACGGTAAATGACTAGTTGGATATTGAGATTTTTTTTTTTTTTTGGGGTATGTAATACTTTAGTTCTACCCATTAATATATTTGCGACAAAATTGAGGATTTTGAACTCCAAATTAGTGCACTCAATTCATTTTTTTTTCCTGAAAAATTAGACGGGAGAAATTAAGATATACAAAGGTGGGAATCATGGCTGCTTTCGATGAATAAATTTAGTTTGAACAAATTTACATCTAGACAAATTTACTTTCTCTATTTAATTTAATCTGAAAGAAAAATGTAAATTAAATTGATGTTTTTGGAAAGTAAATTTGTTCAAATGTAAAGGGAAAAACAAATTTAAATTATATCTGAAGAGAAAATTAATATTTTTAATTTTTTTAAAATAAGAGAAATATTTAAATTCAATGTGAAATATTTTGGTTTAGAAGATTTGTTCCTATGGCATATAATGAGCCTTTTTGAGGTTTCGCAAATTAGATCAATTTTTTTTTAATAGAAAAGAACTTAATTCATAAAAATAATTATATAGTGTACCCCAAAATGATTTCTAAACCTGAATACCTAGTTAGACTTACACAAATATCTCTTCCCTTCTCTCTTTATTTCTGCTTCAATATGTTGGAAGAGAGAGTGAGAGAAAGAAATTATTTGATTAAAATATTATTTTACTGACAATGTCCTCCATGTATATTTCAAATGATGTTTTTTGAATCAAGCAAAAATTGTAACCCATATACTGAAATTAAAGATAATCATGATTATATAAAAGCAAGACCAATCTCAACGTGTTGAGAGAGAGAGAGAGAGAGAGATTTTACAGAAAACATCCTCGGGGTATATTTCAACCTTCTATTTTACAGAAAACTTAGTACATATGCATAAGAGTAAATTTCACAACAATTAAGATCATAATGTGAAACTTTTCGAACTTATGATACAAAATAAATATCTGAATTCCCAAATACATAAGATGGAAGTATAGAAGGACGACACCCTGTTGAGCGAAGCTGGGGAGCTGCAGGGATGGCTTGATCGGCTGATGCTTGCACTTTTATTCCATTAGGCTACGTACGCTTGTGATAAAACCCCAACGTTGCATATTTAATTCTTCAACCTTGGACCACCTGGTTTTGGTCGTGGTTTTTGTACACTACGTGATCCAGGGGCGGGCTTCCCTGGACTTCCATTTACGGCTGCATTTGTTCAATACAACCAACTTAGTGGTAAAATATTATCATAAATATTATCTATTATAATCTGAAATTTCGACTATGTTTGTGTCATTGAAAATGATGTATGAGTCAAGTATAATACATGAAGAATGAACGAATTTCGGCTATATTATGTGAACATATCTCGACTCAATAACCAGAGGTCTGCATGATGAAATCCAAGTAATCTGATGGTCCCAGGCAGCAAAGGACATTACGGTTGCTGTAGAGTGGGTAAGGAAGTTACCTGTGCCTACTTTCGGGTAATGCCCTGTCACTGGCTGCATGAATTCTTTATTGTGTCCATCTCCTAAAACAAAACCAAGTAGGGACCGTCAAATTTTGATGGCAAAATTCTATATCATCCAAAGATAATGCCATTATTGATGCTTCATGATTCCAAATTATATGGTGAGAAATTTCAACGCAACATTATCTCCAAATTGAAATTTGATCGAATAATAGAGTTTAATTATACAACATCCATGCACCAAATTTGCGTGCACACACATGCAGCGTAATAAGTCTACTCACGATTAGGGTAAACGGTGTCTAATTTCCTTGCAGCTACAAGGGGTTTGGTGATAAGAATACAAATCATAATCAGGTGAAGGCAGCGCATTATGAGAGGAGAAGAAGAAGAAAAGGAAGAGGAAGAGGAAAATTTATGTGCCATTTAGTATGATTGCAGGTAGGATGCTATGTTGAGATGGGAGAGGGATCTAAGTAAGGCATTTATAAGCGCGGGTGTTTGTTGCAAGACGCGGTTCGCTCGAGTCTTCTGGGTCACTTCACGGTGAGTGTCTTTTTTTTTTGATATAAACTTCACGGTGAGCTTTTGTATGATGGCAGGAAGGATGCCAAAGCCCAACTTGGTTGAGATGCCAGACAGAACTAAGTTTCGCGTTGCATTGCAGGACATTTTAGGGGATTGTGAAGTTGGATCTTTATCCAACAGTCACTATAATTGTTTTTTTTTCCTTTTTTTTTTTATCTCAGAAGAAACGTACTCATTGAATGACAATCCAACGGTTATAATATATATCCATGAGGATTATAATATTAATTGTGCTTTACAAGATGCTGTTTGCTAGAGTCTTTTGGGTTGCTTCGATGAGCTTTTGCTCTGCGTTACTTTTATCAATTTCACAGAGACCTCCTCTATCACTTTAAACCAAACATGAAGGGAATAAACAAAAAAGTAGTGTAAACGATATGTTGCTTTACCAATTCCACGACGGAAAAGAAAAGCAGCGTAAATGATACGTTACTTTACCAATTCCACTAAGTCCTCCTTTATTGCTTTAAACCAAACACGCTGTTAAAGGAAAGAAGGGAAGGAAAAAAGTAGTGTAAATGATAGACATTGCCATCCCAAGTGACAAGTGGGGAGAAACAGGAAAAGGCAAAACCATAATAAGCAGTATTTTCTAATTGTTTATAAAATGGCATCTTGTATGTAAACTACAGTCGTGGACAATAATCTAAGAAGAAACAATGTGGGTACCATTTTTAACTATAGAAAATTGAGTTTAGAGAAGAAATAGGGTTTTAGAAAGAATGGATTTTAGGGAAGAACTACAAATGTAACTATATAGAATTATTTCCACGCACTGACCTGAACAAGGGGCTTTTTTCTTCTTTTTTTTTTTTTTTTTGGAATCATTCTTTGTATTTTATGGATTAGTTCTGCGGTACCAAAAATCCAAGCAATGAATATGAAAATCATACTTCTTGTGGCCAAAAGAAAAGAAAGGAATAAAAACATAAAACCCTCTTTCCAAATAATTAAATTAGCTAATTTATATGCATTTCTTAGTACTTTGGATCATTTGAAGGTTGGGTTATTGGGTCAACCTTAATAACATACAAGTCCACCAATTTTATGAACTTTTCTCTTAGTACATGTTTTAATAAATTTGGGAATTGGATGATGATTTTTTTTTTCTTTTTTGGGGAGGGGTTTATGCAACATTTCGTGAATATATTTTCATGAACAAAAAAGAAGAAAAGAATAGTGTTACGCCCCGATTTTCAAGTCAAGCACGTGACAATTGTCACGTTATCTCGGCATACGGACAGAAACTTTCCATATATCGGGATACCACAAATCGTTCAACTTGTTTTAAAAACAACTCAATAACATTTAAAAAACCTCCCGCTCCATTTTATCACAACAAGTATGCATGAAACCAACCCGGCCAATCAAAATCAAATGCATGCATAAGGTCATCCCGACCGATCAAAGAAATCTTAATAAAATTTTCACAACCTCTAAATATCTCAAAATTCACAATAAAATCCAAATGTCCCAATAAAATAATAAGTTTTTCAAAAGCAAAGTTTTAGACAAAATGAAACAAGTTCCACAGATAATCAAGTATGGATTATATCAAAACTAACCCCAAAAGATAGGACAAATATTAATCAAATTCAAACAAAAAAACTAGTACAATTGTTTCCTTCCATAGGTTATACTATATTAATCCAAAAATAAAACCTACATCATCAATACCTATACAATTTCAGCACAATAATATCTCCAACTAACTCCAAATTGACTAGGGGTGTGCAATATTTGGTGATAATCTAATATCCGACCGATTCGAATTAAATTTGAATTTAATTTTTGAATTCGAATCGATTTTCGGTTAGAACCGAATTTCAAATTTGATTTTCGGTTCGAATTTCAAATTGAGATTTTTAATATGAATTCGAACCGAAAACCGAATTAAAGTTTTTAATTATTTTACTTTTTATTTATTTTGATTATTTATTATTTATTTTCTTTTCTTTTCATGCAAATTTTGATTGGTAATTTTTCTTTTTTAAGCAAGCAATAAAATAATAGTTAAAAAATTTATTGTTTTGTTGATTCGAAATTAGTTAAATTGGATTTATATAAAAATTTAGATCTCAAAAATCAAAATCGAATTATTTGGTTTATTCGATTAAATTCGAATTCAAACCGAAAACCGAATTTCGAATTTAAACGAATTCGGTTCGGTGATTAAAAAATATTAAACCGAATTAACCGAATCGAATTAAACGAAGAATTCAAAAATCAAACCAATGAACACCCCTAAAATTGACGTCTCCTACCTAGACTTCCTCTAAAAAATATAGAAGAGAGGGATGAGTATGGAATACTCAATGAGTGAAATGTAACAACATAATTGTGTGATAAATATGTGGGATGAATGTGGGAGAGTCAAAAACATATATCACAATAACTTAAATTTATATGAAATAGATTTAACAAACGAGAATAATTTTAATTGAACATGCATTTATAAACTTCAAACTTTCCAAAATAATAACTTCTCCCACCCAAGGTTTGGCCGAGCACGGGTGGAAGCCCGCCAAAGGTTTTTTTTTTTTTTTGATTCATTATTTTCACAATACTAAATTCCCCCTTCCTGGGCATTGACTCGTATCTATCGGGGTGCGTCTAGATATAGCATGACTTCGACAGAGGGAGCCACATCTGCCTCCCCCACTCATCCAACCCCAACCATGTCATCCCGTTGGGTCGTTCCGTGGACGAAATGATTATAGTCATTTACCTCATGCATCATCCGTTTACAAATTTCCAAATCATATTCCGTATGTCATGTTTCAACAAACGATTACCAAATGGTATCATAGCATTCATAAGTCAAAGATTCAACAATATATGACACACATTCATTTATAAATACAATGAATGCATTCGTAATTCAAATTTCTATTTCAGACATCCCACAATCACAAAAAAAAATCATATAAAACATATAAAAATCATTTAAAATCATTTATAAAAAATTTAAAACAATTTTACTCATTTATAACACAACGGACCATCCACTCACCTCTCAGGAGGGTATTCACTCTCTATACATTATCAGTTCCAAAGAAATCTCTTTTCAACCTCAAATTGATTGTCCTAATCCAACAATAATAATTTTCATGTCATTTCTCCTCAAATTCAAGGACTTACATATTTTTCCTAATTTTTATTTAAACCCTAATTTCAAATATCTTTTTGTTTTTGATCTCATTTTATGAATTTGTCGTCATTTGCATTGTTATAAAATTCTTATTCATAATTCTCCTAGATTTTTCCTATTTTCAGATAATTTTTCCCAATTTTCCCAAATTAACATAACCCTAATTTTTCTAACTCATGAATGTACATTCTAATTTCATCAAATGCACCTCATTTACATGTAAATAAAATTTTTATTTTTTATTTTTATTCTCCCCCAAATTTTCACTATACACAGACTAGTTCTTTTTTGATTTTCCTATAAAATTTCACAAAATTTCATCAATACAAATATATCAAATATTAAAGAAACTAAATCCAAGATTAAGAATAAGAAATTATCTTGATTTTGGGATCTGATTAAGTTTTGAGGTGTGGGTTTCAAAAACCCTAATTTTTCTCACACGAAGTGAAACCCTAGGTCTTCCTTTAACTTCTTCCTTCCCTAGGTTTGATTGAGATTTTTGGAGGGATTAATGATGGTAAAATAAATTCTAGAGATAGAAAGCAAGAATATGGAAGAGAGAGGGTGTGTTATGTCGAGAGTGAGAAGAGAGTATTTTGAGAGAGAATGTGCGGTCGAGAAATGAAGAAAAATAAATGAAAATGGGTGTAATTGAAGTGTATAGTAGTGGAATTGTGAGTTTACTATTTTGCCCTTCCCATGTTCAAGTCTTGTTGAGGTTTGGAGGATATTTGGTCATTTGATAGCACAATTTCACCTATATTCTTAGGTGGTTCCATCGCATGAGCGATGCGCATTTTTTTTTTAGTAAAAAAAAAATTACTATTTTACATCCCTTTTCATATGCACACGGTTCCACCATGAGAGTTCAACGGCTCCACCGCCCCTCACATTTTGCCTCACACAAGCCAAAAAAAAAAATTACTATTTTTCATCCCTTTCCATATGCAGACGGTTCCACCGTGAGAGTTCAACGGCTCCACCGCCCCTCACATTTTGCCTCACACAAGCCAATTTCACAAATGCCATAAATCAATTTACCTTCTCATGAATTACCTTTTATCATTCTCTCTCGGCCATGCTTGCAAATCGACTTGAACCTATGACCTTAGCTTCCTATAAAATAATTTATACCACCAAGCCATCTAACACTTTCAATATATCTACTTCAAATAAATTTATAAATTTTTTCTCATTTTCATAAAAATACAAAATTGTATAAATTTAAATTTTGATATTCCAAATTTTAAATATTACATTCCAACCCTGAAAATCAATTGCAATTTTTTTCCTATATATATATATATATATATTAAAGGAAATTAAACAAAAATATTTTAAAACCGAATTTTCGGTGTTACAAATTGTCACGCCCTGACCCTCGAGTCAAGCGCGTGACAACTGTCACGTTATTTCGATATATAGGCAAAACCTCCCTATATTCTGGGATACTGTAAGACGTTCAACCCAGTCAATCAAGATCCAACGCATGCATAAGACCATCCCGACCGATCAAAGAATTCTTAATAAAATTTTCACAAATAACATCCAAATGTCCCAATAAGATAATAAGTTTTATAAAGACAACTTTTAAATGAAATTAAACGAGTTCCACTATAACCAAGTATGGATTCTATCAATGTTTGCCCCAAGAGATATGATAAGTATCAATCAAATCCAAAATAAAAAAATAGTACAAATGTTTCATTCCATGGGTTTTACTATATCAATCCAAAAATAAACCCTACATTCCCAATATCTATACAAATTCAGCAAAATGATATCTTCCATAGCTCCAAATTGATGTCTCATACTTAACCTTCATCTAAAAAATATAGAAGAGAGGGGTGAGTATGAGAATATTCAGTGAGTGGAGTGTAATGGTATGATCATGTCAATAAATGAGGGGTGAATGTGGGGTAGTCAAAACATATTTCGTAAACAATTCTTTAGATGTAATATAATTCAACAATCAGAATAACTCAAACAAACATGCATCCACAGATTTAAATTTTCAAAAAATCATGGGGTCTCCCAAAAAAATCACTCTCATCCCAGATTTGGCCGAACCCGAACGAGAGCTCACCAAGCGGTTTTCAATCCATTTGTTTCGAAAAACTGGTTCCCCCTTCCTTAACGTTGACTCATACCTCATCGGGGTACAATCCAAATAGTATGACATGCAGAAAAGAGGCCGCATTTACCTCCCTCGCAATTAAACCCCAACCACGCCACCCCGTCAGATGGCTTTGTGGATGAAATGACTATAGTCATTTATCACATGCACCATCATTTCACAAATATCCAAATCACCTTTCGTGTGTCCTAATTCAACCTACAATTTCCAAGATCATATCAAGGCATTCATAAATCAAATATCCATCAATATAAGACACACAGTCATTTATAAATACATAGATACATTTGTGATTCAAATTTTCTTTTCAGACATCTAGCAATCACAAAAATTTATATATATGAAAGCATATAAAATCATTCAAAATCATTTTTAAAAATTTAAAACAATTTTGCTCATTTAAAAATACAATAAACCATCTATTCACTGTGTAAGGGAGGGTAGTCACTCCCAGATTTCTCTACAGAATGAACCTTACTTGATCAGTTTTGTCCAAATCCTACAAAATATCATTAAGTAACTGAAATATTCAATATTTATCTTCTCATGGTTACCCAAAATTTTAACATTCAAAACCCTAAATTTTTCTCATTCACGGTGACTCAAGTTCCCCAAAATTTAATCCGTCAAATTTCAATATAAGACTTCAAAGTCCTGAATGAGATAAATAAATCCAAGTTGAAAATAAGAAATTATCTAGATTTTTCTCACCACTTTCACTGCAAGTCTAGCCATTGTCAAATCCTAGATTTCTTCCTTCCAGAAAAATCTCAAATCTCTCACTAGTTTTAACTTGCCAGAGGTTGGATTATGAGTTTTGAAATTTTTAGAGTATGAGTTTTGTGATGTTTTGATTGGTCTTTAATGGAAGCAAGAAAAGAGGAGTAGAAGGTGTGTGTGCAGAGAGAGGAGAGTGATAGAAGATATGAAATTTTGGATTCGTGGCTTTTAGAATCTCCAAACTATTTTTTATTTACAACTCATTTATCCTATTTACTTAATTGTCCATTTCTCTCACAACTTACACAAGTTCCCAATATGTCTCTTTTGGTAATTTGATACTCAATATAATGAATTTAAATATTTAAAATTTTATTTGTTAAAAAAAAAGAGTGATCGGTAATAGGATTGGGTCAATTCTCATCGGTCACCGAACAAGAATAGACAATTGTTCAAACACAATATGAAAGGAAAGTGCACTCCATCGAAGGGTTATATTCACATATAGAGACACATTAGTGGGAATCCCAAATTATAGAATATAATAAATATTTACATATTATAATTAAAGTGGTTGAATGGGTTGGTGGATAAATCTGTTTGGGACAAAGGCAAGGTTGGGGGTTCAAGTCTTATCGGCAACAAAGCAACGGAGGAGCAATCCTTCATTCTTCAATTTCTTTGGCAACCATAGGACCGAAGGCATACGTGTATTGGAGAAACATTGGTATTCGGTAATGAAGGAAATTGGATGTTTCAAAAGTCATGGTTCAATTCTCCATGGTGGCGAGTGACGATAAGAATTGGAGAGATTTTTGCAAATTCCAACGGTAGTGACCAAAGGACTTTTGGCTGCTCCGGCGAAGGACTTTGGCTATTCCAAGACTGAAGGAACATTTTAGAAAAATGTTGCAAGTGACTGTTCCGTCATTGAAGGAAAAATGCCGAAGAGACATTGAGTGTTCGGTCAACATGGGGTGTCCGATCATTGAAGGTGGGTGTTCGGTCAATTGAATACACAGTGACCGAATAGGTGTACGATAATTAAAGAGGCCACCGAACAGGTAAATAAAAATAGGGAATGAGCACCGAACAGAAAAAATAGAAATGCATTGCATCGAATAGTCAAAAACATTAACGATGGATGATAATACCGAACAGTCAAAAATATTACCGATAGATGATGAAAATGAAATTCACAAGTCTCATGTTATCGATAGTATACATTACCGATCGGTGGCAAAATAATCGATCAGTTTAAATGAAAATCTAGTGTACCGAATAAGAATTTTGAAAATTGGTAAAGTAAATATCATGAGCCGAATGAATATACCGACAGAAGGAATTGAATAAAATTTCAACAGGGGTTCTTAATTGGTAAAATAACCGACGGTTATTGATGGGTGGAATCTACCGATCACCGGTTAAAAAAATCAAAAATTGTAAAGTTAATCTATCAAATACATAACTTTACTAGGGAAGCAATTTTCCATTGAAATCTCAGTTTCTACTGAACACTGAATATAATTTAACTCTACCGAATACTAATACTCTACTAACCGATCAAATACTTGATGGATTTTTTTGAACAACCTCAAGAGCAGAATTTCACATTTCTATTAATTATTTCTCCCACACTTTCATAAAATAAAATATAAAATTTTTAGATTTTTTCATTTCAGAAGAAAAATCAAATATCGGACTTGTCCTATGTTACACAAATAGTCTCCTTAATAAAATAAGACATCTTTATGGAACCAAAAAAAAAAAAAAAAACACAGGCACACACCAGATTTCCATCGACAAGACTCAAACCTAGGCCTCAGTCAGGTATTTTAACCAACTAGACTACAAAAAATTCTAAATTAAATTGAAAGAAAAAATTCTTTACTTGGAGTGCAACTTTACTTTCTCTATTTAATTTAATTTAAAAGAAAAAATCTAAATTAAATTGATATTTTTAAATAGACAAAGTAATTTTGTTCAAATGTAAAGACCAAAAAAAATTTATATTTAAAGAGAAAATTAATATGTTTAATTTAGAAAAATAAATATTTAAATTCAATGTGAAATATTTTGGTTTAGAAGATTTGTTCCCATGGCATATAGTGAGCCTTTTTGAGGCTTCGCCAATTAAATCAATTATTTTAATAGAAAATAACTTAATTCATAAAACTAAATTACATAGTGCACCCCCAAAATGATTTCTATACGTGAATATTGACTATTAACACAAAGGCCTCTTCTCTTCTCTCTTTATTTCTGCCTCAATTGTTGGACGTGAGAGAGAGAGACATATTATTTGATCAAAAATATTATCTTACGGACACTATCCTTCATGTTTATTTCAAATGATTTGTTGTGTGTGTGTGAAAGAGAGAGAGAGATTTTACAAACAACATCCTCGGAGTCCGTTTCAACCTTCTATTTTACAGAAAATACTGCACATATGCTTAAAAGTAAATTTACACAGCAACTAAGATCATAGTGGGAAACATTTCGAACTTATGTTACGAAATAAATATCTGAATTCCAAAATATGTAAGATGGAAGTATAGAAAGACGACACTCTGTTGAGCGAAGCTGGGGAGTTGCATGGATAGCTTGATCGGTTGATGCTTCCACTCGTATTCCATTAGGCTAAGTACGCTTGAGATAAAACTCCAGCGTTGCATATTTAATTCTTCAATCCTGGACCACCTGGTCTTGGTTTTGGTTTTTGTACACTACCTGATTTAGGGGCAGGCTTCGGATGACTTCCATGTACTCCTGCATTGTTCAATACAGCCAATTTAGTGGTAAAATATTATTATCTATGTTATCTATTATCACCTGAAATTTCCACCACATTAGCTAGTGTTATTGAAAAATGATGCATAAATCAAGTATAATATATGAAGAATGAGTGAATTTTGGCTATATTATGTAAACATATATGGACTCAATAGCTAGAGGTCTGCATGATGAAATCTAAGTGTTCCGATGGTCCGACGCAAAGGGCATTGCGGTTGCAGTTGTGGGTAAGGAAGTTACTTGTGCCTGGACGCGCTGGCTTTAGCAGTATGGCTTCTTTGTTGTGTCCTTCATGTCCTAAAACAAAACCAAATAGGGACCGTCAAATTTTGAGGGCAAAATTCTATATCATCCAAAGGTCATGCCATTAATGATGCTTCATGATTCCAAACCATATGGTGAGAAATTTCAATGCAAAATTATCTCCCAAATTGAAATTTGATCAAATAATAGAGTTTAATTATACAACATGCGCGCACCAAATATGCATGCCCACACATGCAGAATTATAAGTCTACTCACGATTAGGGTAAAAGCTGTCTAATTTCCGGGCAGCTACAAGAGATTCATTGATAAGAATACAAATCATAATTAGGAGAAGGCAGCGCAATATGATAGAAGAAGAAGAAGAAGAAAATATATGTGCCATTTCACTAGTATGATTGCAGGTAGGATGCTAAGTTTGTTGAGATGGGAGAGGAAACCATGTAAGGCATTTATAAGCGCGGGTGTGTGTTGCATGACGCGGATTGCTCGAGTCTTCTGGGTTACTTCACGGTGAGCCTCTGCTTCATGTTACTTTACCAATTCCACTAAAACCTCCTTTATTGATTTAAACCCAAGACGCACTTAAGAAATCTGGAATTTGATCAAATAATAAAATTTAATTAATACATGCTGTGCATGCACACATGCAGGGTAAGTCTACTTACGTGATTTTCACAAAAAAGGTACTCATGACATTCCAACTATTACAACTCCATAGATATATAATTACCGGTGCTTTACAAGAAGCTGTTTGCTAGTGTCTTTTGGGTTGCTTCGGTGAGCTTTTGCTCTGGTTACTTTTACCTATTTCACATAGACCTTCTTTATTACTTTAAAGCAAACACGAAGGGAATAAACAAAAAAGTAGTGTGAATGTGAACGATACGTTGCCTTACCAATTCCATGACGGAAAAGAAAAGCAGTGTAAATGATACGTTTCTTTACCATTTCCACTAAGTCCTCCTTTATTGCTTAAATCCAAACATGCAGAAAGAAAAGGAAAAGAAAAAAAGTTTTGTAAATGATGGACATTGCCATTCCCAAGTGACAAGTGGGGAGAAACAGGAAAAGGCAAAACCATGATAAAGCAGTATTTTCTTTTTTTTTTTGTGTTCTGAACTTGGTCTACCGCTTAATATCTGAATTTTGCCTCGATTAATCTAAACTCAACCACTATCAGGTCCTCATTCGGATAGGGTTCTCGAGTCCTCGACCTTGTTGGAGCTCCTCGGATAAAGTGAGGCATCGATAAAGCAGTATTTTCTAATTGTTCATAAAATATCGTGTTGTATGTAAACCACATTCGTGGACAATAATCTAAGAAGAAACGATGTGAGTACCATTTTTAACTATAGAAAATTGAGTTTAGAGAAGAAATTGGGTTTTAGAAAAAATTTGAGTTTAGGGAAGAACTACAAATATAACTATATAGAAATTATTTCCAGGCACTGACCTGAACAAAGGGCTTTTCTATTATTTCTTTTTTTGAATTCTTTGTTTTTTATGGATTAGTTCTGCGGTACCAAAAATCCAAGCAATGAATATGAAAATCATACTTCTTGAGGCCAAAAGAAAAGAAAGGAATAAAAACATAAAACCCTCTTCCCAAATCATTAAATTAGCTAATTTATATGCATTTCTCAATTCTTCGGCTCATTTGAAGGTTGGGTTATTGGGCCAAACCTAATAACATAAAGTCCACCAATTTTATGAACTTTTCTTAGTACTTGTTTTAATGAATTTGGGAATTGGATGATGATTATTATTATTTTTTTGGGTTTATGCAAAATTTGTGAATATATTTTCATGACCAAAAAAGGGAGAAAAAAATAGTTTCCTTAATAAAATAAGACACTAATAAAATAAGACATCTTTATAGAACCAAAAAAAAAACAAAAAAAAAAAAAGCAACACACGCAAGATTTCCGTTGCCGGGACTCGAACCCGGGTCTCTCGGATGAGAGCCGAGTATCCTAACCAACTAGACTACAACGGAATTGTTAGGCTACCCTCTCAACATAATAAATACTTTACAAAAACTACTGATTCGCTCTTCTTCCCCAAACTCTCTCCCTGCAAGAACCCTAAGCCACCATGAGGGAAGAAGCGGTAAAGAAGCTTCGAGAAGTTGTTCGGAACTGCGTGAGCAAGCATTTGTACTCGTCGGCGATATTCTTCGCCGATAAAGTGGCAGCTTTCACTTCCGATCCGGCAAACATATACAAGAAAGTACAAGCCTTATTCCTTGGCCGCCATTACCGCCGCGCTTTTCATCTTCTCAATGCCTCCCAAATCGTCCTCCGTGATCTCCGATTTCGATATCTTGCCGCCAAATGCTTGGTCCTCTCTCTCTCTCTCTCTCTCTAAATTTTAATATTTCAAGTACTTAGTTTGATATTAGTTCTTGTGAGTGTTTTGCATTTGATTTGTTCTCCACTGTTTAGGTTTTAGTTGTTCAATTGCAAGATATTTGACATCTTCTCTCGGTTTTCGTAGCCGTATTTGAATTCAGATCTGCCCTTTTAAGCCTGCATTTGGTTGATTCAAATGTTTGCGCGCTCTCTCTCTCTCTCTCCCCTCTCTCATTTGCTATATTTTATGTACTTAGTTTGACTTTAATTGTTGTGTGCGTCGCGCTCTTGATTTTGTTCTTTTAAAGTTTAGGGTTTAGATGTTAAATTACAAGAAATCTGACATCATTTCTCGGTTTTCATGGCTGTATTTTAAATTCAAATCTCCCCCTTTAAGCCTGCGTTTGGTTGATTTAAATGTTTGCTCTCTCTGTCTCCCTCTCCCCCAGAAGTTTTTGATGTTATAAGGCCTCATTTTGTTTTAAATTGTTGTGCCGATTGCATACTTAATTTTCTTTTTCTGGTCTAGGGTTTAGTAGTTCCATATTCAACAACATGGGATGTGCGATTTTTTCTGTGAGCTTGTACTCTGTGTCTACTAGAATTCAGTGAACCCATTTTGGGGCTTCATTTGGTTGATCGAAATAGTGATTATTGAAATATGCTAACCGAATTGCCGATAATTAAGGCAGTTGAGTCTCTCTACTTTTATTTTTCTTTTCCCGATTCGTTTTTGCTTGATTGTATATTCTTATATTAAAAAAATATGCTAAGCCCATTTCGGGTGGTTTTGATGTGTTCAATTCATGTGATAAGGAAATTTTTTGTAGGATATGATGTGCCCTTTTGTTTTGGCCGAAAAGATCTAAATTTACATCTTCAATGAATTTATAATGGCTATGGAGCATTGTGCATTTTGCTTGACCCTTATTATTTGCAATTGCATTTAATTCAGGAAGAGTCGAGGGGAGTGGGATTCGTGTTAACTAATGCTTGGTGAAGCCAAGGTGGATGATCATGGAAATTTTAGTGATTCAAAGGACTCAAATGTGATGTATTTGGATAAAGATGGGGAAGATCGCGAAATAAATGTAAGCATTCCAATTTTTTTGGACAGTAATGGCATAGCAATTTATTTGCATGCCCATAAGTTTTTCGGAACACTCTCTTGGTTATTACGGATTTCAGCATTAGTGAAATGCATGATTTGTTGTCTTTTGTGGAACATATGTAGGATTGCTGCACGCAGTGTTGTTATTTTAGAAATGACTTGTATCCTCTTGCAGATCGCCTCAGCAATATGCTTTTTAACTGAACCAGTATAGCTAATTGTTTACAGATTTTGTTTCCCACTTTCATTGCCCAGAAATTTAACAAAATCACCTAAGAAAAACATTATTCGATTAAAACATATATCTTAGAATTACAACATCTCATTAGTACTAAAAATGCCAAACTTCTAAATTACAAGTAGGTAACAACGCCAAAAATGCGTAGGGTAGAGGTGGACAAGGACTCTCTCATAAGTCTCTTTCGGGCATCAAATGCAGTAAGCTGGGACAACGTTGGAGTGAACAACTTGATTTAATCGATGCTTATCCTCGTATTTTATTAGGCGAATTAGCTGGAAATGCCTTTGGGTCAGTTTTGGGAGCAGACGATATAGGGGCTGTGCCCGAGTGACTTCTATATTTGCCTGCAATGTTCAAAACAACCCATTTAGTGTCAATTATTATTCTCTGAGGTTCCTATTATGTTGGGTGAAAATTCTAACCACATTATCTCCATACGAAAAGAACCTACCTATGGACATTTATTGAGAAAATTAGGATTTTGGGTGTAATTATGCAAAATAATATTTCATGTTTATAGTAAAAATGAGGTGCTTATGCTTTGGAAAAGATAATATTATTCGAATAAATAGTCAATCAAGTTAATTAAAATGACAAAAAAAAAAGACGACCAACCAACACCATCCCCCTCTACTTTGTAAAAATTTTGAATTCGAGTTTTAAAAAAGAAAAGAGACGACCAACTTAAAATTAATCACTTATTTGAACAATGTATTCGCTTTAAAAAAGAAAATTGCTAATTATGCGGGAAGCCATGTTTCTAATACTTGGACCAGTTCAATCAGCCAATCTCTACTTGCACACAATTATCAAAATTACCTCCGCCTCCCCGGTATACTGGGACGTGGTCTCCTGGATTTCCTACAAAAAAATAAAAAATGGAAAGTCAAATTTCAATGGCAAAATGATATGGCCGTCCATGAAATTTACTATACATAATAATTCCAAAGTATATGTTACAAAAATTCCACTCATGCCAACTTCAAATTAATGTTTAACCCAATTTGGTGCAAAGTAAATGTCATGTTGTTTAATTCTGTGGAGAGACAAAGGCAATGAACTATGCCAATTTTGCAGCTCATCACAGAAGTTAGAGAGAGAGAGCTACTCACCATAAACGGGAAGGGTACTTAGCTTCCTAGCAGTTGCGTGTGGTTCAAAGATAAGAATACAAGTTATAATAAGAAGGCAGCTAGATATAAGAGAAGAAAAGACTTTGTGTGCCATTTTACTGGTATGATCGCTTGCAGTGAGATACCAAGGCAAGTTGAGATGTGAGACAGTAGTACTAAGTTACCCATTTTATATGTGTGTGTGTGTGTGTGTTTTGCAAGCTGTTATTCGCTTGATCAGTCTTCTGCGTTGCTTCCCTGCGAACTTATTGCTCCGCGTGACCTGCCTATTCCACTAAGACCTCCTTTATTTGCTCTAAACCAAAGTAGCATTTAGAAATATAATGCAATTCCGTGTATAGGAAAAATAAAGAAAAGAAATATAAGGCAAAACCCAAGTAAAGCAGTTTGGCTAATTGTTTACAGATTTTGCTTCCCATTTTATGTGTGTGTGTGTGTGTGTATTTTGCAAGGTGCTATTCGCTTGATCTATTCTGCGTTGCTTCCCTGCGAACTTATTGCTCCGCGTGACCTGCCTATTCCACTAAAACCTCCTTTGTTTGCTTTAAGCCAAGGTTGCACTTAGAAATATAAAGCAATTCCATGGGTAGAAAAATAAATATTTAAATAAATAAAAGAAGTATAAAGCAAAACCGAAGTAAAGCAGTATTGCTAATTGTTTACAGATTTTTGTTTCCCACTTTCATTGCCCACAAATTTAATAAAAAGAATGTGGATTCCCGTTTTGACCTGTTTTCGGTACATTGACATGAAGAGAGGCTTTTTTTGCTTTTGGTACATAAATTTTAAACACATTTAAAAAAAAAAAAAAAAAAAAAAAAAAAAAAAATTCCCAATAGAAATATGTTGCAAGGGTCTGATTGTAAAGTCTTAGAAAACAATCTATCATAAAAATGAATATGCGATATAAAATAAAATATAATGGTATAAAATGATCCATATAACCAACCCCACTTAATGGGATAAAAGATTGAACATTGTTGTTATTATTATTTTTTAAAAAAAAAAAATTTATATAAACACAGTACTATATAAAAACGAATGTAATATAGATTTTGTGATTTTTGATATTTTGGTGAGATTGTGATGGCAGATTTGTTCAAAAATTAACAATTGTAATTTTTACTTAATATTGTACTGTTGGTACATCTCTAATAATAAGACCCAAAAAGATAGAGGGAATAGTAATGTTGGTTGCATTTTACACCCTTTTCACCTAAAGGAAAAAGCAAAAAAACCAAACAAGCATTGAATATGAGAATCATAGTTCTTTAGATGTAAAAAAGAAAAGATAGGAGAGAAAAGTAAAAACTCTGTCCTCAAAATCTAATTAGCCGCTGTAAATAAGTCTTTGCAATTGCAGCATAGACATGCAAGTCTTTGTTAAATTTTAGATATATAAGGAGAGAAGGGGAAAAAACAAACAAAATTAACAAAAGGCCAACTCACCAATTCTTGTCATTCGATGGATCATTATGCAAAATTCATTTTCCTGATATTAATCTAATATTTCTAAAGTTCATTCGAGATAATATATCCCCAAATATTATGTTTTAAGAATTTCTCGTGAGCAGCTCGATGATCCTGTAGAAATAATGGACCAACGGGTTCTTTTTCTTTTTTTTTTTTTTTTTTTTGATTATAAAGGATTACACTAGAGAGAGAAATAGGATTTGAATTTAAAACTTTAGGTCAAGGAAAAAAAGAATTGATACCACTAAATTTAATGACCCTCGGTATCTTGTTTCTAATAGCCCGCCCAACATTTTAGAAATATATTTTTTTTTTGTGTCGTGGAGTCAGTTCACTGCCGAGCATCCAGAATTTCGCTCCAAATAATCTCGGCTGAGTTGTTGTTGGGTCTGTTATAGAGAAAGCTCTCCCAACGTAGTTTTTTCTATTCCCAAAGAGGTTTAAACTTGAGTGTTTGGTTAAAAAGTCACGGTGTCTTTCCATTACGTCAACCAAACGTCGGTAGATTTTAGAAATATTACAAACCATGTAATAGCATTGCGAAAAGGGGTAAAAGGATCCCTATCTTTGATCTAATTAAAAGATACCGGGCCTCTAAATAAAAAATAACAAACTAAATCCATGTGTTTATCTAAAAAGAGGTAAAAAAAAAAATTACATTGATCTTTTTAAATATGAGAGAAAATAAAGAAAAGTGAGGTTTATAAATAGTTAATGAGTTGTTGGATATTGAGATCTTTTGGTATATAATACTTTAATTCTATCCATTAATATATTCCGGACAAACTTAAGGATTTTGAACACCAGATTGGTGTACTCAATTAATTTTTTTCCTAAAAAATTAGACGGGAGAAATTAAGATACACAAACGTGGGAATCATGGCTGCTTTCGATGAATTAATTCAGTTTGAACAAAATTTACATCTAGACAAATTTTCTTTCTCTCTTTAATTTAATTTGAAAGAAAAATCTAAATTAAATTGATATCTAAATTTGTTCAAATGTAAAGAGAAAAACAAATTTAAATAATATTTAAAGAGAAAATTAATATGTTTAATTTAAAAAAAAAAAAAGAGAAATATTTAAATTCAATCTGAAATGTATTGGTTTAGAAGATTTGTTCCCATGGTGTATAATGAGCCTTTTTGAGGCCTCGCCAATTAGATCAATTAATTTAATAGAAAAGAACTTAATTCATAAAACTAAATTATATAGTGCACCCCGAAATGATTTCTAAACCTGAATATTGACTTAGACTCAACACAAAGACCTCTTCTCTTCTCTCTTTTTTTCTGCCTCAATATGTTGGACGAGAGAAACAGATACAAAGAAATTATTTGACTAAAATATTATCTTGCATATACTGCTCTCCATGCATATTTCAAATGTTGTGTTTCAAATCAAGCAAAAATCGTGACCCATATACTGAAATTAAAGATAATCATGATTATATAAAGCAAGATCAATCACAATGTGTTGAGAGAGAGAGAGAGATTTTACAAACAACATCCTCGGGGTATATTTCAACCTTCTATTTTAGAGAAAACATAGTACATATGCTTAAAAGCAAATTTTCACAACAATAAAGATCATAGTGGGAAACATTTCGAACTTATGTTACGAAATAAATATCTGAGTTCCAAAACACGTGAGATGGAAGTATAGAAGGACGACACTCTGTTGAGCGAAGCTCGGGAGTTGCATGGATAGCTTGATCGACCGGTGCTTCCACTCTTATTCCATGAGGCTAAGTACGCTTGAGATAAAACTCCAACAGTGCATATTTAATACTTCAATCCTGGACCGCCTGGTTTTGGTTTTTGTGCACTACGTGATATAGGGGCAGGCTGCGGATGACTTCCATGTACTCCTGCATTGTTCAATACAACCAATTTAGTGGTAAAATATTATTATTTATGTTATCTATTTTCATCTGAAATTTCGACTATATTAGTGTTATTGAAAAATGAAGAATGAGTCAAGTATAATACATGAAGAATGAGCGAATTTTGGCTATATTATGTGAACATATATCGACTTAGTAACAAGAGGTCTGCTTGATGAAATCTAAGTAATCTGATGGTCCTACGCAGCAAAGGACAATGCGTTTGCAGTAGAGTGGGTAAGGAAGTTACCTGCGCCACCCCGGAGCCCTGGCTTTGGCGATTTGAATTCTTTGTTTTGTCCATCTCCTAAAACCAAACCAAGTAGGGACCGTCAAATTTTGAGGGGAAAATCCTATATCATGCCATTAATGATGCTTCACGATTCCAAACTATATGGTGAGAAATTTCAACACAACACTATCTCCCAAATTGAAATTTGATCAAATAATAGAGTGTAATTATGCAACATGAGCACACCAAATATGTATGCACACACATGCAGAGTTATAAGTCTACTCACGATTAGGGTAAAAGCTGTCTAATTTCCGGGCAGCTACAAGAGATTCATTGATAAGAATACAAATCATAATTAGGAGAAGGCAGCGCAATATGATAGAAGAAGAAGAAGAAGAAAATATATGTGCCATTTCACTAGTATGATTGCAGGTAGGATGCTAAGTTTGTTGAGATGGGAGAGGAAACCATGTGAGGCATTTATAAGCGCGGGCGTGTGTTGCATGACGCGGATTGCTCGAGTCTTCTGGGTTACTTCACGGTGAGCCTCTGCTTCATGTTACTTTACCAATTCCACTAAAACCTCCTTTATTGATTTAAACCCAAGACGCACTTAAGAAATCTGGAATTTGATCAAATAATAAAATTTAATTAATACATGCTGTGCATGCACACATGCAGGGTAAGTCTACTTACGAATAGGATAAAGTGTGTCTGATTTTCACAAAAAAGGTACTCATGACATTCCAACTATTACAACTCCATAGATATATAATTACCGGTGCTTTACAAGAAGCTGTTTGCTAGTGTCTTTTGGGTTGCTTCGGTGAGCTTTTGCTCTGGTTACTTTTACCTATTTCACATAGACCTTCTTTATTACTTTAAAGCAAACACGAAGGGAATAAACAAAAAAGTAGTGTGAATGTGAACGATACGTCGCCTTACCAATTCCATGACGGAAAAGAAAAGCAGTGTAAATGATACGTTTCTTTACCATTTCCACTAAGTCCTCCTTTATTGCTTAAATCCAAACATGCAGAAAGAAAAGGAAAAGAAAAAAAGTGGTGTAAATGATGGACATTGCCATTCCCAAGTGACAAGTGGGGAGAAACAGGAAAAGGCAAAACCATGATAAAGCAGTATTTTTTTTTTTTTTTGGACTTTGTCTATCGCTTAATATTTGAATTTTGTCTCGATTAATCTAAACCGAACCGCTATCAGGTCCTCATTCGGAGGGGTTTTTCGAGTCCTCGACCTCATTGGAGCTCCTCGGACAAAGTGAGGCATGGATAAAGCAGTATTTTCTAATTGTTCATAAAATAGCGTGTTGTATGTAAACCACATTCGTGGACAATAATCTAAGAAGAAACGATGTGAGTACCATTTTTAACTATAGAAATTGAGTTTAGAGAAGAAATTGGGTTTTAGAAAAAATTTGAGTTTAGGGAAGAACTACAAATATAACTATATAGAAATTATTTCCAGGCACTGACCTGAACAAAGGGCTTTTCTATTTTTTCTTTTTTTGAATTCTTTGTTTTTTATGGATTAGTTCTGCGGTACCAAAAATCCAAGCAATGAATATGAAAATCATACTTCTTGAGGCCAAAAGAAAAGAGAGGAATAAAAACATAAAACCCTCTTCCCAAATCATTAAATTAGCTAATTTATATGCATTTCTCAATTCTTCGGCTCATTTGAAGGTTGGGTTATTGGGCCAAACCTAATAACATAAAGTCCACCAATTTTATGAACTTTTCTTAGTACTTGTTTTAATGAATTTGGGAATTGGATGATGATTTTTTTTTTTTTTTGGGGTTTATGCAAAATTTGTGAATATATTTTCATGACCAAAAAAGGGAGAAAAATATAGTTTCCTTAATAAAATAAGACACTAATAAAATAAGACATCTTTATAGAACCAAAAAAAAAACAAAAAAAAAAAAAAACCACACACACAAGATTTCCGTTGCCGGGACTCGAACCCGGGTCTCTCGGGTGAGAGCCGAGTATCCTAACCAACTAGACTACAACGGAATTGTTAGGCGACCCTCTCAACATGATAAATGTTTTACAAAAACTACTGATTCGCTCTTCTTCCCCAAACTCTCTCCCTGCAAGAACCCTAAGCCACCATGAGGGAAGAAGCAGTAAAGAAGCTTCGAGAAGTTGTTCGGAACTGCGTGAGCAAGCATTTGTACTCGTCGGCGATATTCTTCGCCGATAAAGTGGCAGCTTTCACTTCCGATCCGGCAAACATATACAAGAAAGTACAAGCCTTATTCCTCGGCCGCCATTACCGCCGCGCTTTTCATCTTCTCAATGCCTCCCAAATCGTCCTCCGTGATCTCCGATTTCGATATCTTGCCGCCAAATGCTTGGTCCTCTCTCTCTCTCTCTCTCTAATTTTTAATATTTCAAGTACTTAGTTTGACATTAGTTCTTGTGAGTGTTTTGCATTTGATTTGTTCTCCACTGTTTAGGTTTTAGTTGTTCAATTGCAAGATATTTGACATCTTTTCTTGGTTTTCGTAGCCGTATTTAAATTCAGATCTGCCCTTTTAAGCCTGCATTTGGTTGATTCAAATGTTTGCGCGCTCTCTCTCTCTCCCCTCTCTCATTTGCTATATTTTATGTACTTAGTTTGACTTTAATTGTTGTGTGCGTCGCGCTCTTGATTTTGTTCTTTTAAGGTTTAGGGTTTAGATGTTATATTACAAGAAATCTGACATCATTTCTCGGTTTTCATAGCTGTATTTTAAATTCAAATCTCCCCCTTTAAGCCTGCGTTTGGTTGAATTAAATGTTTGCTCTCTCTGTCTCTCTCTCCCCCAGAAGTTTTTGATGTTATAAGGCCTCATTTTGTTTTAAATTGTTGTGCCGATTGCATACTTAATTTTCTTTTTCTGGTCTAGGGTTTAGTAGTTCCATATTCAACAACATGTTAGCATGTACTCTGTCTCTACTAGAATTCAGTGAACCCATTTTGGGGCTTCATTTGGTTGATCGAAATAGTGATTATTGAAATATGCTAACCGAATTGCCGATGATTCAGGCAGTTGAGTCTCTTTATTTTTATATTTCTTTTCCCGATTCGTTTTTGCTTGGTTGCATCTTCTTATACTAAAAAATTAGGTTAAGCCCATTTCGGGTGATTTTGATGTGTTCGATTCATGTGATAAGGAAATTTTTTGTAGGATATGATGTGCCCTTTTGTTTTGGCCGAAAAGATCTAAATTTACATCTTCAATGAATTTATAATGGCTATGGAGCATTGTGCATTTTGCCTGACCCTTATTATTTGCAATTGCATTTAATTCAGGAAGAGTCGAGGGGAGTGGGATTCGTGTTAACTAATGCTTGGTGAAGCCAAGGTGGATGATCATGGAAATTTTAGTGATTCAAAGGACTCAAATGTGATGTATTTGGATAAAGATGGGGAAGATCGCGAAATAAATGTAAGCATTCCATTTTTTTGGACAGTAATGGCATAGCATTTTATTTGCATGCCCATAAGTTTTTCGGAACACTCTCTTGGTTATTACGGATTTCAGCATTAGTGAAATGCATGATTTGTTGTCTTTTGTGGAACATATGTAGGATTGCTGCACGCAGTGTTGTTATTTTAGAAATGGCTTGTATCCTCTTGCAGATAGCCTCAGCAATATGCTTTTTAACTAAACCAGTATTGCTAATTGTTTATAGATTTTGTTTCCCACTTTCATTGCCCAGAAATTTAACAAAAAGAATGCAGGTTCCCCTTTTGACCAGAGGAGTTACTCCGGGACATTGACTTTGACATGAATAGAGGCTTCTTCTGTTTTTGGTCCATAAACTTTAAACGTGCTGCTATTTTTGAGAAAATTTTATAAGAACAAAGTACTATAAAAACTCATCCATATGGGTTTTGTGGTTTTTTGATATTCTGGGTGAGATTGTGACAATAGATTAGCTCAAAAAAAATAATAATTATGATTTTTACTTTATATTGTATAGTTACATTATCCCGTAATAAGACCCACAAAGATAGAAATAATAGTAATATTGGTTGCATTCACCAAAAAAGAGAGAGAGAAAAAAAAATATTGAATTTGAGAATCTTCTGTGGATGTAAAAAAGAAAAGAAAGGAGAGAAAAATAAAAACTTTTTCCTCAAAATCTAATTAGTTGCTGTAAATTAGTCTTTGCAATTGCAGCATAAACATGCAAAGTCTTTGTTAAATTTTAGATATACAAGGAGAGAAGGGGAAAAAAATGAAATTAACAAAAGGCCAACTCACCAATTCTTGTCCTTCGAACGATCATTATGCGAAATTCATTTCCTGATATTAATCTAATATTTTTGAAGTTCATCGGAGATAATATATCCCCAAATATTATGTCTAAAGAATTTCTCGCGAGAAGCTCAATAGTCCCGTACAAATAAATAATGGAAAAACAGGTTGTTTTTTTTTTTTTTTGCTCTCTTTTTTTTTTCCCTTTTTAGTTTTAAAGAATTACGATAGAGAGAAGAGTAAGGATTTTAATTTAAAACTTTAGGTCAACAGAAAAAATTTTGATACCTCTAAATTTAATGACCCTCGGCTCGGTATCTTGTTTCTAATAGCCCATGCAATACTTTAATTCTACCTAATAATATATTCCGACAAAATTAAGGATTTTGAACACCAAATTGGTGTACTCAATTCTTTTTTTTTTCCTGAAAAATTAGAAGGGAGAAATTTAGATATACAAAGGTGGGAATCTTGGCAAATGCTTCCGAAAGGCAATGCGTGTCATTCTGTTTATTCCTGGAGAGGGCGATAGGTGTGCTGATGCACTCACAAGAATAGGGCCTATGTTCCTTCAAGGGTTCACAAGCTTGTCTTTCCCCCTAGTGAGGTACGAGCTAGTTTCTCCTCTTAGTGAGGTACTCCGCTATTTGTTAAACAATATTTGGGATTCGGCCTTGTTTAGGGACTAAGCTTATTACTATTTGTTAAGCGTTATTCGGGGCTTGGGCTTGTATTTTTGTTAAACAATATTCCGATGAAAAATTCATTGATAATAATTACGTCACTAATCCATAGTTAATATTAATGACAGAATTATTTCTATCGATAATCCGTCGCTAAAATCTACGTGAAAATCACGTGAAATTTTTCAGACAGATTAGCAACAGAAAAATCCGTTGGAAATAATTCCGTCGCTAAAACTCTCGCGAAAATCATGCAAAATTTTTCGGACAAATTAACTACTAAAAAATCTATCGAAAATAATTTTGTCTCTAATTTTAGTGACAGAAATATTTTCATTCGTAATCTGTTGTTAAAATTTGAAAAAAAAAATATTTTTATTAAATTAGAGTATTGTATTTTTATTAAATATAATTTTTTATTTTGTATTTTTATTAAATTAGGGTATTGTTTTATTAAATATAATTTTTTATTTTTATTAAATATAATTTTGTGTTTTTTTTAATATAATTTTGTATTTTGTATTTTTATTAAATTAGGGTATTGTTTTTTAATTAAATATAATTTTGTATTTTTTATTAAGATAGGGTAATGTTTTTTTATTAAATATAAATTGTATTTTTATTAAATAAAATTTTGTGTTTTTATTAAATATAATATTGTATTTTGTATTTTTATTAAATTAGAGTATTGTTTTATTAAATATAATTTTGTATTTCTATTAAATATAATTTTGTATTTTGTATTTTTATTAAATTAGGGTATTGTTTTATTAAATATAATTTTGAATTTTTATTAAATATAATTTTGTATTTTTATTAAATTAGGATATTATTTTATTAAATATAATTTTATATTTTTATTAAATTAGGGTATTGTATTTTTATTAAATATAAATTTTGTATTTTTATTAAATATAATTTTATATTTTTATTGAATACAATTTTATATTTTTATTAAATTAGGGATGAAATTATTTTTTCAACAAAAAAAGCAGGGGTGCGGGCGAGGGCAGCGACGGACGGGTGTGTGCGCCCTCATTCGGACACACAACTTTCAACAACAGATTAGTGACAGAAATTTTCCGTCGGTAATTTAGAATAATTTGAAAAGTGCTAAATTAGAATTAGGGACGAATTTTTTAATGACAAAAATTTTTCGTCACTAATACGTCGCTGAAAGTCATGCTAACTTTTCAAATTACCGATGAATTAGCGATAGAAATATTTTCGTCACTAAATTTAGTGAGAAAACTTTCAGTGACGGAATTTCCATTGTTAATTTTCTGTCATTAAAAACTTCAGCGACTTTATATTTATTATCAGCGACGGATATCCCGTTGCTGATACCCCTTTTTCTAGTAGTATTAGGGACCGAGTTTTCATCCTTCTTGTAGCAAAAGAAAGGAGAGAATTATGGCTGCCTTTGATGAATTAATTTGGTTTGAACAAATTTACTTTCACAATTTAATTTAAAAGAAAAAATTGAAATTAAATTTATATTTTTAAATAGTGGAAGTAAATTTGTTCAAATGTAAAGAGAAAAACAATTTTAAATTATATTTAAAGAGAAAATTAATATGTTTAATTTAAGAAAGAGAAATATTTAAATTCATTGTGAAATATTTTGGTTTAGAAGATTTGTTCCCATGGCATATAATAAGCCTTTTTGAGGCTTCGCCAATTAAATCAATTATTTTAATAGAAAAGAACTTAATTCATAAAACTAAATTACCTAGTGCACCCCCAAAATGATTTCTAAGCCTGAATATTGATTTAGACTTAACGCAAGGACCCCTTCTCTTCTCTCTTTATTTCTTCCTCGAAATGTTGGAAGAAAGAAAGAGAGACAGAGAAATTATTTGATTAAAAATATTATCTTACATACACTGTCTTTTATGTGTATTTCAAATAATTTGTTTTGAGAGAGAGAGAGAGATTTGCAAATAACATCCTCGGGGTCCATTTCAACCTTATATTTTACAGGCTTAGAAGCAAATTTCTACAACAATTAAGATCATAGTGGGACACATTTCGAACTTTATGTTACGAAATAAGTATCTGAATTCCAAAATACGTAAGATGGAAGTATAGAAGGATGACACTCTGTTGATAGCTTGAATGGCTGATGCTTCCACTCGTATTCCATTAGGCTAGGTACGCTTGAGATAAAACTCCAACGTTGCATATTTAATACATCAATCCTGGACCACCTGGTTTTGGTTTTGGTTTTGTTACAGTACCTGATTTAGGGGCAGGCTTCGGATGACTTCCACGTACTCCTGCATTGTTCAATACAACCAATTTAGTGGTAAAACATTATATATCATCTATGTTATCTATTATCATCTGAAATTTCTTATTGAAAAATGATGTATGAGTCAAGTATAATACATGAAGAATGAGCGAATTTTGGCTATATTATGTGAACATATATCGACTCAATAGCTAGAGGTCTGCATGATGAAATCTAAGTAACGCGATGGTCCTGCGCAGCAGAGGACATTACGGTTGCAGTAGAGTGGGTAAGGAAGTCAACCGTACCTGCTTGTGGGGGATCCCATTCCTTTAGAAATTTGGGCTTTTGGTTGTGTCCTTCGTGTCCTAGAACAAAACCCAGTAGGGACCGTCAAATTTTGAGGGCAAAATTCTATGTCATCCAAATATCATGCCATTAATGATGCTTCATGATTCCAAACTATAAGGCGAGAAACTTCAACGCAACATTATCTCCCAAATTGAAATTTGATCAAATAATAAAGTTTAATCGTACAATATGCGCGCACCAAATATGCTTGCACACACATGCAGAGTTATAAGTCTACTCACGATTAGGATAAAAGCAGTCTATTTTCCTCGCAGTGGTTGCACACACACACACATGCAGAGTTATTAGAATATCTAAAATCGAATATTTAGATAAAAATTGGATCAACATTTTTATGAATCCATTTGTGCATGTTAGCCTCTAATTCCTGTTTCTTATATCAGTTAGAAATGTGCACCCACCTTCTCTGTTTTGTGCAGAGAAAGCAAGAAGATTCAAGCACTCTCTCACAAAATATTTCAACAGCAAACAGGAGATGGGTGGTTGGGATAGCTACAAGCCTGCAATGGCTCTGTTTGGATTGCAAATGACGTATGCAGGTCTTGCACTCTTTGCAAGGGCCGCCCTTTTGAAAGGGATGAGTCCCCACGTCTTTGTTGTCTATAGACAAGCCATAGCCACTTTGGTTATTGCACCAGTCGCATATGTTGTCAGAAGGTAACCCTTTACACGTCTCTCTCTCTCTCTCTCTCTCTCTCTCTCTCTCTCTCTCTCTCAGTCATGCCTGTGAATTTTTGGCAGAGCAAAACCTGGCGGTGGTTGTTCCATTGGATTGAGGAGTTTCTCTTTAATATTTCTAGCTGCCCTTATTGGGTATGTGCATTCCCTTAAGCTCAATTTTCGATGTGGTGATTTTAATGATTGTTACACAATATTCACTTTCTACCTTTCGTCTGATGTTTAGTGTGGCCATCAATCAGAACATATATTTTCTGGGTATATATTTAGCATCTTCATCCATGGCTAGTGCATCCAGTAACCTAATTCCTGCAATCACCTTTGCAATGGCAGCTATTATGGGGTGAGTTTCTTCTTTCTTTGTTTCCTTTTTTTTTATCCCCAAAAAAATAATAAAATTAGGATTCCCTTGGAAACCTTCCGACAGCAAACCCATCATTTATCAAATTCATTTGGTTAAATTCGTGATAGTATGAAGTAGCCACTTTGAGATATAGCATAAGGTATATTCACCATTATAGATTAATTTTAAACATAACAACACTATATTTTTTATCTAATTTAAATTTTTAATTTTAATTTATTAAATTTATAATTTTAATGATTTAATATGCTTTTTTTGCATCAAGCTATTTTTCTAACACGGAGGAGTTACTCCGAGACATTGGCATTGACATTGACATGAAGAGAGGCTTTTTCTGGTTTTGGTCCATAAATTTCAAACGTGTTGCTTTTTTCGAGAAAATTTTATAGGAGCAAAGTACTGAAAAAACTCATCCATATAGGTTTTGTGGTTTTTTGATATTCTGGGTGAGATTGTGATAATAGATTCGTTCAAAAGATAATAATTATAATTTTTAGTATATATTGTATAGTTACGTTATCCCGTAATAAAACCCACAAAGATAGAAATAATAATAATATTGGTTGCATTCTACACCCTTTTCACCAAAAAAAAAAAAAAAAAAAAAAAAAAAAAGAGGAAAAAAATGTATTGAATATGAGAATCATAGTTCTTTAGATGTAAAGAAAAAAAAAGGAGAGAGAAATTAAAACATTGTCCTCAAAATCTAATTAGTTGCTGTAAATTAGTCTTTGCAATTGCAGCATAAACATGCAAGTCTTTGTTAAATCTTAGACATACAAGGAGAGAATGGGGAAAAAAAGACGAAATTAACAAAAGGAAACTCACCAATTATTGTCCTCCGAATGATCATTATGCGAAATTCGTTTCCTGAGAGTAACCTAATATTTTCGAAGTTCATTCGAGATAATATATCTCCAAATATTATGTCTAAAGAATTTCTCGCGAGGAGCTCCCGTACAAATAATGGACCAACGGCATTGTTTTTCTTCTCTCTCCCTCTCTTTTTCTTTGCTTTTTAGTTATAGAGAATGACCCTAAGAAGAAGAATAAGGATTTGAATTTAAAACTTTAAATCAAGGGAGAAACTTTTTATACCACTAAATTTAATGACACTCCGTATCTCGTTTCTATCTGATGGATACTAGGTGGATCATACCTAAAAATTTTATGTTCTTTCTATAGCTAAAGTTTGGTACCAGGTAAAAGGAATTAAAAAAAAAAAAAAAATTCTAATAGCCTTTTATCAACTTTCCCATATTTGGGGTGCAACTTTACTTTCTCTATTTAATTTAATTTGAAAGAAAAAATCTAAATTAAATTGATATTTTTAAATAGAGAAAGTAAATTTGTTCAAATGTAAAGACAAAAAATTATATTATATTATATTTAAAGAGAAAATTAATATATTTAATTTTAAAAAAAAAAGAAATATTTAAATTCAATGTGAAATATTTTGGTTTAGAAGACTTGTTCCCATGGCACATGATTAGTCTTTTTGAGGCTTCGCCAATTAAATCAATTATTTTAATGGAAAATAACTTAATTCATAAAACTAAATTACATAATGCACCCCCAAAATGATTTCTAAGCCTGAATATTGAGTTAGACTTAACACAGAGACCTCTTCTCTTCTCTCTTTATTTCTGCCTCAATATGTTGGACGAAAGAAAGAGAGACAAAGAAATTATCTGATTAAAAATATTATCTTGTAGACACTGTCCTTCATGTATATTTCAAATGATTTGTTGAGAGAGAGAGAGAGAGAGATTTTACAAACAACATCCTCGGGGTCCATTTCAACCTCTTATTTTACAGAAAACATAGTACATATGCTCAAAAGCAAATTTCCACAACAATTAGCATCATAGTGGGAAACTTTTCGAACTTATGTTATGAAATAAATATCTGAATTCCAAAATACGTAAGATGGAAGTATAGAAGGACGAGACTCTGTTGAGCGAAGCTAGGGAGTTGCATAGATAGCGTGATCGGCTGATGCTCCGACTCTTATTCCATTAGGCCAAGTACGCTTGAGATAAAACTCCAACGTTGCAAATTTAGTTCTTCAATCCTGGACCACCTGGTTCTGGTTTTGATTTTTGTACACTGCCTCTAGGGGCAGGCTTCGACTGACTTCCTTTTACTCCTGCATTGTTCAATACAACCAATTTAGTGGGAAAATATTATCATATATCTTAACCATTATCATCTGAAATTTCGACCATATTAGCATCATTGAAAAATGATGTATGAGTCAAGTATAGTACATGAAAAGACAGTGAATTTTGGCTATATTATGTGAACATGTGTCGACTCAATAACTAGAGGTCTGCATAATGAAATCTAAGTAATCTGATGGTCCAACGCAGCAAGGGACATTACAGTTGCAGTAGAGTGGATAAGGAAGTTACCTGCGCCACGCGGGTGCTCTGGCTCTGGCTCTGGCGATATGAATTCCCCATCTCCTAAAACAAAACCAAGCAGGGACCGTCAAATTTTGAGGGCAAAATTCTACATCACGCATTAATGATGCTTCATGATTCCAAACTATATGGTGAGAAATTTCAACACAACATTACCTCCCAAATTGAATTTTGATCAAACAATAGAGTTTAATTATTCATTATGCGTGCACCAAATATGCATGTACACACATGCAGAGTTATGAATCTACTCACGATTAGGGTAAAAGCTGTCTAATTTCCTCGCAGCTACAAGGGGCTCAGAGATAAGAACACAAATCATAATTAGGAGAAGGCAGCGCAATATGAGAGAAGAAGAAGAAGAAAATTTATGTGCCATTTGGCAAGTGCGATTGCAGGTAGGATGCTAATTAAGTTTGTTGAGATGGGAGAGGAAACCATGTAAGGCATTTATAAGCACGGGTGTATGTTGCAAGTCGCGGTTTGCTCGAGTCTTCTGGGTTACTTCGCGGTGAGCTTTCGCCTCATGTGTGTTACTTCACCAATTCCACCAAAACCTCCTTTATTGCTTTCAACCCAAGACGCACCTAGGAAATCTGGAATCTGATCAAATAATATAATTTAATTAATACATGCTGTGCATGCACACATGCAGGGTAAGTCTACTCACGATTTGGGTAGGGTGTGTTGATTTTCAACGAAAAAGGTACTCATGACAATCCAACGACTACAAGTCCATGGATATATAATTACCGGGTGCATTACAAGAAGCTGTTTGCTGGAGTCTTTCGGGTTGCTGCGGTGATCTTTTTCTCTGCGTTACTTTTTCCAATTTCACATAGACCTCCTTTATTACTTCAAACCAAACATGAAGGGAATGAACAAAACAGTAGTGTGAACGATACGTTGCTTTCCCAATTCCACACGGCAAAGAAAAGCAGTGTAAATGATACGTTTCTTTACCAATTCCACTAAGTCCTCCTTCATTGCTTTAAAAAAAAAAGAAAAAAAAATTAGTGTAAATGATAGACATTGCCATCCCAAGTGGAAAGTGGGGAGAAACAGGAAAAGGCAAAACCATGATAAAGCAGTATTTTATAATTGTTTATAAAATTTCATGTTACCAAAGTATTTGAACACTCTAACTCTTCAATTAAAGATCTTAAATTCAAATTTTAGGAACAAAGATAAAAGATTTGAAATAACTAACATCTTAATGAATGTCAGAATACGAATCAGATTAGTCGAACGAAAATTAGATACCGATCCACAAAAATTAAAAAAAAAAAAATAGCGTGTTGTATGTAAACCACGTCCGCGGACAATAAACTAAGAAGAAACAATGTGGGTACATTTTTAACTATAGAAAATTGAGTTTAGAGAAGAAATAGGGTTTTAGAAAGAATTGAGTTTAGGGAAGAACCACAAATATAACTATATATAGAAATTATTTCCAGGCTCTGTCCTGAACAAAGGGCTTTTTTATTTTTATTTTTTTCTTTTTTTGAATCATTCTTTGTTTTTTATGGGTTAGTTCTGCGGTACCAAAAATCCAAGCAATGAATATGAAAATCATACTTATTGAGGCCAAAAGAAAAGAAAGGAATAAAAACATAAAACCCTCTTCCCAAATCATTAAATTAACTAATTTATATGCATTTCTCAATTCTTTGGCTCATTTGAAGGTTGGGTTATTGGGTCAAACCTAATAACATACAAGTCCACCAATTTTATGAACTTTTCTCTTGGTACTTGTTTTAATGAATTTGGGAATTGGATGATGATTTTTTTTTTTTTTTTTGGAGTTTATGTAACATTTGTGAATATATTTTCACGACCAAAAAAGGGAGAAAAAAATAGTTTCCTTAACAAAATAAGACATCCTTATAAAACAAAAACAAAAAACAAAAAAACCACAGACATAAGATTTCCGTTGCCGGGACTCGAACCCGGGTCTCTCGGGTGAGAGCCGAGTATCCTAACCAACTAGACTACAACGGAATTGTTGGGCTACCCTCTCAACATGATAAATGTTTTACAAAAACTACTGATTCGCTCTTCCCCCCGAACTCTCCCCCTGCAAGAACCCTAAGCCACCATGAGGGAAGAAGTAGAGAAGCTTCGGGGAGTTGTTCGGGACTGCGCGATCAAGCATTGGTACTCGTCAGCGATATTCTTTGCCGATAAAGTGGCAGCTTTCACTTCCGATCCGGCGGACATATACATGCAGGTACAAGCCTTATTCCTCCGCCGTCATTATCGCCTCGCTTTTCATCTTCTCAATGCCTCCCAAATCGTCCTCCGTGATCTCCGATTTCGATATCTTGCCGCCAAATGCTTGGTCTCGCTTTCTCTAATTTTTAATATTTCAAGTACTTAGTTTTATATTAGTTCTTGTGTGTGTTTTGCATTTGATTTGTTCTCCATTGTTTAGGTTTTAGTTGTTCAATTACAAGATATTTGACATCTTTTCTCGGTTTTCGTAGCCGTATTTAAATTCAAATCTGCCCTTTTAGGCCTGCATTTGGTTGATTCAAATGTTTGCGCGCGCTCTCTCTCTCTCATTTGCTATATTTTATGCACTTAGTTTGACTTTAATTGTTGTATGAATCGCGCTCTTGATTTTGTTCTTTAAGGTTTAGGGTGTAGTTGTTCAATTACAAGGAATCTGACATCTTTTCTCGGTTTTCATAGCTGTATTTAAATTCAAATCTCCCCCTTTAAGCCTGCGTTTGGTTGATTTAAATGTTTGCTCTCTCTGTCTGTCTCTCTCCCATAAGTTTTTGATGTTATAAGTCCTCATTTTGACTTAAATTGTTGTGCGGATTGCATACTTATTTTTCTTTTTCTGGTGTAGGGTTTAGTAGTTCCATATTCAACAACATAGAATGTGCCATTTTATCTGTAAGAATGTACTCTCTGTCTACTTGAATTCAATGAACCCCTTTTGGGGCTTCATTTGGTTGATCGAAATAGTGATTATTGAAATATGCTGACCAATTTGGGCCCATTTTGGGCAGCAAAACAGACTGGTTAGGGTCTATGATATTGTAATTTATTGTAAGGATACTGGTTTTGATGTGTTCAATTTATGTGAGAAGGGAATCTTTTGTATGATATGATGTGATTCATGAGTGTCAAATTGATAGCCTTCACTGAAAATTGCAAGTGGTTTTCAGTTTTCGCTCATGTCCTCCATTTTACTAGCATCTTACAAGAATTCATTATTTGTCTGCTAGTGATGCTTTTAGGTACAAAGCTGCTATAAAAGCTGATCCTTTGTGTTTCGAGGTATGTGCATATTCTGTCATTTTTAATTGATCCTTTTCATGTACTCATGCAGTATGAATCAAGTAGTATAGTTTTCCTTCAGAAATACTATATGGTATACATGTTGAGTCTTCCCTTTCTAACCAACTAAATTGCGTCAAGATCTTTTTCTTCTCTTGATGAAAAGTTCTCAGAGATTTTTAGGATCTTCAAATTTACTGCCAACTGAAATTTTTTTTTACTGCTGTAATATGCTTATTTAGAAATATACTTATTTGTCTACTATTCATTTTGTTGGCTTTGGAACGACTTATTGAAAATCACATGCTCACATGCGATGAAGGTAAGAGGTCTTGCAATTAATTTCTTCTACTGACATGATCCGATTGTAATCCATTTTCTACCCCTGGTTACTTTGGGTGCCACTGAATGGTGCCACTGAATGTAGAAAGAAGTCTTCTTTCATCTATACAGTTTGGCCCAGAAGACCAATGGCTTTCATCATTCTATTTGTGTTTAATAAAGAAGGTAATCCATTTGAAGATTGAACATTAAAGTTTTATATGTGATTTGTCACAATTTTACCATTATACTCCTAATCTCTGCCTCAGATGGATCCATTATCCAATTTCTGCTTCTCTTCCAACCTAGTATGACAGAGATGATGTTGTTGAAGCCAAATTTGGAGAACTTGAAAAGAGAGTGGTAACACTAGCCTTTTAGATTCATCCTTCATGCGTACGCTAAAGAACAACACTGATCTTCTTTCCTGCGAGGCTGAATATTACCATCAGTGTGGTGAATTTCAGAAGTGCTTTGAACTAACTGCTGTGTGGGTTAGGCATGGTTTGATGAATCACCTGATTTCTCTTTGTATTTCAGTCTGCTTGAAAAAGACCCATTCCATCTGAAGGGTACCTTGGTACATTTAGCAGCTGCTATGGAGCTTGGGCATTCAAATGAGCTATATCTTTTGGCATGCAACTTAGTTAAAGATTATCCTCAAAAGTGATTAGTTCATTTTGTCCCCCTTTTTATTAAGCATTAAAGTTGAAACAGCTTGCTTCCCTGGTCCTCATCCTACTTTTTCTTAACTCTATAGTTATTATACTTATTCTCTTTTTAGAGCTTTATCATGGTTTGCTGTTGGTTGCTACTACTTTTGTCTCAAGAAGTACACCCAATTCTGCCGTTATTTCAGGTAACGGGAATGTATATTCTTACGATCCAGACTAATTTGATGGTTTTGGTGCCTTCTGCTAGATAGAGATTAGTTAGAGAAAACTAGCGTTTGTAGGAAATTTTCTTTGTGCCACACTATGGTTAATGAGGACATATAATGCAATTGTTGATCATCCTTTTTAGTGTATACCTACTGCTATGCAGTTTTAGATGCAATAGGTGCATGCTTTTGTGCATCTCCCTCCTCTTTATTGCTTGTTTACAGTAATTGTTATGGTGCCAACGTATAGTCAGCCTAGTAGGATGTGGCATTAGTTCCCTTAACCAAGGTCTTGGATTCAAGTCTTAAGAATGGAAAAGACTACGCTGGGAGGGTATTCCCCGGAATGGGGTCATTGCAAATTCCAAACCGAATTAGTTAGAGTATGATTTCGGATATCGGTGATGTACACCCAAAAAAAAAAAGTAATTATTATGGTCGTTTTGCTGATCTGCATCGTTCTCATTCATGAAAAGAAAAAATTTAATGTGTTTTTAATTTGAATTATATCCCTACTCTAGATACTTTACATCTAAACTTGTGTAATGAATCTTTGTTATCCAAAGTGATCCATATTTTACATTTTCGTTATTTTTTATGAATAAAAATTTTATTTGAGGCATTAAGGGGATGCATTTTCCTTATTGAAGTCAGGTTTGACAATTTGGACATCCACATAGCTAATCTTGTCGATAGTAATTTACTTTACACAGCCTCGGAGTCTTAGTTGTAGTTACTTTACATTGCTTGGTTCAGATGACATCAATCTGAATTGACTCCTTGTTTATGCGGTCATTTAACGGCAAGGCTACAAATTTAGATGGGACATTTGCTCCTGCTTGGATAGGTTATGGAAATGTTTATGCTGCTCAAGAAGAAGGTGATCAAGCAATGCTGGCTTATTGAACTGCTGCAAGTTTGTTTCCAGGGTAAGTGCCAATTGAACACAATAGCTGAGACCAATATAATTGTTCGTTCTTCATCTTCTGGTGTGAGCAAACTCTTTTGTTAATTTAAATCAGATTGAAAAGCCACTGTGTCCATCATTTGTTATGTTCCCTCTTCCTGCATGAGTTCAGGAATTCTTGATGCTACTAAATATGAGGGGGTTTTTAGTTTCTGTCAGGACCACCTGCAGTTGAACTAGTTGTGGTTTAAGAATCCTGTTATGATGAAAGATCTAAGCTTGACAGTATACTCTATTCGATTCTAACTGGTTTGGTTTATGAACTTGTTAGATTCTACTGGCCATGTAGTCACTTCATTGAATTTAATATTATGATGCACCTTTATTCGTTTCTACATCTATTGCTCCTCAATACAAGTGATGGATTTCATGAGTTATGGGTTGCATTCTCTTTTCTGAGTATTTAATTATGGGCCATGGCAAACTCATTGTTCTGATTGCTTGAGCGGGGTCTAAATGGTGAACTTAACATCTTTAAAGCTTGAAAATGTGTTTGTTGATATCTAGGAGGATGGTCATTGCCCTTTCTAACTGCAGATGCATAATCTAATTTTCGAATGGTTAATCAAGCAATGCAGTGTTGAAGCTCTCTTATCACTTGTGGATGTTCTTTTTACAGGTTGAATTTTGATGTTCTCTTATTCTAGGTGCCATTTACCTACTCTCTAGATTGAGATGGAATATATGCAAACGCACAACTTCAAACTTGCTATTGACCTGTGTAAGATGACTTTCATTTTTTATGCCAGTATGTTTCAGTCTATTGTCCTATCAAAAGAAAAAATATTTAATACACTTATGTATATTTGTGTTTAGTTTTTCATGCAAGACAGTTTGCCCTTCAGATCCACTTGTATACAATGAACTTGGAATTGTAGCCTATCATGTGAAAGAGTAAGAGCAGTTCCCGCATCCTTATCTCTGCAGATATCTTAAGTTGTATAACTGAATTTCTAGTAGTTCCGCGGTCTTTGTTGAATTGTTCTTGAGATCTTGTTTTTCATAGAAATGATTACTCTTTTGTGAGTTTTTGTGTTTGATGCAAGTTTAATCCATCTTGGTTTAAGTGAGTGAATAACTGAGAACAAGAAGGAAAATCTATGGTTTGGCATTTTGTTTCCCTCGTATACAGGCCATGATGTTGGGACATGTTAGCGTGTCCTTCAAAGGGACTCCCAACCCCACTGCCTAAATTTGTAAGCAATAACAGGAAGCCCTGAATAACAGAAATTATTTTCTAAGCAAACCCACGAGAAAAGGCCGACCGAAAAGCCTCTTGAGATGACTCGAAGCTCTCTTCATCTGCTTTATAGTACTTAAACTCCTCTGGTAGAGAATTCTTCAACAAATAACCATAATATCAATCCTAGCAAGTTGGGAGATTAAAAGTCACAGCCATCATTTTGAATCTACATCTAACACCAAACACTAAATAGATTAACCTTAAGAATGAAGCCCATATTCCGAAGTAAGCATGTGCCAACCCAAGTTTCTTGTTTGGGCCGACTGGGCCACTAAACCCTGTACAGAAAAAGAAAACTTTTTTTTAAGCTTTTCGAACCAGTATAGCATGTTTAAAAGTTTTGAAAAAAAAAAAAAAAAAAAAAGAGAGAGAGAGAGAGAGAGAGAAAGGTTATATTTTTTTTTCATTTTATTTAGAAATTTTATAAAAGAAAAGGAAAAAAGTAAGATTTATTGACAATAAAACGTTTTGTTTTAAACTTTTAAAGAATATTTTTGAAATATAAAAAATATTTAACTCTAATATTTTCTATTACCTCTATATTTTTTTTACTTTTGAGAGAGAATTTTAAATTTAGAGGGATTTCAAATTCATCCAAATCTCTCATTTTCTCTCATATCTAAACTCTCAAACAAAAGAAAAATCATAATTTTCTCTCATAACCATTTCTTTTCTCTCAAATCTTTCCATCCAAACTAACCGCTAAAGAGAAAACAGGGGATAGACAATTATCAATTAAAAAACAAAAACTCGAATGTTTTGTTTTTAGCATGTCAAACTTAAAAATAATGAGATTTAAATATTTTTCACAAGAAAAATGATATCTCTTTTTATTAAATAAAAAAGTGAAAAAGAAAATACCAATGTAATTTTTTATTTTAAATAATATCATAAATTCTTATTTATTTTAAAATATTTAATTTAAATAATAATTATTATGAAATATTATTCACTCTTGAAAAAAATCTTCTTAACAATTTTATAAGTTAATGTATCTTATTTATTAAAAAATATATATATATATCCAACAACAAATGCCACAAATCGATACCCACATTCCAAATATATAGTTCTTTATATCAATAAAGATCATTTGATAAATATATTGGTTACAATTCCCAATAAAATTACGTTCTAAATAAAAATATATATATATAATTGTTTTATGATAAATCGAGTTATCGAACAAAACGCAGCACAACTGCTTTAGATTTGCGTTTTCGAAGCTAAAAGCTCGACTTTGTTGGACCAATCTCATCTGAAGGAGAGAGAGGGAAGGAGAGAGAGAGAGAGAGAGAAGGGAGATGATAGAAGAGGCTGCAGGACCTGCCGGACCTAAGCTCGTCCGATTGCTCTGCTTCGTCGGCGCCGGCTGTAAGTTTCTCTCTCTCTCTCTCTCTCTCTCAAACACACAGACACACACACACACAGAGATCCAATTTTGATTGGCAATCATCTTTTCAGTCATTAGCACGGTGGGGATCAACAAGTGGCTGGAGCTCCAGAAAAAGTCGTCGGATCAAAAGATGGATAATTTGTCTCAAAACCCTTCCAATGCGGTAAACAAAGCCGTCGTCAAGTAGTCCCCTTTTTAGGGTTTTAATCAAGTCAATCCTCAATCCTCAATTTCTTATTTTTATTTTTGTTTGATTGTTGGCAAACGACAAATAGAACATGCGAATTTCAATGTAATGTAAATTACGGTCGCTAGTAATATAATTATATTATGTTCCTGTGCAATTTCTCTTATGAATTCTCTCTCTCTCTCTCTCTCTCTCTTGATTGCCAGATTTTGTTTAAATGAATCTTTGCTATGCTGTCTTTAATGATTATGGAGTATTGCGTATATTGATTTCAAAGGACATGTACTATTGATTTCTTATGCTTAAAGCTTGACATAGTGAAACCGAAATTTGCCCTCATGAAAATATTTCTGAGAGTGATTAGGTTATATAAAGCATTTCTGATCCACAGTATATGCGTCATGTACCCTCAAAAATCACTTTTTCTGAACCCAAGCAAGGGTTTATGCATTGGCATTCTCATATTATTTTTCAAGTAATTAATCCACATGTCTACATCGCATGAGAAAACAATCGGTGACAATGAATTCCCAATTCCAGATGGGCAATTGCAGCTAGGCGATTTAGGCTTGAATTTTTCATCCATTGTCGTCAACAGCTTTTTATTATTTATTTTGGTATGACGAGCTGAAAAATGAATATATAATAGCAAGCTATGTGAATTATGTACCGAGTGTGTGCCGCTTGACAAATTGTGACATTTCCCAGATGTTGCTTGGCCTAGGTGCATACATCCTCAGTCTTTTGCTTGGGATTGCACTATTTTCTCTTTCAGGACTGAAGGAACGCTAGCATTGAATTATTTAAGCAAAATGCTTTGGTTCATGGTCGGTATTTTGCATCATCTTTGACTGCTTGCCCCTGCATTGACAACGCTAGTTTCCCATTTGGTTTGCAAGCCATTATGTCTTTCTTGTCTTTCAATGGATGGGTGCGGCCATTATAACATGTATGTAAGTATTTTTTTTTTCTTTTGTTATAACGAGATATGAACCCGGATCATGGGGTTGGGGGAGGGGATGTGACCATGACCACTACGCTATTCCCTTGGGACACATATATATAAGTATATCATACTGTCTATTAGACTAGATTTTGATTCATTTCAATGACTTGCTTTATCGAGCCAAAGCTAAGGTTGAGCATTCCGTACATGGAGATGACCATTGAATTCTTGCCTGTTGATCTTTTTGGTATGTACTATATTAGATTTTGGAGGGCTTAGGACACAGAAATCCAATGTTGCCATGTCAATTTTTGGAGCTTAGAACTGAATGCAGGGAAACAGAATTTCAGTTGTAGTAGTAGACTTCTAAGCCATCATCTGGTTCATGGTTTGCATTGAATTGGTGGGAAGTAAGATGTTTCAAGATTGATGGTATGTTTAAATCCAACTTAAAATAGGTAGATGGTTTACACCCATTGTGATGATCGTTGACATTGGTGTTTGGCAGCCGCAGTTCAACTCTACCTAATAGCTCCCCGACTTATGCCAAGGTGACAGGAGGGGTAACATTGCTGATATCCCCGCTGCAAGACCCTTAGAGAGGAGGAAAAGCTTGAGAGCAGGTTGACAGGTCTGCAGGAGAAAATGGCAGACAGTATGCTCTCCACAGTAGCCAACCACTCGAGCAGAGTGGCAGAGTCAAGTCAGGATGTTGACCGGGCTTTAGATGCTCACTCAGAAGCTTTGGCGGCTACTGTGGTAGATGTTGATAACCTGAGGTTGAGTACATTGAAGGAGTTGATGTATATACTCACACATCTACAGTTTATGATCTTTTAGTGGCTTTGACGAAATTCCATCTATCTTTCACAAGTGGGTGCAGAGAAGAGAGAACCATGTGAAAGAGCAATCAAGAAATCAGCATTAAAGCAGTCATAGGAGATTCAAATTCAAGCAGCACTGCTGTCTTGTTCTCTTGGTTTTTGACACTGGCTTTAAAGCCCTTAGTTTATGTTTGCAGCCTATGTGCCATATTGCTACCCCCTATGTTTGCGACTGGGAGGATCTTCTTTTACTGAATAATAGCTATTGTTATCAAGGCATGAAGGCCGTATGAACACCTTCCCATATATTCATGTGTATGTGTAGAGTTTTGAGGTGTGAGATTGGCTTTGGTATTTGCTTAGCAGTGTGTGTGTAACTAAAGAGTCAGAAAGCATTGGGTCATGCAGTGCAAATGAGTTTTTGCATCTTTGCTAGTTCCCCTTGCTTAAGAAGTTTGCCTTTTCTTGGATTGCCTTGTTAAGTGGATTCAGAAATTCAGCTCCATACCTTATGAATTTTCAGCTCTGTATTGCTTTAGTAAGAAAAATAAATACTCATATTAGATAAATCAAAAAATTATAAATTAAATAAATTAAAATACACACCAATTTGCAAATAAAAATTTATTTAAATCGATTAAAAATAATTATAATTTAATTAAGATTTAATCATGTTACATAAATTATTAATATTAATTGATCATTTATGATTCGAAGTTATTAAGGTGACCGATCCATTACACGTCATCTCGATACTTTGAAACCTTGCGAGGGAAGCTGACCCTTCCGAAGTTTGTCTTATTTGATACACACGTTGGAAGTTACACGTTGAACTCCCTTCCTCGCTCAGCGTGGGCCCTACGTTTGGGATGACCAGGCTCTTTTTTTTTTTTTTAACTTATACATTCGTAATTATATATTAATCGATTGAATCCGAATTACTATCATATTTTTTTTAAGAGAAGAATTCTCTAAATGAAATTTTTTTTATTAATCAGATTTTTTTTTTTTTTCTTTTCACCGTCGTCACCGCCAAAAATAACAAACTTCATTAAAAAAATTCCGCGTATAAATTACCACATGCCTCCACCTAGTAATCATCCCTCTCACAAACGAGAACAAGAAATGTGCTTCGAGCGGTTCTATGAGTCATGGGTGGATAACCTCCATCGCCTCATCCACCAACTCACCACGGCCTACACCCGCAACACCGCCGCCGCCGCCGAACAACCCAACCCGAACCAAAACCCAAGCCAGGAAACCCACCTCCTCCAACTCATTAACTCGGTCATGACCCACTACACCGAATACTACCGGGTCAAGTCCATTGCCGCTAACAACAATGTCCTCTCTGTCTTCTCCGCCCCGTGGATCAGTTCCCTTGAACGGTCCCTCCGATGGATCGGCGGGTGGCGACCCACTACTGTTTTCCACCTCATCTACACCGAGTCAAGCATTCACTTTGAGTCCCGAATCGACGACATCCTCCGAGGACACAGTACCGGTGACCTCGGTGACCTGACTCCAACCCAACTTCGCCGGGTCAGTGATCTCCAGTGCGAAACCGTCCGAGAAGAGAATGAAATCAACGAGGAGTTAGCAGAATGGCAAGACAGTGTGAGTGATATGATGAAGACATTGATGGAGATGGAATCAATGGCCAATACTACGACTGGTACTACGGCTTCTAGTAACGACGGTGGTGATTTTATTGATGGAAAGATCGGACGGTTGGCGGGCGTCTTGGAGAGAGCTGATGATTTGAGGTTGAGAACAGTGAGAAGAGTTGTGGACTTGTTGACACCACAGCAAACTGTTGAGTTTTTGATTGCTGCTGCTGAGCTTCAGTTTGGAGTTCGTGGTTGGGGAGTTAATCATGATCGTCAACGTGGTAACGCTGATCACTGATTTGTGAGATTTTTCGACCTTTTTCTTTCTTTGTCGTTTTAATGGTAATTATAGGAATCCTTCGACTTCGACATGTTTAATATTTAATATAACTATGACATGGTAGGTGTGTGTATGACTACACACTCTTCTTCTCTCTCTCTACTTTCTCTTTCCTCCAGTGAGAAACCTCCGCTGATCCCAACTCGCATTTGCTTTTGATTTGCCTCTCCCTTCAACTCATCTTTATTATTACATCTATAAATTTTTTTATCACAAAAATATAAATTTTAAAAGTAAAATGTAGAAATTATTATTTTTTTTTTAATACAACTATGAGTGACAATGTGGTGTTAGCAATTTTTTTTTTTTTAATATAACTATTTATAGTTGCCCTTGCACCCCTTGAATGAGTTAATATCAAATAGATCAATTTTACTTGAAATTTAGCCACCTTGATATAGATTTAAGTTTAATCTATTTAGTTATCAATTTTATTTGGATTAAGTTGCATTATTTGCCAAATTTACACATGATTATTGGCGGGGAGAAACCCCAAGTTGTTCGGTCCGGCCCTGCCCAAGAAGATTTAGAAGCAAGGATAGGAAGCCAGATGGAAGTCCAGTTGTCAAAAAGGTTAAGTAAAATGGTGCAGCGAGATGATGCGTGAATAGATAGATACATGTGTCAAGCGAATCTTTTAATGAAACATGCATGGCGACACGTTTGTTGAGGAATGAGCTTGCTCGTGTCCCGCAGTGAGGTGAGAGCAGAGCCAATCTCTGTTTCCAGAGAGATGACAAAGGGTGCCGATTTTCGTCCCTCCTTGGCATTTGCTAACCGAATTGGCGTCTCCTTTTCCTCTGCCCGTATCGCGCTGGCACTGGTTTGTCAACTGAATAGAGACTGGAAAACCAAGTAACCCCTCTGTACTAGATAACAGAGTAGGATAAGAATTTATTTCATGACGGATTTTGGTGATCATAACTCTTTTTTTTCCAATTCAATCGTCTCTGAATTTCAAATCTCAATGAAACGAAAAAAAAAAAGAAGTAAGATAATAATCTATCATTAATAATCCGAGCTGGCACTGGCCGTGGCCCTGGCACCATCCGTGCTCTTCCTAACTTAAAAGCTGAGAGATTTAGGAGTCCCATAAACAATGAATCAGGATGATGAGTGCAACATGTCAGAATTAGGAGGCTTACAAGTGAGGATCCACCAACATCCCCTTGCATTTCTTGACAAGGTTAAGGATTACAAGTGAGAGATTTCTTGCATATGCCAATATTCTCGCCCTTCCAATCCATAAAGTTTCCTATGTTCACTTCCAACCCAACCATTCTCGTAATGAATAGAGAGTTTACGGTATTCTTTAATCTGTGTACCCCTTAAAAGGGGCTTGAGGGGTTACTTGAGTGACGACCACTCACACGTGACCCACTCTCTCTCTCTCTTCTTTTGTCTTTTTTTTATCATTTTGGTTTTCTCTCTTATTTTTTTTTTATCTATTTTTTTCTTCTATATATCTATATTTGTCATTAAAAAGGGACTTGAGGTATTACGTAATCACTCACGTAACCCTCTCACCCTACTCCCTCTCTCTGTTGTTTCCGTTCGTTTCTTTTTTTAATTTCTCTTTTCTTTCTTCTTTTTTTGTCTTGAACTTTTTTTTTTATTTTTTTATTTAGTTTTTTATATTTTTATTTAGTTTTTTTATTCTTTTTTTATTTTATTTTTTATTTTTTATGTATACCCCTTAAAAGGGGCTTGAGGGGTCACGTGAGTGATGACCACTCACGTGACCCCACTCTCCCTCTCTCTCTCTCTTTTTGTCTACTTTTTTTTTCATTTTGCTTCTCTCTCTTATTTTTTTTCATCTACTTTTTTTCTTCTATATATCTATATTACCTTAAAAGGGGTTTGATGTGTCATGTGTGAGATGACCACTCACGTGACCCTCTTACTCCACTCCCTCTCTCTGTTGTTTCTGTCCTATTTTTTTAATTTCCCTTCTCTCTCTTCTTTTTTTTTCTTGAACTTTTTTTTACTTTTTTATTTTTTTTTATTTTTTGATTTTGTTTTTTATTCTTTTTTTTCTTTATTCTTTTTTTATTTTGTTTTTTTATTTTTTTTATTCTTTTTATATTAGTTTATTTTTTGCGCCTACTATGTTGAACTTTTTTTTATTCTTTTATTTTTAATGGTAGTGATAAATTGTGATGAGTTTTTCTCTTCTCTCTCTTCTTTTTTTTTTGTCTTGAACTTTTTATTTATTTATTTTATTTTTTTTTCTTTATTCTTTTTATTCTTTTTTTATTTTTTTTTATTCTTTTATTTTTTTATTAGTTTGTTTTTTGTGACTACTGTGTTTTGAGCTTTTTTTTTTTATTCTTTTATTTTCAATGGTAGTGATAAATTGTGGTGAGTTTTTCCCTTCTCTCTCTTCTTTTTTTTTGGTCTTGAACTTTTTTTTTATTTTTTTATTCTTTTTTATTTTGTTTTCCTTATTCTTTTTATTCTTTTTTTATTATTTTATTTTTTATTATTTTATTTTTTCATTAGTTCGTTTTTTGTGGCTATTCTATTGAGCTTTTTTTATTATTATTTTATTTTTAATGAAAGTGATAAATTGTGGTGAGTTTAGAGTAATTAGTAATAATGTAATGATTGGTAGTAGTAAAAACTAAAAATAACAAAAAACAACAAAAGAATTAAAAAAAAAAGGAACAAAAAAAAACCCAGAAAAACAAAAAAAAAATCTTTTTATTCTTTTTTATTTTGTTTTTTATTTTTTTTATTCTTTTGATTTTTTTATTATTTCGTATGGTAATGATAAATTGTGATGAATTTAGAATAATTAATAATAATATAATGGTAGTGGTAAAAATATAAACGAATAAAAAAAAGAACAAAACAAAAGAACAAAAAAATAAAAGAATTAAAATATGAAAGAATTAAAAGAATCAAAAAAAAAAAAACAAAAAAAGTCAAAAGAAAAAACAAAAAAACAAATTAGGAGGGGATTCCACTGCTGGTGGAACCGCCCCTCCTATGTTGAACTTTTTTTATTTTGTTTTTTATTTTTTTATTCTTTTTTTTTATTTTGTTTTTTATTATTTTGTTTTTTTATTAGTTTATTATGTTGAGCTTTTTTTTATTCTTTCATTTTTTAAGATAAATTGTGGTAAGTTTAGTATAATTAGTAATAATGTAATGATAGTGATAAAAACTAAAAAGAATAAAAAAAAGAAGAAAAACAAAAGAAAAAACAACAAAAGAATAAAAACATAAAAGAATTAAAAAAAAAAAAAAACCCCCCAAAAATCAAAGAACCAAAAAAAATCTTTTTATTCTTTTTTATTTTTTTATTATTTTTTATGGTAGAGTAATTAGTAATAATATAATGATAATGGTAAAAATACAAATGGAATAAAAAAGGAAGAACAAAAAAAGGAAAGAATTAAAAAAAATAAAAGAAACAAAAAAAAATCAACATAGGAGAGGGGTTCCGCCGGTGGAACCACCCCTCCTATCTTGAACTTTTTTTTTTGTTTGTTTATTCTTTTTTTTTGTTTTCTTTATTCTTTTTATTCTTTTTTTATTCTTTTTTATTCTTTTATTTTTTATTAGTTTATTATGTTGAGTTTTTTTTTATTCTTTTATTTTTAAGATAACTTGTTGTGAATTTAGGATGATTAGTAATCAAGTAATGATAATGGTAAAAACTAAAATGAACGAAAACGAAAGAACAAAAAACAACAAAAAAATAAAAACATAAAAGAATTAAAAAACCAAAAAAACCCCAAAAAAACCAAAAAAAAATCTGTTTATTCTTTTTTATTTTGTTTTTATTCTTTTTTTTTTTATCGTTTTGTATAGTAGTGGTAAATTGTGGTGAATTTAGAATAATTAGTAATAATATAATGATAGTGATAAAAATACAAAAGAATAAAAAAAGAAAGAACAAAACAAAAGAATAAAAAGAACGAAAAAATAAAAATACGAAAGAATTAAAAAAATCAAAAAAATCAAAAAAAAAAAATCAACATAAGAGAGGGGTTCCACTGCCGGTGGAACTGCCCCTCCTATCTTGAACTTATTTTATTTTTTATTCTTTTTTATTTTATTTTTTATTCTTTTTTATTTGTTTTCTTTATTCTTTTTTATTTTATTTTTTGTTCTTTTTTTATTTTTTGTTTTTTTATTCTTTTATTTTTAATAATAATGATAAATTGTGGTGAGTTTAAGGTAATTATTAAAAATATAATGATAGTGGTAAAAATTAAAATGAATAAAAACAAAAGAACAAAAAACAACAAAAGAATAAAAAACACAAAAAATTACCAAAAAAAAAACCAAAAAAACCAATAAAAAACAAAAAAAAAAAGTTCAGTATAGCAGCAGGGTTTCACCAATTTATCTAAAAAAAAATAATAGTAATAGGGGATCTCTATTTTGGTAATGGAAATCAGTAGTGATATGGAACCAATATTTAAAGATCGATATCATAAAATAAATTTAGAGTTTCACTTAACGGATTCATTCTGTAGCAGAGCAATTCATATCAGAGTTTTCCGTGTGGGTGGGTCTAGATGTACGAATCCTCTCTCTCTCTTTGAATCCCAGGATTAGAAGAGGTTGTGATATCACATTGAGTATATATTATAATGTCCACCTCTTTATTTTTGTCCATTGTAAGTAGTTATGTTTTATGAGTGTAACTCACCAATGTTACATTTATGATTGCTTCTCTTCTCTTTTGCATACGTACTAGTTTGTACTAATTTATGATTCAAATATGAAAAAGTGTATTTTTTATTGGTTTGTTTTTAATGCATTCATGCAGTCAGTCTCTAATACTCAATCAACCTACATAGTTGAATTTTGTTATGTATAATTATTTTTAACTTTTTTTTAAGGGGTATATTGCGTAAAACGCGGTCTGTATACAACCTGCTAGTAAGAGGAAAGACGAAAGAGTAATTCGCTTTGTGGTCACATGCTGTGTTGTGATCCACATTTATTCTATTTGGCGATGTAAGTTCTTACTAGCAGGTAGGGGTGTGCAATTTTAGGTTATAATCAAATATCCGACCGAATCGAATTCAACCGAACTCGAATTTATAAATTTGAATTTAGTTTTCGAATTACGAATCGGTTTTCGATTATAACCGAATTTTGAATTCGGTTTTCGGTTCGAGTTTTGAATTTGGGTTTTTAATACAAATTCGAACAGAAAATTGAATTCGAATTCGAATTCAAATTCGGTTTTCAGGTACTAAACCAAACCAAATTCGAATTCGAATTAAGGTTTATTTCTTCAAATTTGAATTCGATTTTATCAATCTAAATTCGGTTAAATCGAGTTCATATAAGAATTCAGACACCAAATATCAAATTCGATTTTAGCAATCCAAATTCGATTTGAATTCGAATTCAAACCGAACCAAATTTAAATTTCGATTTATTTGGTTTGATTCGAATTCAAACCAAAAACTAAATTTTAAATTCGATTCGGATTAAATTTGAATAAATTTGAATTCAATTCGAATTTGGTTTAAAATTTAAAAATTATCAAATCGAATTAATTAAACTGAATCAATAATAATAATAATAAAAACTTAAAAACCTAACCGAATAACACGTGCAGGCTACTTGTACGTGGGAATGATCTTAGGAGGAATGAAGGTCAAAGTCCGAGAAGTCGCCGTTATTATTTTGCAAGGTGGGTTTAGGGTACAAAACTTATTCAACCCCTTAAAATCTTCCCCGCTTAAAATAAACTTAGCCAGACTAATATTTACCTATTACCGTAGCCTAACTTTGGGTTGAAAATTACCCACTTTAATTTTATAACAAAAAATATTTAATTAAATACACTTAGAAAAGAGTAAAAATTTTAACAAAATAATATTTTACCCCAATTTTTTGTCTCGAAATCCTCTATTTTACTGATCTGAGCTTATTTGACCAGAGTACGATCATGGTCATATTTGGAAAAGAGGGTGGGTCTGGGGCAGATATGATTTTAATAAATTTTGTATTATATTGGCTCCATCGTCATTTCAAATCTTGACAGAGAAGTGTCATTACGACCACCTCCCTCATAATTATTCGAAAATTTAAAAATTAAGAAAAATGAAAAAAGAAAAGTCCAACCATCGCCAAACTAGGGATATGTTGACTCTTGCAACGGGAGAGGATTTTTAATTTTGATTTTTTTGATAAATGAAGACTAGACCGAGACCAAGTCAGATGCGCACGCCATTAATATTCAACTCAACACCGCGTTCTCTAACACCGTCACAAACACTCTCACTCCTTCGATCACCACCCCCACTTTGTAGTCGTCTGTCACCTCATCGCCCAGTCATTTTATCTTCCCTCTTTTTCGGTTCCATTTTTTTTCTTCGTCTCATAGACCTCAGAGCTAGTCTTTTTCCTCTCGCCCTCTCTCTGTCTCTTTCTCTCTCTCTCTCCTCTCTTCTCTCTGCATTCCGCTCTCTCTCTCTCTCTCTCTCACATCAGATGTCGCTCGGAAGATCGTTTCTCTCCCGCGCTCGGACCAAAACCAAATCTTTCGCGTTCTCTTTCTCAAACTCATTCCATGAACACAACAAAACCCTAATTCCAGGTAATCAATTTTCTGAAGAATTAGTCAGATCCGACGGAAGAAGACGGAACAGAGACTCGGGGGTTGACTTTTCGGAGATCGAATGGTTCGGAGAACGAGACTCGTGGGCTGATATGCTGCCGGAGATTCTCTCCGAGATCATTCAGAGAGTCGAAGCCAGTGATGATCGCAGAAACATTGTTTCTTGTGCTTGTGTTTGCAAACGTTGGAGAGATGTTGCTAAAGAGATTGTCAAATCGCCTTCTCATAGTGGCAAAATCACCTTCCCTTCATGTCTTAAGCAGGTGATTATTTTTTCCTTTTTCCTCCAAAATTTTCAGTTTTTGAAGAGAAATTTAGGGAAATTTGTGTTTTTTGTTGGAAGAATGAGAATTGGAGGAAGAGAAATTGAATCTTTTGGTGTAAATTAAATTGGGTTTAAATGTTATAATTAATGGATGATAAGATTAGTCGAAGAGAAATTTAGGGGAAATTTAGGGGAAATTTGGGGTTTTCTTAGAATGAGAAATTGGTATTATTTTGTTAAACAAATTCATCAATTTGAAATTTAAAAAAAAATGATAAGGTTAGGGAAATTTTGGTTTTTTGTTCAAGAATGAGAATTGGAGGATGAGAGTTTGATTGTTTTTTTTTGGTGTAAATGGAATTGGATTTAATTGCTAGGGTTAATCATTCATCAAAAAAAAAAATTAGGGTTAATGGATGATAAGATTACTCGGAGTGAAATTTAGAGGAAATTTGTGGTTTTCTTAGAATGAGAAATTGGTTTTATGTTTGAATTAATTTTATGGAGAGGAATTTTTTTTAGGTGCAGATGGATTGGATTTAGACATTTAGGGCTAATGGATTTTTAAAGCTTTCTCTTTTCTTATTGAAATGATTGATTCTTTTTGTGATTTTTTGAGCTTAATTTTATGCAATGTGGGTCTCTGAAATTTCTAAGGAGCAATTTGGGGCAAGCTCGTGTTTTCGTTATGGCGAAAATTTGAGGAGGAAAAGTCTGATTTTGGTGATGCAGATTTGATTGGATTTGGAATGTTAGGGGACATATATATTAAGAAGTGAATTCTTTCCTTGTTGAAATGCCTCATATGGAAAATGAAAATAAAAATTTCCAGATGTTCTGCCGAGAAATTTGGGGGAAGATTTGTGTTTTTCTTAGCAAGAGAATTGAATTTATGTGTACCTGGAATAAGAATGATAAACTGTTGTAATGATATAGAGTGATTGGAAAGTATGTGGTTAGGGTTTTATGATGATCGGAAGATTGGTTGGGTTTTCTCTTTTCTTATTGAAATGACTGATTTTTTCTTTTTTTTACTTGGACAATTTTCTAGGACAAGTTGGGATTTTGGGAATTAGGATTAATTGATGTCATGTTGTATTGGTATAATTTCATTCTTTGAAGTGTCCTGCAGTTATATTGATTCCAACTTAAAATGCCAAATTGGTTGAAGTAGTAGTTAATTTATAGGACATAATTCATTGACTATTCATGTTTCCAGGGTGTGATCTTAATTTGAAAATTTTGTATTTTAGCTGAGCTTGCTGCTAATCAACTCAGATTTTCCTTGCAAGTAGGATTGATACTACACAACATTTCTTCATTTTCTTTTTAGTGGGATTATCCTGCTGATTGATGATCCCAGTTATCTGGATCTGAAAATTTTCATCCGCAAACAATTGTGTCAAAAGATGTTTACGTGCTTGTCCATGTGTGAGCAGTGTGCATGTGTTTATCCATATCGAATTTCTACAGTGGGTCTTGTTGATTATGATTTGAATTATGATGTTGTCTATTCAAGTTGGCATTTTGACATACTTTTATGATGAAGACAAAATGCTATTCTTGATTGTTTTTGAGAAGTCTCTCGTGAGAATGTTATGCCACATTCAGCTTTCTATGTTTCTTAACTTTGTACTCCAAATAATCAACAGAAATCAAAATCTTTGGCCTCCCATGCCGTGAACCTTAGGTGTCTCTTTTGCACCGTTGTGATAATTGATTGAACTTGTATAAGGACTTTCTGTTTCTGAATGATGTATAGCTCAACATAATGTGTGGAACTATTTCTTCTCTAACACAGAGAAACTTGAGATTTTGTGATAGACTTGCCAGTTGTGTGCTGTTGAATGCTTGACTTGCTTCTTTCTGGTTTAGCATCCTAATAGAGACCAAGGATTTTCTTGAGTTGTTACCAGATGGAAAAGTCTGTATGTTTATATGTTGCTGATCTTATAAAATTTTGCAGCCTGGGCCACATGACGCCCCACTCCAATGTCTTATAAAGCGGAATAAGAAGAACTCAACATTTTATCTTTATCTTTCGCTGTCTTCATGTGAGTATGCTGGTTGTTTTATGTTATGTTTGCTATTCACTTGTTTTTGTCTTTGTATTTCATGTTCTTGAGCTTGCAGATGGACCTGGCTACAAAATCTTTAAGATATCTTCTATGTCTCCTTTACTCATCTGAAAATAAAATTTATTGCGTAATTTAACTGAAGACATTGACCGTTGAGGGGATTTTGAAACTGTAATATTTTACTTACTAAGAATTGCATGTGATCAAATAGTCTGGTTTTCTAATAACACTTATTGAATCACATTCAGAATGTGAACCATCCTTTGGTTTGTTTTAAAAAATATGTGATGTTTTCAGCTAGTTGCATCTGAAAGGAGAGATATCGAGGCACTGGTTTGTTTTACCATGATATTCATTATTTGTGGTAGCCTTCCGAAGAAAATCTATTGTTAGTGTCAATCTTGCAATTATAATTCTTGTTTTGGTACTGTGTTTAGAAGTTAGTATTTTTCACAATTTTATGTCAAGTACATCTTATTGTTCTCTTCTGCAGTGATTAATCAAAGTTTTGGTTATTTGTGTACCAGCAACATTTACAGACAAAGGAAAGTTTCTTTTAGCGGCACGTAGGTACAGGCATGGTGCTTTCACAGAGTATATCATCTCACTTGATGCAGATGACCTGTCCCAAGGAAGTAATGCTTATGTAGGAAAGCTAAGGTAAGCTATTGCTTACAAAGAAGAAAAAAAGGAGGGATAGGAAAGATTTTTAAAATAAAGTAAAGAAAAGAGAAGCAATAAGTCTCTTGTGCTTTTTGTCCCTGTGATTTTTACTCCTTATCTGAGTTACATGCACTTGTAGAAACATAGCATTACCCTCTGGATAAGATGAGTAGTGGAAGTAGATTGTAACTTCTGCTCAATATTTTAACTGTTTGTTTGTTTATTTGGTTCTTGCAGTTCAGATTTCCTTGGGACAAATTTTACGATATATGATAGCCACCCACCTCATTGTGGGGCAAAGCCTTCCAGCAGCAGAGCAACCCGACGGTTTGCAAGCAAGCAAATAAGCCCCCAAGTACCTGCAGGCAATTTTGAGATAGGACAAGTCTCATACAAATTCAACCTCTTGAAATCGAGAGGTCCAAGAAGGATGCTGTGCTCTTTAAGATGCCCATCAACAGACAATACTGATGACAACTCCAAGATGAAGAAACTGGAGTCCAGCGTTTCTGGGCACACAGTTTTGAGAAATAAAGCTCCTAGGTGGCATGAGCACTTGCAATGCTGGTGCTTGAATTTCCATGGTCGAGTGACTGTAGCATCAGTAAAAAACTTTCAACTGGTAGCCACTGTTGACCCGAGTCAGCCTGGTGGGAAAGGTGATGAAGAAACAGTCTTGCTTCAGTTTGGGAAGGTCGGGGACGATACATTTACCATGGACTATAGGCAGCCTTTGTCAGCATTTCAAGCATTTGCCATCTGCCTAACCAGTTTCGGTACAAAACTGGCCTGTGAGTAAATATTTGTGCTTTTGGACCATTGTTGTATCCATGAAACTGGTGCCGGTGGATTATATATTGATTTTAAGTTTTTTTCTTTGTTGTTCTATATATTTCCTAAAGGCTTCACTTCAGAAGCTTGTGATGTAAATTTTCTTATTGTGGGAATTTGAGATGACTGCAACTGAAATTCGTTACAAGTATGATGCTGGACGTCAATTCTGACAGAAAGTAAATATGTTTTGATCTTCTGTATATTGTAAGACTTTTGAGAATGCAGTTATGATTGAAATGCAGGCTTTTGATAAAAACGTCTAATCTCAATCAGCTGAAATCAAAGTGCGCTCTCTCTCTCTCTCTCTCTCAAATAAGTGCGGATTCAATTGTGATTGAATTGTGCTATACCGTAATTATTGCAAGACTCCATGCCAACTATGAAGCTACATTATCTATTAACATAGTAAATATGGAGACTTTGACTAATTTTGTAAAATCTGGTGTTGCCTGCTTGGGACTATCAGTAGTAGAATCAAGGGTGGTGGATTCATACGAAGAGCTTGTTAACATAGGAATTTGCTATTTGTTATGATTCTCAAAGTGGTGTAGCACAAGTTCAGAAAATCGGGTCCACTTGAGGTTTAAGGATCAAGCTCTGCGTTTACTGATTTCTTTCATTCAGAGGAAATGGCGAGATGAGGACTAGCTATTAGCACAACCTAAAAAACTACATCCGTCTTTGCAATTCCACAAATGAGAAACCTTGAAACATCTCCCTGCAAGACAGTGCTGGATCACCTGAAGTTTCTTGTCAAGCGTCCTTATCAATGTCACGTCACGATCAGTCTAAGCCAGCTTCATTTCTCAATTACACACCTGTTTTGAGAAGGGATAAATAACTATCAGGGCAGAAACATTGATGCCGAGTTAGGTTGGTTAGCATATAAACAGAAGCAATCCATTTGTAACTAAGTGATGTAACATCGTCTGACCGCATAATTGATTTGTCCTGGCTCATATGAAACAACAATAACAATCAAACCTTTATCTTACAAAGTGAGGCAACCATATGAATTTTTTTTTTTTTTTTTTTTTATGTCAATATACTTTATTTCATGTTACATATTCACATATATAATTGTTTTATTTATAGGACGACAATAATCGTACTTTTATTTCACTAAGTCGGATCGACAATACGGATATTTTTACACCATTATACTCTATCTTGTATCATATCTGTATCCATATTCAAATAATTAATGTCATGTTTTTTTATCATTATCTAACTCTTCTTAAGTTTATCTCTGCCTTAGTTAATATAAGTTATTGTCAGTCTCGCACCACCTAACCAAAACCTCTATCGGTCACCTGTGTGTGTGTCCATACTATCGTAATTGTGTGACTGCCTCTTTCTTCCTAACTCAACAAAAAAAAAAATACTATCTTAATTGTGTTTGTCACGCCTTGACCCCCGCGACAGCCGCCCCGTTACCCCAAAACACGTGTGAACCCCACTTTGTGTCTCGTGATAACGCAAAACATTTCGATATCTCAAATACTTCAAAAATAAATTTAAATCATCCATAAGTTAATCCGACCGTTTAAATAAATTCCAAACATTTTAACTAAATTTACAAACTCAACACATATCCAAAATTCATCATATATTCCAAATGTCCCAATAAAACCAATAAACCTTACAAAAGAAATTTTTAAAACAAGTAAATAAGGTTCCACATCATATAAGTAAGAATTTTACAATATTTGCCTAGAATTAAACAAGTATTTACCAAATCCAAACATAAAGAGGTGTACAAAAATTTTCTTCCATGATTCATATAACATAGTTCCCAAAACAATATTCCCATGTCTAGTACTTATTGAAAATCACCAAAAAAAAATTTTTTCAACCTGCACTAGCTGAAGTTTAATCTCTCAATCTAAGTTTCCTCTGAAAAAAAAAAAAGAGATAAATAAAAAATACTCAGTGAACAGAGTGCAATCACATATTAAACATGAATAAGGGGTGAGAGTAATTGTGCCAAACAAGTATGTCAAAATTTATTTAAATGCGACAAATAAAATCATTTGTATAAAATGAATTTAGATCAAATTCACCATGATTCATATATTCCAAATCAATAAACAATTTGAATTTTCTTTTCAATGTTCTTGGGGTTTGCCAAAATCACTTTTCTACCAATGGTTGTTGGTAAAATTCACCAAGGGGTTTTCTACAATCACCATAAAATAATCTCCTATCTTTAGCATTGGTTCGGAGTTTTCGTAGAGTGTCACCACGTCATCATAACCAGCTTAAAGGGCTCTCCATCCCACCTAACTCCAAACAGTAGTTTTAAACCAATTTTGACCATGCCGCTCCGATAGCCCAGTCCATGAAAGATTTAGACTATAGTTTTTTTCCTAACACCATGTTACAAGAATATTCATTTCATCATTCTAAACTTTGTGCTTATTTACAAGGGAGAGCAAATTCACAATTCACCATCAATGTTCTATTGTAACACAGTGCAAATAGTTCAAAGATCAATAAGAGTCATGGATCTGTCAACAATTCAATTTGGACACACCATAATCACAAAGTATTGCAAAACCATTTCAAAATTCATTTAAAATCATTTCACAAACTAATATTTTAAACTCATTTATCATACATATTCAACATAACCCTTTACTCACCTCTTAGAAGAGTGAACACTCTCAATTCACAATCAAATCCAATGTTAATCATTTCCCGGATTCCAATTAATTTATCCTAAGACAATGAACATGAATTTAATGTTAAATCACATCTATGACTAAGATTTATGAGTTTTCTCCAATCATAACACAAATCCTAATTCCTTAAATCCATAAATCTATATGCTTATTTCATCAACTACATGCTATTTGCATCCATAAACCATTTCCATTCAAAAAAATTTTTTCAAAATTTCTTCATTTACAAACTCTAGATTCATGTTTTCCAAACAAATCCCTCAAATCTCAATAACAAATTTAAATCTATTAATGAGAAACCTAAATCCAAATTTAGAAGAAAAAAATTATCTCAATTTAGTGCTTGAGTCAAGCCTTGGACATTGGGTCCCGAAGACCCTAGATTTTTTTTTTCTATCGAGCAAACCCTAAATTTTTCCCTCAAATCTATTTTCACCCACGAGTTTGATTGAGGTTTGAAAGGTTTATGTAATGGGTTTAGTGAAATATGATTGTTTTTCAAGAGATTGAGAGGGAGAGAAAGGTGAGAGGGAGAACAGTGTCAAGAGAGGAGTCACGAGAGAGAGAGAGAGAGGTTTGATCATGTTTGAGAATGAAAAATGGGAATGAACGCTTGTTTAAGCCTTTTTAATAGTGGGGTGTGAAATCTCATTCTTGTCCCTCATTATCCTTAAGTTTTGTTCAAGTTTGATTACCCCTTTTTCATCATTTCATAACCTTCCATGCTCACGAGTCGACTTGCAAACTATTCAAGTCGACTTATGTGTCTACTCTCTTCCGGGGTCAAGTTAACTTATTGCCTTACAAATCAACTTATTCTTTGTTTATTGTGGACACAAGTCGACTTAAATATAGATTAAGTCGAGCCAATTCCCTTTTGTACAACCCTCAAGTCAATTAAACTCTTAGTAAGTCGATTTGCTTAAGTTTCACTCATGTTTTCTAAGACTTATACCTGACAAGTAGACTTGTTCTGGATGTAAGTAGAATTGTTCTGGATGCAAATAGACTTATAGACTCATAGTCTAGAAGCTCAAGTCGACTTGTCAGTGGGCAAATCGACTTGCTTATGTTCAAGGTTAAGAATTCTGAGACCTGATCTCCTCAAGTCAACTTAACACTTGCTCAGGTCGACTTGATGAGTTCTATATTTAACCAAAATCTAATTTCTAAACTCTAAGTCGACTTATCATAAAGTAAGTCGACTTGTCATCATTTAATTGACCTAAATAAGTTCTAATTGTCCCAAATCATCATCAAAACTTATTTTTCTCTCAACAAAACTTTATAAGACTTCCATTGATAAGTTAAAATCAATCACAATCGTTTTCTCCCGATATTTTTATAAGAAATTAAAAATTCAATAAAAATTTTCTCACACCGAATTTTTCGTGTTACAGTATTTCCCTCAATTTATCCTCAATAGGTGCAACCCTAACTTTTTTCCTAATATACTTATTTCTTATCTTGTCCATCATTATATATTCACACATCCACCTTAACATCTTATCTCTACAACTCTCATCCTCTACTCGCATTTCTGATTCATTGTCTAACATTTAAATCCATAATATTAGGCAAATCTAATCGTCATCCTGTAAAACTTACTTTTAAATTTTTAAAGATATCTTTCGATTACATAGAATACTTGATACACTTCTCCATTTCGACTATGCTGCTTGCATTTTATGTGATAAATCTCTTTTTTTTTTGTTACACAGCGATTTGGACCCTGAATCTCAAGGTTTGTGAAGGAGGATTATAACCACTAGACTGTCCTCTTGAAAAATTACGTGATACACTCTGTCAATCCCTCCATCTTTTTGTAAAATTGATTCTAGGTACTTATAATTCTCATTAACAGATAATTCATCATCTCATATCTTAACCACTGCCTCACTAACACTAGTATATCTAAATTTAAATTTCATATATTCTGTTTTTGTCACACTAAGTTTAAATCTTTTCACTTCTAATGTTTCTATTCAAGATTTGAGGTTAGCATTCACTTTTTTACATGTCTCATCCACCGTGACAATGTTATCTACAAACAACTTGCACCATGGTACCATATCTTGGATACGTCCGGTGAGTTCATCTATAATTAATGTAAAAAGATAGGGACTTAACGCTGATCCTTGATGTAACTCTATTTTTATTGGAAATGCTGATCCTAGTTCATACGAAAGAAAACAAAAAATTTGTCCAATGCTAACACTTCAAACACCAACCTTTGCCCAAGACCAAGCACTAGAATTTTGCAACAGTTTACCCTCAAACATGATGGCTGCAAGTCATCTTAAGGACATCACACCTGAAATAGATAAATAATCGAGAACAAAAACAAAATGTTATACCCCCAAATGTGCAGATAAGTACTCACCTTAACATGCATCACACTGCTCCACTTCTATTCACGATCAAGAAGTCACCTCCTCTCAACAAGAAACAACAGTATCTTTTTCAATTATTGGGTCGGTGTCACGATTTACATCAATCTCCTGCCCGTTAGAAGCAGGAAATGATTCTTTATCACCATCATCTTTTGTGTTTGTAAGCCCCTGCAATACAAGGCTTCAGGTGAAGAAAACAGTCCCATGATTATTACATAATGGATATGGGGATGGTGTCTCCAAAACCTCAAAGGCATCTTTTTTCAAGGAAGATGAATGCAATGCAGAATGATTATTACGTAATGGATATGCGGATGGTGTCTCCAAAACCTCAATAGCATCTTTTTTCAAGGAAGATGAATGCAATGCAGAACATCTCATTCATTCAATTTGGTAAGAGCAATTGAGCCACTGTCTCTTCTGACTTTCAGTGAACCAAAACTTTCACATGTTAATGCAAGCATTTCAAGCTGGAAATGAGAAAAGTTGCAACAAAATTCACAAATTAAGAAAACTTTAGTTTGATTGTAACATGATAATCTGAATAACACTCGTACTAGAAGGGAAAGCAAAGGAGTTATACAACTTACTACTTGAGAGTAATTTTAGTTCTATTAGGTACAGCTTGTCCTGAATAGGATCACTCTGCATGCACAGAGCAAGCACAAGTAAAAGACTTGTCAAGAAACGGGAAATCTACCTGTGACTGGCTTGTTGCCTCACCAGCTAAGCATACACTCACTGGTAGACTATTAACATCCCAACCAAAAATATGACAAATAGCTTGTGCATAAGCTCGATGATCCCTCCTCCTCTTCGTCTTTGATATCGAACTTGAATGCTGAACTAAAGCTATGCAATGATTAAACTTCTTCACAAGCTTCTTCACCATCCCACTGCAAACCAAACAATAAAATTCTCCACTATTATTCTGCTCATAATAACTCCTAAGCCCCTCATCATCATTAAGCATCTTAAGAAAGAAATTGAATCTATCTTTGTTGTCATCTTCTTCCATCAGATTGTCATTTTCCAAATCATCTTCACTATCTTCATCATCTTCATTGTTATGAAAGAACTCTTCACAAGCCTTAAGACCCTTCAAGTGCAAAAGAGATGCAGATAGTTTAGCCGATTCCTCAGCTGATACCAATGTCGATGCTGGTACAACCAGAGGTGTAGCGCTAGGCCAACCAGTATCATCTCCTGATGGCTGTGAGGCGTTGCAGATGACTGGTTTGCCATTGACACTATTATGCCGACTGGATTCACCTTCTTTCCAGCACGCATCAATATTCTGTCCCGGAACTGCTGAATTGTGACTAGCATTCCCAGTGTTTTCATTCTTGTTTGAAGCATTAGATATGACTTTACGACCACCACTAATTCCATCAGCATTCCCCTATAATATGAAACTTAAGCTGATAAACATAACATCCATCCCATATAAGAGAACACAATAACAGTTTCCTAGCTAGCTTAATTACTATAAATTGTTTATTCAAGAGAAAAATAAATTTCACATGGTAAATCAAAATCAACTTGTCTATAGGTTATCATCTTACGTTAGCGTTTCCTCATTCGGTCTTGAAAGATAACCACACCAATGCAGTTCACAAACAATGAAGTTAAGTGTATATTCACAATTTGCAAAGTGGGAAAAAGTAAGTAATTACCTGTGATTGATTCAGGGAATCAGCCAAGGACGATTGAATATTGGGAAGATGATTAATGTCCCACCCAAGAACTTGACAGATAACACGCGAATACGCCCTATGAGCCCTCCTCTTCTTTGTCTTAGATATAGAGATAGAATGCTGAACAAGAGCAACACAATTTTTGAACTTCTTCCCTAGTTTCTTCCCAATGGCACTACAAACTAAACAATAAAACTCTCCATTTTCACAATTCTTCACATAGTGTCCTCTAATCTCGTCATCATCATTGAACAACGTCATAAAGAAATCAGACCCATCATCACAATCCTCCTCATCTTTCATCAAATCATCCTCATCCTGATCCTCATACTCATCCCCATCATCATCACTATCCACAGTAGCCCTAAAAAACCCTTCACATGCTTTCAAAACCTTCAAATGCAACTGGGTAGAAGCAAATTTTGCTAATTGATCAGCAGAGACAGAATTTGCCAAATGGGTTTTTGGTTTAGGCCAACCAGTGGTCTCTACCTTCCGTGAAAGTAACTCTGGAGCAATCCATTGAACATCAGAGACAGGAGGATTTTTGTTCTTGCCCTTTTTGCTGCTTTTCTTGGAAGATTGGGAATTTGCGGGTTTGAGAGTGGAAGTGAATCTAGGTTTACGGTTTGACGAGGAGGAGGATCCTCTGTGCCAAAGAGAGTGGAGGTAGATAACTTCATCTCTCAACCTTTGTTCATCGTAAGGATCCATTGAAAAAGAACTCAGTTTTGCGCAGGACAAAATTTGTGAAAGGGTTTGATTTTCGTGGGCTTCTATTTTATGAGAGAGAAGCATTTTAGTCAACATGGGTTTCTTAGGATTCGGAGACGGAGAGTTTCCATATTTACCAAATCGAGGTCAGTTTAGTAAGGGTTCTCAAGCCGAGGTACCCGGATCCTCTCCGTCCTTGTGTAGCCCCACTATTTTACTGTGTCACATTATTTGAGGAAATTACCTCTCAGGCATTTAACTTTATAACGAATTCCCATATTAATTTCTAAACTTTAAAATACAACGACTTAATTCCTACACTTTAAAATTCATCACGCCATTAATCATTTCATCACTAACGTTACCAAATTATCCGTTAAATAATGAGTTGACATCTGAAGTGGACCGATTGTATCTGACATAACTTCCAACGTTGAGAGAGATTATTGACGTGTCCGATGACACGTCAGCATGCAACCCAAAATTGATTGCTACGTCATATAATTGCTGATGTGGCATGACATGTCAGCAATTAGTTCGATGAGAAGCATGCGATGGGAGTTGAGAAGTTAATAACAAAATCTAAAAAAAAAAATGAAATAACGATTGAACTGAGAGGGAGAGATAGAGAAAAAGCAAGAGAGACAGAAGGGAAATCGATCTAAAAAAGTGTTGAAAGAGAGAGTTCAAGCGATATTCAGTGGAGTAAAGTTGTTTGAGAGAGAAAGCGATAGTCGAACTTGGAAGTCTCGACAAATTCCATTTAGGCTTGTGGTCCCAGATTCGTTACCGTCATCAATTGAAGTTGTTTCCTAAGCGTGGGGTTCTATTAAGGTATGAAATCTAACTTTCGATTTACTGTTGTTGTAATTTGAAGTGTTACTATTTATTGTTATTATTCGATAAAATTAGGGTTTCAAAAAATTTTAGATTTCTAGTAAAAAACTAGGGTTTTAAATTAAGGTTTTATATGTAATAAAATCGATAATTTTCTTTATATCGTTTGAATATCTGTATAATTAGGGTTTTAATTGGGGTCTAAATTATGGTTTGAAATAATTTAGGGTTTCAATTAGGGTCTAAATTGGAAAAAAAATTAGGGTTTTAATTAGGGTGAAAATTAGGGTTTTAAATAATTTAGGGTTTCAATTAGTGTTTAAATTGAGAAAAATTTAGACTTTTAATTAGGGTTTTAATTGGGGTGAAAATTAGGGTTCGAAATAATTTAGGATTTTAATTAGAGTTTAAATTGGGGAAAAATTAGGGCTTTAATTAGGTCTTTAATTAGGGGGTTTAATTAGAAATTTATTTATTGTTGTAAATAATTTAAAATTTTTAATTTGAATTTGTCTCAGTATTTCTCAAATTTCTTTCTTTCCTCAGATATATGGATTCTTCCAAATTCACAACTGCATTCCATCATTGTGGTAAATTTATAAAAATAAATAATTACGAAGGTGAGGATTTAACATACTTTGATAATTGTGATAGGAATATGATATCAATATTTGAATTAGGGCATATGGTAGCTGAATTAGGTTATAAAAATTATGTGAAGTCATGGATACCTTTGCCCAAAGGTGGTTTCAGTCCAATATTAATTGATTTAGCATTGTTACATTATTTGGATAAAAAGGAAAAAGATGAGAATGTTGATTTTTATATAGAATATGGCGTTGATGACGTTTGTGTGTTAGAGAATGATGCTGACTTATTTAATAAAATCGATGAAGATAGTGGGAGAAGTGAGGGGTTTAGTACTCAGATTTTAGTGAGTAGTAATAGTGATGATGATGATGGTCCACGACAAGAAAGGGAGGAGGAGGAGGAGGAGGATGTAGAGAAGGATGTGTGCAGTGATGATCCTTTAGAAGGTGAAGAGCCTAATGCATTATAGACTCTGAAGAAGAGTTAAACTTAAAAAATGTATTTAATGATTAGGAGGAGGAGGATTTAGAGTATACAGTGAGAGAGAATAAGAGAGAAGATAAAGGGGTTGAGTCAAAAAAAATTGTAGATATAAAGACTCCAAGACAGATTACAACTCTAAATTTATTGAATTCAAACAATGACAGATTTTTGAAAGTTTGACATTTTTTAAAGAAGTATTGAAAGATTATGCTGTATACAATGGAAGAAACCTCAGATTTGTGAAAAATAATAAGGAGAGAGTTAGAGTTATATGTGTTGAGGGATGTGAATGGCTGATTTATGCCAAAAAACTTGATGGCCATGAGAAGACAACAATTGTAGTGACATATAAGACTCAGCACAACTGTGCAAGATCTTGGAATAACAAACATGCAATAGCAAAGTGGCTTGCAAAGAAATGGGTCAAGAGTGTCCAAAATGATCCTAAAATCAAGTTGCGTACTCTACAACAAAAGGCTAAAGAAAAGTTTATGGTCAGCTGTGGAAGAATGAAGTTGTGGAGAGCAAGAGTCAAGGCTAAAGAGTTTGCTGCAGGTAAGACCATATTTTGAAGAGCAGTTCTTCCTATTAAGACCATATTTTGAAGAGATTTTAAGAACCAATAAGGAAGTACTTGTAAAATAGAAAGTCTTTTACCCAAAAGTGAAGAGCATCCCTTATCCATCCAATATCCCCTAATCCAATATTCAAAAGATTGTACATCTGTCTGGAGGCTTGTAAGAGGGGATTTGTGACTTCTTGTAGGCCATTTATAGGATTGGATGATTGATTTTTGAAAAGTAGATATGGAGGGCAGTTGCTTGTTGCAGTGGGAAAAGACCCAAATGATAGAATCTTTCCTTTAGCTTTTGCAATTGTCGAGTTGGAGGAGACAAATTCTTGGATGTGGTTTCTTGATCATTTACTTGGGGACATTGGATATGATAGAAAATGGACATTCATGTCGGACCAACAGAAGGTCTGTAAGAAACTATTATTTTTTAATCATCAGAATGCAATGGAATTATATTAACATGCATTGTCTCCACATTTTTTGTGTGTGCAGGGATTAATTAATGTTATTTCTGCCTTGTCTCCACATTCCAAACATAGAATATGTACCCGACATCTCTACAATAATCTACACAAGAAGTTCAATGACTTGGAATTGAAAAACATGTTCTATGCTGCTTGTAGGGCTACATATGAGGCTAAATTCATTCGAGTAATGAGGGAGATTAAGACTTCAGATGTTGCTGCCTATGCTTGGTTGAAGGAGAAGCATACCAAAGCATGGTCACGATCTGCATTTTCAAGATACAATAAGTGTGATCTGCTGGTAAATAATGTTTGTGAATCTTTCAATTCTAAAATTTTAGATGCAAAAGAGATGTCTGTTATCAGCATGCTAGAGGTTATTAGGTGTGAGTTGATATCTAAATTCTCTGAGAATAGAGCTAAGATATCAACTTTCAATGGTGATATTTGTCCTGCCATTCAAAGGAAATTAGAAAAACAGAAGCGGCTAAGTAGACATTGGTTTCCAACTTTAGCAGGGGGTGGGATATATGAAGTGACATCATTTTTCAACAAATTTATTATAGATTTGGACAATAGGACCTGCACTTGTAGGGTTTGGGAATTACCTGACATTCTATGTGCCCATGCTATTAATTGCATCTTTATTTGTAGAGAAAAATCAGAGAAATTTATCTCTAGTTGTTACAGTGCAGCTTATTATGCGGAATGTTATGTGCCTATTATTTATCCCTATAATGGGCCCAATATTTGGGACAAATGTCAAGTCTCAAACTTGTTACCCCCAACTACAAAAGAAAAACAGAAAGGCCAGCAATAAAAAGGAGAAGGGAGGCCACTGATGTCCCACATAAAAACCCCCACACACTTTCTAAGGTTGGAATCATCATCAAATCACTCTTTGCAAGCAAGTTGGACATAACAAAAAATCATGCACCTCAAATGCATCATAAGCATCCCAGCTATATTCATCTCAGTAGATCCGAAGCCAACCTGCATCAGAAGCATCCCAGCCTCCTTCATCCTAAACTAGAAAACAGAGTTGTAAACTTCGAATGTGTTGTAAACTTGAACAATGCAGTGGAAACTGTAAACTTAAACAATGCAGTGCATCATTGTTATGATATTTTTTTTTTGTTATGAAATTGTAATGATATTCCGAAATGAGTTGTAACTTTATCTTCAGTTGTGAAGTTTTTATGTTGATATAGTATATGCCAAACTTTAAATGTTTATGTATTTAACTTCATAAATATGAAATGTTGTTCTGGATTAGTTATGAAATTAGATTGTTGTCCAAAAGTGTGTGTCAAAATCAGGTTTTGTGCTTATGCTATCTTGTGTTAGGTGATATGTTTCAAGTTTTGTGGCTCAAGTTCTGAATTGTGATACCGGGTTTTGTGTTAAGTTTTAAACTGTGTTCTGAATTGTGATATGCTTCAAGAAGTTGCTTCAGGTTTTGTAACAAAAGGTCTGTTTCCAGATTTTATGATAAGATTCAAGTTGTTTCACCAAAACAATATTGGGAATAAAAAAAAAAAAAAACGGATCCATTAATAATATTGAGATAACATAACTTCTCATCAAAAAAAAAATTACAGAAATAGAAAAAAAAATTACTTCCTACCCTACTTTATACAGAAGACCAAAAATCACAACTCCAATTGTCAATATACTTCCCACGCATATGCAATCTTTACAAAAGGATTTCAACTTCTTCTCCTTCATCTCCTCAAAAATTAAAATCTCTTCCTTCAATATCAAATTCATTTCCTCAAACTCTTGAACACATCGCAACAGTCGATCATTTTTATCCTTCAACATTTCGATGTTATTTCTTACATCCTGCATTCTCAAAGTCCAGTCAGCTACTATGGAGTTGCGTACCATTTTGAGCTCATCGACTTTTTTCTTCGGACCATGAATTACTTCAACTGCTCTAGGGCTAAATGGTGGGCCATACCATTCAAAAAAATTGCAAACATTACCTTCTCAAAAATTAGGACAACCGTAAAATATTCAAGATGGATTTCGTTTTGACCATGAAGTCACCAACACCGCATCAAGATTGCATCTACACTTCAATGTATCTTCTACTGTGCTTGATGACATTTTATCACTGTTGCAGACAAATAGATGACAGACGTCACAAAATCCTAGCCCTCCTGCATTTGAATGTCAGCCAAACCCTAACTCACCTTGAAATGAAATCAAACCCTCCTTCATCCGAATGTTGCCCAAACCCTAATCCTAACCCACCTTGAGATCAAACCCTAACCTTCCCTTCGAATGGATGTTGAGACGAAACCTAACCCTCCTTCATCCAAATGTTGTCCAAACCCAAACCCTAACCCACCTTGAGATCAAACCATAACCTTCTCTTCGAATGGATGTTCACTTCGGCTCTCTCAAACCCCTAAAAATTCAACTTTTATTCTTTTTTTTTTTTCACTAACAAACCTCCTTGGAGGGAATAAATGGCGACAGAAAGTAGCCTTCTCATTGAACTAATTGCTGACGTGTCATGCCATGTCAGCAATTGTCAAACGTGGCAATCAATTTTGGGTCGCATGCTAACGTGTCATCAGACACGTCAGCAATCTCTCTCAACGCTAGAAGCCATGTCAGAAACAATCGGTCCACCTCAAATACAAACTCATCATTTAACGGATACTACAAAAAAACAAGAATTCAGCGACGAAATTTAGCAACGAAAAATATTCGTCGCAAATCTGTCACAAATTTAGCGACAAATAAAGTTTTCGTCGCTAATTAGCCACGAATTTAGAAACAAAAAAATATTCGTCGTAAATTTCGCAACAAAAAATATTTTCGTTACAAATTTCGTCGCAAATTTTTGACGAAAATTTTTTAATGCAAAATTCGTTGCAAATTTGCGACGAAATAATAAATTTGTTGCTAAATTTCCAACGAATCCTAAAATTCGTCGCTAAATTTGCGACGAATTAATAATTCGTCCCAAAATTTACAACGAAATAAACATTCATCCCTAAATTTGGGACGAATTTTTCTTTCGTCCCTGAATCAGGGACGAATTTTTCTTTTCGTCCCTGATTCAGGACGAATTTTCTTTTCAGGGACGAATTTTCTTTTCGTCCCTGATTCAAAGCCGAATATTTTTTTCATTGAATTTTTTTTTTCGTCTTTGATTCAGGGACGAATTTTTTTTTGCGTATACTTCACAAACAAATGGGAGGTTGGCGGATATTTTCATTGGATGAACCGTGCTCGTCATTAAATTAATATTCACCACTATTTTAATTTTGCATAGAATAGAAATGATAAAATTTTCATAATTGTTCACGATTTTTAATGATTTAGGAATTCTTTTTAATATATATATATATATATATATTATGTTAACAGAGTGGTCGAATCTCTATCAATGAAAGTAAGATGGTTTATTATGAATTATACAACCACCCAGCACATAGCATGCGTTTGATTTCTATATAATTTCCTTCTTAACCTGTGCTTCAAGCTAAATGAAGAGTTGATTTCCACTTCTAATTTTTGTTATTTAAAGTTTAAAAAAAAAATTGAAATTTAATCTAATTTAATAAAAAAAATATAAATTTATAAATGAATAAAGAAGAAGATATTTGAAAGTAAACTCCACATAATTTGTAAAGTTCTTAAAAATTTATTTTCCATTGCCGTACAATAATCTAATTGTGTCCTTTTTAAACATGAAGGGTTATTAAAATTAAATTGGGATTCACCGTGATAGCCTTTTTAGGTAAGTATGCTCCTACCATCCCATATAATATTCACAGATTTTATCATTTTTTCTTAATGAAAGGTAAAAAGTAAATTCAATAAAGAGCAATATTTAGAATTTAATAATACATTTTCTTTTTGTTTCAAATACATATATTTAATTGAATTATACATTTTATTTTTAATTTTTAGTAAATGATTTTATTTATAAATAAAACCTATAATTTAGTTTACCAATTTTCTTTTCATTCCCCACTCGGGGTTAGATCCTTTGGAATCAATTGAAAGATACCATTTTTATAAACGAAAATTTCTCAACACTAATATTTTTTATTTTCAAAATTTTTTTCCTTTTTGAAACGTTTCAACACACTAAATTAATTAATATTCATACAAATATTCTTATCTTAATCGAAAAATATTTATAATCTTTATAACAATGCCAAATATCAAATCTTTCTCCACCGAAAAATATTTATAGTTTTACTTATATTAGTTTGCGTGATAGATTGAAAACTTGGAATATTATACCATTTATTGTAAATTAATTTTATTTTTATTTTTAAAAATAAAAAAGCTATCAATTCAAATAGGTGATTTAATTTTTTTTTTTTAATTTTTATTTTTGTCCCTGAATCAGGGACGAAGTTTTTTTTCGTCCCTGAATCAGAGACTAAGTAATTTTTCGTTCCAAAATTCGTCCCTAAATCATCGACGAATTATATTTTCGTCCCTGAATCTGGGACGAATTCAGGGACGAATTATTTTTCGTCCCTGAATCAGGGACGAATTTATTTTGTCCCTAATTTCTATACTTCACATTTGTTTCACTCTCACTCTCACTCTCACTTTCTCTGTCTCTCGCTCTCTTTCTCCGTGGTTCTGCGAAGGTGGTGGTTACGCGAAGGTGGTTCTGCGAAGGGATAGCGGAAGGGATGCCGGATCTGCGATGGTGATAGGTAATCTCTCTCTCTCTCTCGGCCGTAGGTTGTAGAAGCCAGATCCGGTGGCCAAGCCGCCAGATCTGTGCTGTAGAAGCCAGATCCAGCGGCCAAGCCGCCGGATCTGCCCTTCGCGAGCCAGCCGCGGCAAGGGGCCGCCTCCCCTGCGCGGCCCAGATTTGTGTTTCCTTGATACAGATTTGTGTTTCTTCTTGGTTTGTGAACCTCTTATCAACTTGGATTTAAGTTCGTCTATATTCCACTGAGCATTTTCTTCAAACTTGTTGAAATGTAGAAGATGATGTTGCAGACCAATTTGGTTCCAGCAAGGCACAGGCTAGCAAGTTGGATTCAATTATTGCGTCTTTTGGTACCAACGTGCCTTACTTTATCCACCGTATGAAAATTTACAATGTTAAACGGGCTCGTGTCTTGGTCAGTATCTCTGCTACTTATTTGTTTTTTATAATTTCCTGCTATTTGTGGGATTTGATGCCCTCCAAGTTTAGGTTGAGTGGTAAGTTGTGTTGAAATATGGAGAAGCAAATGGCATTTACGCTATGTCATATGGTAGTCACAGATGTGTGATCTTCATTGTTAAGCTAAATTCTGCAATATTAGATCACCATCGAATCTTCAAACTTGAAATGCATATAGGCCTCATTTGTGTCATGGACATAATTTTTTCAAACTTGACTATATCCCCAAGGGCAATCCGTACTTGGACTACTTATCTTGAGATTCCTTATATTGGTTAATGATTCATCTTGGACCATCTTTTTTAATACTGAATCCTATCCATTAGATGAGATCCAAAAGCGCGCCCTCACCTCCCATTAAAAGAACTTTTGTCCTCGTAATGTTCCTAGACTAGTAAGTTGGAACAAATGGCAGGATTGAATTTTGTCAGGAGCATTGGTCTGGATCCACAAATGAATCCTTGATCTGAATAAGGCTCTAGTGATCTAGCAAAGTTGCCGCAGGATCAAATAATTGGATTATTTTGCAACAGCTTTTATAGCATCTTTGAGGCCTGAGGCCCAAAGCCTAATGCTGGCAAAAGGCTATGCAACACCATAGGCAATGGTATACATCAACAGAGTTCTGGATCATTAATCTCATTCATTTTAATGCAAGTTGTGCACATGACTTGACAGGTATAATACCGCATGAAAAATGAATGAGAAGCATATATCTGATTTGCCACTCTTTAAAGACCTCATTCATCCATCAAAGATTTCCTAGCCTACTCCTAGATTTGTATTTGTGTCGAATTCAAGCATACATTCATTTATTTTTTCTGTGCTTTGGCGACTTTTAAAAGTTAAAATTCTGATGATTCTTGAACCGATGGTCAATTTTTGCAGAATCTTCCGATTGGATTCAGCAGGAAATGTTCATTGGAGAGAACCAGGCCCAGGTCCATTGTTACTCTAACAAACATAGAAGGGGATTCATGGGATATCAGATTAATCTGTCGGGGATCTCAGGTTTCTTTATCACAAGGTTGGGGTAACTTTGTTGTGGACAATGGTATCGAGGAGGGAGATACTTACATCTTTAGGTTTGCAGGTCCTTGTAAGCTTCAAGTGTATACAATTGGCAAAGCTGAAATTCAACAGGTGACCAGTCATGTACTTTGAAAACCGAATGGACTGACCTGATATGGTTTAGGCATTCCCATATTTAGTCTTGCTCTTCCAAAACTGGAGAGGTCAACTTACTTTCCAGTTTTTTGGGTTTTTCTTGTAGTGTTTATCCTTGGATTTTCTTGTGCTTTCATATTGTGAAATTTTCCCTCTTTATGCAACTGCTTAGAAGTGCTGGATTTGTGGATCTCACTTATGTGTTGGATTTTTCTCTTATTTACCTCTGCTTGTGCTGATTTTGTATGCATTCCTCCTGCCCTGTGTGAAAATATAAAGTTGTGATAAGGGAAGAAACGGGGACCGAGCCTTCATTCATAGAAACTTTCACGCGCACATTTCAAAAAAAAGACAAGACTTGGAGCGGGGAGAGAGCTAGAGCAATTAAGGTTCGTAATTTCAAAACTTCCAATTATTTAATGAACATTTTTAATGTTGATTTGATCATATTATCTTGAATATATCATAACAATGTAGGAAGATAAATTTATTAGATTAGTCTTTCCCAAGTTTATTTTTATTATTAAGTTGATTTTTTGATTTCTAATGAATTACTTGATAGAGATTTAGTAGGGGTCTGTGGCTAGAACTGTTGTTGATTTGTTAGCCTTGCGTTGTCTGGATGTCGGTTGTGAGATTTGGTGGTGTTTTGAAACCGGGATGGTCATTTGTTAAATTTACAGGATGATTGTAAATGTACAGGTTTATATAGGTGTAATTGTATATGGGAGACCTCCAATTTATGGGGAGGTTCTGCCCAATTTTCTGTAGAAACACAGCCGATATCCAGGGCAAAGGGCGACTGTTCACGATTCTCGGTTCGGGGCGTGACAGATTTTTTTTTCCCATAACTTTTAACTTATTCAATATTAATATGAATGTTCATAATTGATATCCTATATAGTCTCATGATTTATGTTACTAATTTTTTTATTTTCCTTATATATATATATATCTAATCAAGATTATATGTGCTTGTATTATATTGTGATTAGAAATTTATTTTAATTTTTCTCATGACAATACAGGAGAGATATGATGAGATGTCACGCAGAAGTTCGAGTGCTAGTGATGATGCTGGTGGATCTGAGCCATCTGTTGATAACATAAATACATGGCTCGAGTTGACTGGTGGAGTAAAAGGGGGTAGAGTAGTTGGATTAGGTTCTTTGAGCAGAACTTACCAATTCCCTGGTTCGTCTTCTTCCACCCCACCAGCAGTCAGGGTAGAAATAAATCAGTTAAATCAAGAGGTGAGCCATTTGAAGGACTTATTGCTGCAAAGAGATCAGGATTTCAATGAACTTCAAGCAAAGCACACGCAAGAAATGAACGAGTTCCGCACGCAGCAAATGTTAATCATGCAGCATCTTCAGTTAGCCTACGCTCCAAGTCAGATTCCCCCTTCTATTTCTCCTCCTGATAATGCTCGCGATGGTGATGAAGGTGATGATTTCTTCGGTGATGATAATGATGATGATGAGGATGATGGTGGTGGAGGTCATACTTGAGATTGTGTACTGTTATTTGACTTACATTTTGATACTCGTTATATTTATTTTCTTGGTTATGTATAGTTATTGATATTTTAACATGTAAACTTGATGTTGATTTTATCTTTGATATTACTATTATGATTTCTTGTTGAATTTTTAATCTATTGATTTTATTGAATAGTTAGCGATATTTATGAGTATAGATGCCTTAAATTTGATATTAAAAACTATTTGAATGATTAGTTGTTGATTAGGTTGGATGAGCAGGTATAAAAATAGGTTATATAGGAAAAAATGATCCAAATATATCAATAAAATTTTTAATTATCGCAAAAATATATATTTATCGCAAAATTTGTCATTAAAAATAATTGTCGTTAGCAACGAATTTTGCAACGAAAAATGAATCGTCGCAAATTTGCGACGAAAACGTGATTCGTGGCAAATCTGCGACGAATATGGAGTTCGTCGAAAATCTGCGACGAATTTCATTTTCGTCGCACATTTGTCACGAAATTTCAATTCGTGACAAATTTGCAACGAATTCAGTATTCGTCGCAGATCTGGGACGAATAATATTTTCGTCGCAAATCTGCGACGAATTCAAAATTTGTCGCAAATTTGCGACGAAAATTTTTTTGTCGCCAATTTATGACGAAATTTTTTTTGTGGCTAAATTCGTCGCATGCGACGAATTTTGCGACAAAAAAATATTTGTTGGAAATTTTTACGACAAAAAATTATGTTTTCGTCCCAAAAATTTGCGACGACTTATTAGAGACGAAAAAAAATTTGTCGCAAAATTCGTCACAAAGTTGTTTTGAGACGAATTTTTCTTACGAATTTGTCGCAAATTTTGTCCCAAATTTATGATTTTTTTGTAGTGGGATAATCTGTCAACGTTAGTGATGGAATGAATAATGGCGTGACGATTTTTGTAGTGTAGGGACTAAGTCATTGCATTTTAAAGTTCAAGGACTAATATGTGAATTCGTTGTAAAGTTCAAAGACTTGACAAATAATTTCCTCTATATTATTTTATGTCACTTTTTTGCAATATTTTCTAAAGTAAATATTCTATTGTTAACTTTTTAAATTAAAACATATCTTATTAAAATATAAATTAAATTAATATTGCTTTATAAGAAACAAATTGTATTTAATTTCTAATAAAAAAATTCAAAGATTAAGACTAGTTTATCTAATTTTTCAAAAAAAAAAATTATGACATTAATTCCAAATCTATTTGAACAAGCTTCAACACAAAAGAAGAAAAAACAAATAGAAGTAATATTTGAGGGATAAAAATTGAAAGCAGAAAAAATATTTTTATACTCTAATATTATAATCATTTAATAAATTAATCCATATAAAAGACTCTAAATACAGTTACCATTAGATTATTATTCAAATTAGATATTTCTTCTATTAATACTTTTTACAAAAAATAATTATTTTAATATGGGAATATTATTTGATTTTTGCTCAAATACAAACAAATTTAGGAAAAAATAAATTTGGTTTAACAAATTAAAAACTTAATTTTTTTGATAAAAAAACAAAAATAATTTAGTATTATACTCGAGAAAAATGACAAAGGACAAAAGTACCAATCTTGGTGATGCAAAATTCCAAATTTTTACCATATATATATATATATATAAATATATATATAGTTTCCTATTTTTTATGAATTTATTAAAATAACTTAAATATGATATATTTCTTATCTAAAAAAGGAATTTGTCTTTAATTAAAAGAAAGGAAAAGATAAAATTTTTAATTTAAAAGATAGAGTATAAATAATATAAACTAATAAAATAATCAGAAGCACCATGGAGGGAAGACGATCCTGATTCTTCTCAGTGTTTGCACAAGCCACGAGTTTAGTCCGACGAGTTGCGGTTTGTGGGATGAGAATTGCAAAATTGTCAAGAAAACTACTTACATTTTTTTTTGTAATTTTTTTTCCAAATACTAAATTTTCTAAATATCAGCAACATCGTTTTTTTGTTTTTTGGTGACGTCTTTCTGAGTTTAAATGTTTCTTAAAATTGAATTTTAATGTATTTCTTCATATATATATATATATATATATATATATAGTATCATATGAGTTAAATATTATTTTATTTGACAAGTAAATTTATCATTATACACACACAGAAAAATAATTGTTAAAATTCTCACATCTAACGACCAACATTGACCTCAACCTTGGCCTATAAGAATAAGGGGTCACTTAGATTCGCATTTACTTTAGGAATCGAAATTAGATTTGAAATAAAAAATTCTTGAAAATGATTTTTCAAAATTCATATTTTCACTTAAATTTCAAAAATCTCATAGAGTTTCATTGCTAAATTTTATTTCCATTATATTGGTCTAAACAAATCATATGATTTTTAGTCCAATTTTTGTGATTTCCATTCATTTTAATTAATTGTGTTCTAAAGAATGGTACATCAAATATGGAATGGATGCATATTAGACAACCTCAGTTTACGCTTGGAAATCTCACAAGTTCACCCCCTGGAAAAGCTTCCACCACCACCCTCCAAAGTGTCCCTAGAAGAATTTTACTTGAGTAAGATAATAATTAGACTGATGTTTATCTTCATGATCAATTTTGTAATTTATACGTATTTGTAAATATTTTACTCATTTAATACCATATAGATATTCAAAAGCTTTGTATTTTTCACCTTCCTGATTGTTGAGTTCACAACAAAACTTCTCACCCACACTCCCTCCTCATCTTTGATCAAGCTATGTTTTCTCATTTCCCAAAATTTAAAATGAAAAACTAATGTAACTTTTAAACTGAGTTCTATACTTCTATAGTATATTTCTATATTGTTTGAAATGAATTAATCAAATTCAAATATTAGTTTGTCAAAATAAAAAATAAATAAATAAATGAATGAAAAAAAAAATTTCATGGGCACCATTGGTTGGCGTAACGAGAAGAATGTTATGACTTCTTAATCAAATGTTTGAATTCAAACCTCTTTAAAAATGAAAATAATCATATTGAGATAGCTACCTCTTTAAGGAACCCAACAATAGTTTGATTCAGATTAATTGGAATGAAATTCAGATTATTGAATAGTAGGCCAAGTAAAAAAAAATAAGAAATGGGCACAAACAACGTGGCCCATCATTGAGCCCAGGTGGTATTACTTTTGTTGACACAAGAGCCCATACATAATCCATCAACAGGCCCGGCTTTTAATGGCGGGAGAAAATTGTTGTCAGAAGCCCTAATACCCAATTTCTTCTCCATCTTCTCTCATCGTGCATGCCAGTGCCACTCATCCCCAAATCTCGATTTTCTCTACTTCCACTCCCAAGTCTCTCGTCCCTCCCCAAAATCCCAACTATCAAACTCTCTGCTTGCTGGGTCTTGGCACTTCGGATGGCTTCTTCAACCCCATCAAAAATTGCTGCCGAATACGCAAAGTCAAATCGATCTTCTTGCAAGAAATGTTCAAAGACGATAGCTGTTTCAACACTGAGATTGGGTCTGGTGAGCAGGGACCCGAGAGGGTATGACATGACCAAATGGCACCACTTGCATTGTTTTCCACTGAGCTCTGAAAATCAAACCTCTGTTGATGACATCAAAGGGTTTCCAGCCCTCAAGGTTCGGTTTCTGATGTTGAATATAAATAGGAATGGGCTGATTCTGGGTTTTATTGATTTTTGTTTTTGGAATCTTAGAGTAGTGATCAAGAGGAGTTGAAGAAGTTATTGGATGGCTTTGAGAAGTCCACTGATAAGGTATGTGGCTATGTAATTTTGTCATGTGCTTTCTGATAACCAATGAGAACATGCCATGTCAAATTTTGTAAGTTCGTCATCCAATTTTTTGGTCCCTACCTAATACTGTTGGTCGTGTCATTTGTCTTAGAATTGTTTGTTATGGTATCTTACTGGGGTATTGGTAATAGTGAAGCCTTGTTCTTTTCAGATTTTAGATGAAGTGAAAGACTCAGTTGAACAAAGTAAAAAGAGAAATTTGAAGGTACAAAAAAGGGAGTATTGTAATTAACATAATTGGCATTTTGCAATTGAGATTAATAAATTTATTTATGAACTGTTCTTACATCAACAGGTTGATCCAGTCAGTGAAACTGGGCAAGAGGCATCGAAGCAAGATATGTTGAAGAAAAGAAACGTTGGTTCTGTCAACTTCATTTAGTCCTCGGAGAACCTAATGCTCAATATATCTTCCTATGATATAACTTATCCCAGACAGGTGGCCCTGTTATTAACATATCAAATCGTGTCCATTTGATGGAAATGCACTCACAAGTTGTGACCCAGCTTTAACATATTAAGCTAGACTTAAAAAGCCTGCAATCATGCAGTTATGCACTTATATCCAGTGAATGCAGAATATCTTCTGTTCCTTTTTTCTTATCCACCTTTCTGAATGTGTTTTCCATTCTTTTTCTTTTGATTTGCTGAGAATTGATAATGGAAGTTTACTTCTCAGGTGGAAACCGTGCTGGACATTGCTTTTTCTGTTTCTGATGTCAAGGACAAATATAAGGTACAAAGTGTGTTCGGTGTATCCTCTCAGTTTCAGCTTTTATTGAATCCATCTTGACAAGAGTACTTGTTAACACAAGCACTTTTTCTGTGCTTAGGAACACCTTGTATTATAATTTATATGAAAAATGAAAGTGGATAAGACTACTGTTTTCTTGAACTTTTCTCAATGTGAAAATTGTGTTCATTTACAGGAGGCTTCACTACAACCCAAATGGAAGGCCTTCCAGACTCTCATTTTTCTTGAACGGGTGAGATATCATCTTATTTACCCCTGTTTTTGTATTACAATAATATTCTCCTAAGTATAAGAAGCTGGCCTAATTTAGGTTTTATAACATGCTGTAGGCTCTATTTTTATCTGATTCCACAGCATTTTTTCCATGGACTTTTGGCAATTTAATATTGTTTTTTATTGATGCTTGCTGTGAGAATGCTATTCTGCTAAGTTTCTATATTCAGGTCACTCATATTTCACCATTAAGGGCTTGAATCATTTGTTACCATGCTTACCTTTTGAAAAAATTGGCCAAAGTGTACAAAAATGTAGAAAACCACTTTTTTTTTTTCTTTTTTTTCCTTCTTCCTCTTTTTGGGTTTTTTTCCCCTTTTTTTGGGGGGGGGGTGGGTGGAGTACTGGAGGATACAACAACAACAACAACAACAATCTGTGCAATGTCAAAATTTGGGGTCGGCTATGATAAAAAAAAAAAACCAACACACACATACACAAAAAAAATTTAAATACATTTTATAATACGAAAAGTAATGATTTAAGTTATTTTAATTCTTCTATGCCATTCATTCCTATCTGAAATCATCTCTTCAGTTAACCCCTTAACTATAATATCCTTGCGAATACATTGCATCCATATTTTTAATGGCATATCTTGTCGTTTTACTAAATTTTCTATATTTAAACTCTTGATTCTCCTAATTGGTGTATCTTTGGGTTTTTGTTATACATGACCAAACTATCTCAAACGATATTCTTGCATCTTATCCACAATTGAGTTAACTCCTAATTTACTGCGTATCTCTTCATTTCTAATTCTATCTTTTTTAGTTTTACCACGCATCCACCTTAGCATTCTCATCTCAGTTACAGTCATTTTCTGCTATTGTTTTTGTTTAATGGCCAAACATTCAATGCGATATAGTAATATAGGTTTTACTGTCATTATATAAAACTTCCCTTTCAGATAGGGTGGCATCATGCGATCGCAAAGAACTCTAAATGCTCTTCTCCATCTCATCTAACCCGTTTGGATCCTATGATTTACATCCCTATCTATATTGTCGTCATTTTGGATAATGGACCCAAGATATCTAAAACGTTTGTTTTTCGTTACATTCTGTCCTTCTAACTTAATTGTTTATCCATCGTTCCGATGACTATCACTGAATGTACATTTCTTATACTCCATTTTAGATCTGCTCAATTTAAATCCTCTGGATTCTAATGTATCCATCCATAATTTCAATTTAGTACTAATACCCTCTTTAGTTTCATTTACCAACACTATATCATCTGTAAAGAGTATACATTATGGTTTTTCATCTTGGATGCTCTTTGTGAGTTCATCTATCACTATTGCAAACAGAATTTGACTTGATGCCGATCCCTGATGGAGTTCAATGTTTATTGGAAAGCTATCACTTACCCCCCGTAAGTTCTTACATTGGTAACAACTCCATCATATATATCTTTAATAAGATTGATATATTTTATGAAAATCCCCTTTTTCATAACGTCCACCATAATATATCTCTTGATACCCTATCATACACTTTTTCTAGGTCAATGAACACTATATGTAAGTTTTTCTTCTGTATTCTAAATGTCTCCATCAGATTCCTCAGTAAGTAGATTGCTTCGGTAGTGGATTTTCCTGATATAAATCCAAATTGATTCTGAGATACGTTTATCTCTAATCTCAATCTATGCTCAATTACTCTTTTCTACAATTTCATAGTATGACTCATAAGTTTAATTTCTCTATAATTAGAGCAGTCTTGTACATTCCCTTTATTCTTATATAATGGTACAAGTGTATACTCTCTCCATGCTTTGGGCATTTTCTTGGTTTGTCAAATTTTGTTAAAAAGATCTGTTAACATTGTTATCCCGACCTTCCCCAAGCATTTCCACACCTTAATAGGGATATCATCGGGTCCTAACGCTTTATTATTTTTCATTTTCTTTAAAACTTCCTCTACTTCATGAGAATAAATTTTATGTTTGAAATCATTGATCTCTTCCACAGGTATGGTAATATTGCCGATGTCTTTTGTACCCTCCGCATTGAATAGGTTATCAAAATAATCCTTCCAACGTTTTCTTATACTCTCATCCCTCACAAGTATACTATTAGTCTCACTCTTGATACATTCAACACTATTTAAATCTTTTCCTTTTCTCTCCCTTAATTTCACTCCACCACCATGACTCATTGCCTATTGGAGCCCGCCCTCTAGATACACCAAGAATCTCCCTACCTACATTTTTAATGTTATTAGGCATTTTTACCCATATAGTTTTTGAGTTATCATTAACCGATCAAGTTGATTCTTGTATTAATTTTTCTCTAAAAGTTATTATTTTTTCTTCTTTCAATTTTCACCACTTAATTCTTGACTTTACTAACGGACGATATTCCTATTGCCTTTTAGGCACACGCATATCTACAACTAAAGGTTTATATTGAGTTGTTACACTCTCCCCCGGTATAACTTTACAATCTTTACAAGTCATTTTGTCACTCTTCCTAGTTAGAAAGAAATCTATTTGGCTAGCATTCAACCCACTCCTATATGTAACTATGTGCGACTCTTTTCTTGAAAAAAGTGATTATGAGTATCAAATCAAATGCTATAGCAAACTCTAGAATGGTTTCTCCCGTCTCATTCCTACTACCAAAACCAAAGTTACCATGTACAGTTTCAAATCCTTCGTTATTCTTTCCTACATGTCCATTAAGATCTTCTCCGGTAAATAATTTCTCAGTACTAGGTGTAGTCTGTATAAATTCATTCAAATCTTTTCAAAATTATTTTTTATTAATTGCATCTATACCTACTTGGGGTGTATATACGCTGACTATATTAATTATATCTTTTCCATTAACCATTTTGATAAGTAAAATTCTATCTCATTTTCTTTTAATCTATACTATATTCACATGTAAATCTTTATGAACAATTATTCCTATACCATTTGTAGTTTTATCTCTACCTGTGTACCAAAGTTATATTCATACGGTTCAATTATTCTAGCTTTCTCCCTTATCCACTTAGTTTCTTGTAGACACATAATTTTAATCTTTCTTCTATTCATTACTTCTCCTATCTCCCCTAACTTGTCAGTTAAGGATCTTATATACCAAATACCTAGGAGAATTCTATTTTCATTATCTCTCATTTTTGTATTCACACAAGGAATTTTTACGTCGACTGACAAGAGCAATAAAATAAGCTAAATTAATGATAAACTAAATTCTACAAAAAATTTTAATTAAAGAAAAATAAAGAATGTCAAAAGACAATAATGTTGAAAAAAATAATACCAAAAATTTTTACTAAAAAAAATAAAGAATATTAAAAAATAATAATGTTAAAAATAATAATACCAAAATTAATTTTAAAAATAAAATAATTTTTATTTGTCTCTATTTTATTTTGACAAAAGTTTTTACGTTGGCTGTCAGCCTACTGCAACCATACTTCTTTACCCGGGTTTGAGACCGGCCGTGGCGGAGTACCTTAAAAAAAAAAATCAAAATGTTCTTAGGACAATCAAAAACCTATACACAAGAGCAATTGAAAGAAACATGCAAAATAAACATACTACAAGACCACAACTCAAATTCATTAGAAGAACAAACTCAAATAGGTGCACAACTCAAATGAAACTCAAATAAAACTCAAAACAGCAAGAACCTATAGCAAGAACATACAACAAGAATGAACTTCAAATAAAACTCAAATAGGTGCACAACTCAAGTAAAACTCAAATAAAACTTATATAAAACAGCAATAACATACAGCAAGAGCATCAATGAACAATGTATGAAAATAAAACTTAAATAAAACTCAAATACAACAAATGACTGAACAGATCTTGAATGTAGCAGGAATTGAACAGCAAAACTCAAAAAATAGACTACAACAAAGGAAATAAACAGCACAAGAAATGAAAAGAATAATAAAACAACAATGCGTGACTGAATAATAAACTCAAGTAGAAACAGAATAGCAGCAAGAAACAGCAAGAACAGCAATCAAGAGAGACAGCGTAGACTGAATTGCTCGAATAGAACTTAAACTCAAGAACAGATTTTAAATGACTGACCTGTTCGCGGCAGCAAAATACAATTTTGAACTCACCAGTAGCAAGACAGCAGAACAGCAGCTTGGTTGGATCTGGATTCACTTGAACAGAACAGCAGAACGGCAACAATTTGACAAAAGGCTCAACAGCAGGTTGACAGAATTGAAGGCTCCCTGAGATAAACAAAGCCACAGAAGAACAGAATAGCAGAACAAAGGAAATCAAAGGAAAACCTAGAAGTTTTTTACTCCCAGAGCAGCTCACAACCTGCAGTCGATGAAATCCCAAAAATTAAGAAATCAGGGGATTAATTGAATTCTGGATTTGCAGCAGTCAAATGGATAGAAGATCAAGCAAGGATCTTGAATGGAGAGAGAAAGAGCCACTCCTTTATACTTTACAGAGATTCCGAAAGGCATAAAATACCAAAGGTGGAGTACCAAAAATACCAGATCAAGATCATCAAGAAACCTTCTTTAAACTTCGTCAAACCCACAAATCAAAACCCTAATGAACTTGAAAACTATTTCAAGAACGAGAAAATACCCAAATCAGAAAAACTCTTAAAAATGCAGAATGTGAAATTGTCCAGATTCAAGGAATAAAGAGTGAGTTTTAGAATCAAAACACCATTAAAAATGCAGAATGTGAAATACATCACCTGGTTGTTACAAAACATGTCATGTTCTTAATGCTTTCTTTTGTAGGACGAAGGTCTTCGTGATTCAGAAAAAATTGCAGCATTTGATTTTGATGGATGCCTTGTCAAAACTTCTGTGAAAAAGTAAGATTAATAATTATTAATTCCTTTTTTGAGTATTTTAAGAATATGACTTAATAAACTCATTTTAATTCAGAGTAGGTCCTGATGCCTGGTCTCTTATGTATCCTTCAATACCAGACAAGCTGCAGAGTTTATATAATGATGGCTTCAAGCTGGTTTGTTCCTTTCCCAGTAGGATCAGTCTGTCATATTTCTTTGGCCCTTAAAGATAATGTCAATCTGCCAAGTTGTGGTTAGGTTTATAGGTTTATTAAAATAAACCTATTAATCTGCCAAGTTGTTGTTAGGTTTATAGGTTTATTAAAATAAACCTGAACAGGTTTGTAACATGAATGAGCACTGTCCCTCCCTTTTTTATCACTGTTATGGTAACCACGTGAGGTATTACCATTGTTAGGTAGTCTTCACCAATGAATCCAACATTGAGCGCTGGAAGAATAAGAGACAGGTGGCTGTGGACTCAAAAATTGGACGGCTCAACAATTTCCTCAAACATGTCAAGGTCCCAATGCAGGTCAGTCAAATTCGGTCTTTTAACTCTATGTTTCTGTTGTAATAAACACATATCTTGTTCATCATATAATTTGCTAAAAATTATTCTCATTGAACCTATTACCTCATGTGGGGTTATCCATCGACTGTTATATGTTGCAAAATGTTTTATGACCTGAATAATACTATGGCATGTTCTGACACTGAAAAATTAAATTTAATACTAAATCTTTGGAACTCCATGTTTATTGTAGTTTATAAGTTCCCTTGATTTGTTTGACATTGATTTCTTAAGGATTGTATTGCGAACCTTATGGAGTTTTCATTCACCATTCCTGCAAATGTCATTGCTGTTTCTAATCATTAAAACTCTTAATATGCTGAGTAGTATTATCAATGCTTTTAACAAATATGTTTAGAAAATTGAAGGACTGGGGAGTAAGCCTTGCCTTTTTGCTGTCTGCATGACTCTTGTCGACTGGCTTTGTAAGATTCATATTTTAATAGGCGATGGCCATTTTAAGTATTCCTTTCCCTCGGATGGGGAGATAAATAGGCAGGCATTGGTTCATGAAGATTAGGTGTTGATTTTCTCATGGTCTTGACTTTCGCCCCTCCAAAATTTGGTTCGATCATTGAAATATCCAAAGATTCTACAGTGAAGTGTACGCTTTAACATTAGACTCCTCTGTTGCAGGTTTTTATAGCTTGTGGGTTTGATAAATCTGGTGGTCAGCAGGAAGATCCTTTTCGAAAGCCAAAAACTGGGATGTGGCAAATAATGGAGAAACAATTTAACTCTGGCATCCAAATTGATATGAACCAGTTACTTTTTTCTTCCCCGACTTCCTCTCCCTTTTATTTTTTTATCTTTTATTTTATATGAGTCCTATTCTTAATGATTTTGTTTAGCTAGCACTCATGCAGGTGACAGAATAGTGGTTTTTTAAAGATTCATCCTTTTCAACCTGCAGATCCTTCTATGTTGGCGATGCAGCTGGCAGACCCAATGATCACAGCAATGCAGATATTGCATTTGCACGGGTAAATATAGTTTGCATTTTTTGTTGAATCTCAATTTGTTCTATGGTGGGGCTTAAGGAGTGAAATTAGTAGCGTTATGGTTCTGTACAACGGAGTTCAGTTTTCCACGCCCACATTTTATATTTGTTGTGAAGGTAGAAAAATTAAAATTTTTTAGGCAAGGGATCAAATTACATGGTTTTAGAGAGACTTTGATAAACTTTAAAAATTAATTGATCCATAATTTTTATAGGTGTATATGTTGTTTCCTTATTTGATGAAACATGGATAGAGGGTTTACATAACTGGGAGGATGCATTCTTTCATACATTTTAACTAACTTGGAAAAGTTACTACGCCTCATTCATTGTCATTAACTTCATAAACTCTGTTTCAGGCCATCGGTTTGAAGTTCTATGTACCTGAGGATTTCTTTGCTGCCTAGATGATCTCGATGAAAAATGAACATGCCTCGTTGGCTTGTGATGCATACAATCTTCCATGTTCAATGTTTATTTGCCATTTGCTTTCTGGTGTACAGCATTACTTCATGATTGCCTTAGTTAATTTGTATTGGGACAAGATCTCCAATTCAAAATCTGGCTCTGACGACCCCGGTACAAGTCTAGTTTTGAAGTTCAAAGCTTCTTGTACAGTTATTTTTCTTACAAATTTTAAGATTAAAGCGGTTCCATAATCGACTTGATGATTATTTAGCCAAAGGAGACTGGGACCTGATGCAGCAGTGGTTGTGAGCTCAAAGTGCTCGATGCCAATGATCTTTTGTCAAGTATAATATGGTTTCGGTTAAATTGCCTACATAAAGAAGAGATACCAAGAACAAGACAGGGTTAGAATTACAAACTTTATGCCCAACGATATGACTCATTGAAGGCAACATTAAACGTCTTCGCAGCTAAGCTAAGAGCTCTACCTTGCTTACTTCCATTCAGATAAGTTCACCCCATCAATATTCAGGACCCTTAGCCTCCCAGTTTCAACAGGATCACCAGGAAACAAACTTGAATTAAACATCCAACAATGAATCATATAGACATTTTGAATTCAACTAAATGCTTGAACTCTTTCACTTAATTTCGCCATCCAATATTCCATGTCTGGTCAAAACAATTTCCTTCACAAGATCCTTGTAGGTAAATGGTCTGACGGCGGCTCTAAAGAATAACGCGGGAGGGATTCTACTCTTCTTAACCCTCCTCCTATATGGACCATAACCTACAAATTTCCATTCCTCTTTCTTCACTTTTTGCCTATTACTCCTTAAAAATAGTTCATCCCCATCTTCTGCCTTTTGGTCTTCTACTTTTTCTTCCATTTCTTTTATTTGTTTCTCATAGAACCTTGTAGATGTCTCCACACTTTGCTTTGCAATTCTCTCCATCGCTTCTGAGCTACTCAATGCTTTCTTAAACTGCTCATCCCAGTACTTCAGATCCTCTTCCTCATCTAAATGATCTTCTGCAGTGTCAACCACACCATCGTCATCATCACCACCACCACCCCCGGCAACTTGACCATCTTCCACATCTAGAACCACATCATCATCCTCACCATCTTTATCAGCACCACCATCATCATCCTCATCATCATCATCACCATCATCTTCAATCCAATCCACAACTTCGGTCGTCTCTGTTGCCTTTCTATCATCATCATCATCGGGAGCATCGCAGCCCAATTCCATTTCCTCCAACTTTGCCTTCCATTCTTTAGTATATGGATGCAACAATAGCTTTGGATGATTTGACAACAGGAACCCCACACACTCAGACTTCTTCTCATCGGTCAACTTCTCATAAGCCTTAACAACATCATCAACATAAGCCTTCGGATTCACCTTCACAATCTTACACAACCCACCAAAATAAGTACACAACTCAACCCTCTCATTATCCAACTTCACCTCAAACATAAAATCCTTTTCCGTTTCAGGATTAAGCAACGGCGTCAGTGACCTAAAGAAATCATCTTGAGGCTCAAACCTACATTGGTAAACCGGACGCTTAACATAGATAATGTCTGGTCTAAACCAAGCTGCACATTGAGTAATCAAAGCCCTAGTCTTATTCCCAAACCTACCCATTAAAGTCCACTTATCCAACCTCTCTTCCTTCTTAGCCTCAACCACAACTTCACTCACCAATGTCCATTGTTCCCATGGCAATTCACTAACCCTCCACCTCGGATGCCTAACAAACACCCAAAAATACCTAAACCCTATAGACCTATTCAACTTATCCAACCTACTCTGATAATCAACAGCCATTTCATGCTGCTCAATCTTCTCCCACTCCTCATGATCCTTAACTTCCCCAAAAATCGACACACGCTCATCGCTAAACCGCCCGCGAATTGGATCACCAAGAACAATACCCCTCCACGAATAAGGGCCAAATTGACCGTACTTGTACCAATCATATGGGTGTCTCAGATTTGGGTCATCCTTTTTCATGAACCTAACCATTCTATCATACCCCAAACCAATCATTTGCAGCTCGTCTTCAGTAAAATTATCTGGGTAATTCTTATTAGGGTTTTTGAGCCTGTAAAACAGGCTTTCAGCAAGCTTCTTGCTTCTGATTCGAGCATTTCTCCTCGCTCGCCGCCGAATTTCTGCAGGGCCCTCAATGCGTCCCGAAGAGGGCTTTCCGGGTTTTTTGTCACTTCGGCCCGCGAGACAGAGGATGTGGACTTCTGGGGTTTTGATAGAGAGAGGTAATGGGGGTGTTAAAGTCATAGGGAGAGAAAATGATGAAGAAATAGCAGATGATGATGATAATGGATTGGTGGGGTTTGTGAGGAATGATGATTTCGAAAAGGGTTTAGGGTTTAAGGGATGAGAAGGAGGCATTAAGGAGAAAGCGTGCAACATTTTCGTGGGTTTCTCACTGTAGAGGATTGGAGATGAAGGGGCTGGTTGTTCGCATTTTGTTTCGACCCTCTGGTTCCGAAAACGCGTCGTTTTTGTCATGCGAAATCGAGAGAAACGTTTGGTTTTGCCGGCCATACCTCGTCAAATCTAAAGTCCTAAACTTAAGCTTGTAAACTTTTTCTATTAATTCTTTTTTTTTTCCTTTTTTATAATTTTTATTAAGTTCTAAATATATAAATTTATAATAAAATTTTTTACAAACTATATACCATACCTACAAATACATCATATAATATTTTTATAGTTTTAATGTATTATTTTTTAAAAAGTTTTAGTGATGATGAGACTCTCTTCACTTGGTTCAAAACCCAACATGAAATACGTCTAATAGTTGGTATAAGGCCCATAACTTAATACGCTTAAGCATAAATGGGTATATGTTGTCTCTCTCTACCAATAAGATCTATTTTCTCGAACAGGTATCTGTTGTCCCGATTATTTGGAGAAGTCTAATTCTGTGGTACTCTATTCGCTAATTAGCTGGTTCCAATGAGGTTTATGTGATCCAATCTATAAGAGCATTCGGTAAAACCAAACGATTGTCTTTCTCTTTTTCACCCAAATGATAAGTACCGAGTATTAAAGAAACCAAACAATTCTACTTCCAATCGATAATATTTGTCTGAATTTCATCTTGATTAAACTATCTATTTTAGTACCAAATGCATCTCTTGGATAAAGAATAAAACCCTTGAAGATCTAATCGATAAAAAAAAGAGTTCCTCCGTATAATTCAATTTTCTAAATGATAACAATTTGAAATTTTTGACGATCGGGATCCGAAATTTTCAAATCGTTTCATAAGAAAAATATGGTTATAACGTTTTGGGATCATATGACTTTAGCCGGATATCATATAAAAGTTCTTAATGCGTCAAGCCAAATATGTTCTAACAGAATCGACACAGAACACACAAAAATCATAGAGAGATCCGTCCTCCCTTGCTCTCTTTCTATTTTTATTTTTAAAAATTGCTCTTTCTGATTTAAGTATCGAAATCTTTCATATCGGAATACCCTCCAACTATTTTTTATAGATTTCAAATTTTTTCATTGAGTATCCGTTTGACTCACAAGAAGTCGAATCTGTAAAATTAAAATCTAAATCCAACAAGTGATAAATAAACTAAGATTAAATGAAAGAGAGAGAGAAAAATGTGTTTGTTACATAGAAGTCATTTAACTCGATATAATATATGACTAAATCTATAAATTTAGCTGTCAATAAGAAGTTTATATGTTTAGGTCTAAAAAAAAAAAGTGGGTAAAACTTTGAAGATTGCAAGTAAAAACGCAATCATGAATCACACTCATCGTCTTTGGTTTGATTGGAACGCATCGTTTACCTGCTTAGCTTGACAAAATGGATCGAAAGGCGCCCCTCCCCAACCATCCGGGTCTCCTCTTTCGTCTCCCCCAAGTTCATATTCATTCCCATATCACATATCTTCAATTCCCTTCTTCCTCAGACACTCAATCAAGTAAATTCAGAAAAGAAAAGATCTCCGAAATCAATGTCCCTAAATGAAACCCACTAATTAAAGAATGGCTCGAAAGCAACATACAACAGAACTAGGTTGCATAGCCTGCGAGGAACTGAGCGATCTCGGGGCAGGCAAAGAAGGCTGGTTAGTCGACACCCCAAATCTCTTAACGTCACTCCACGCTCGCTCTCTCGCTCTTTCAAATCAATCGCTTATTCTCATCATTTCTTTGGATAATGACTCTTCTTCTCCTTCCAAAATTCGACCTTCTCTCTCTCCTTCCATTGAAGGCCACATCTCTGCTCTTGAATGGCTCATTTTTGATGATATTAAGGTTGTTTCCTTTGGGACTTCGAAAGGGTATTTCTTGGTTTATTCTGTTGGTGGTGATTTGATTCATAAACAGGTACATCTCTATTGTCGTTACCCACAAAGAAAAGAAATTTCAATTTAGTCTTTGATGCATTGTATTGGGGTTCCAACGAATGAATTAAAATTTTAGTTTGTGCAGTTTATTGTTGGTGGGCTTTTATTTGGAGCATGACCTTTTGTGGTTCATGCGATCGATTTTTTAGAGATTTTGTTTTGCACGGGTGTATTTTTGGTAGATTTCTGATTTTATGTGAACATGATTGCAAGTGGAATAAGCTATGTTATTTGCAAGGTTAGTTTCATTAAACTGAGCAAAGATTCTTAGTAAGAAACCTGACAAGAAAATGTGCTAATTTTTTGGTTAATGTAAATATCTGGATGGCATTTTCTACGGTTTCTTATTTATATGTATTTGCGAATTGTTCTTATTAATGAAACTGTATTATCTCTGCTAAATGCTATGTTTGAGCCTTTTTGTTTTTCCTAACTTGATATGAATGAAGGAATTGGCTAAAAGGTCTGGTGAATCAACTAATGAACCTGTGGTTGGGGCTGAAATGCAATTTGAGATAGTTTGTCCAAACCATTCACAGGACATTTTAGATGAATGGGATTAAAGATTGAAATAGTGACGTTGCTGTTCAGCAAGGGTAGCTTTGGACTGATCATTCAGTACACATATGATCATCATAGCACAATCATGTAGTGCTACTAAAAAGATTAATTGCAGCAGCAACTGATATTTTGTTTTCTCTTGGTTGGTCCTTCTAATTTCACCATATGCAACAAGTTACGTGCCATCTCGACTTGTCTGGTGCTCTTTGAGCTTCTACACTACAGTTATAATGTTTGCCATTCTGATATCATTTTCTAGGATGGGTTACGCTGAGTTAGTCCTTCCTAGTACTACATTTTTGTTGTATTTCATGTGTTTGTAGTTGCAGAAGATTGTGAAGTATAACTATCTGTCACACATTGAGCACATATTACCTCCTTTTCACAGTTTATATATCCTGCACGAATTACAAAGCTACGAGTCCGAGAAGCTAGGAAGGATCTGATGCAAGAGACTGTTTCAGATGAAGTTTCCCTTGTTATGCCTGGTGTAATTGCCCGTTTTGACGCAGCTGATCTCCAGGTAATGATTTTCTTGTAATTAATATTTTCAGATCCAACTACGTTTGCGGTTTTGGATACCTAGTAGACAAAATCTTGACCCAAATTTAACAGCTAAGAAAATGGAAATAACTTAATGCAAAATATGTCAAATATCGTCTTAAATCATCAGAATTAAAACTTAATCACGAAAGTTGAAATCTTTATCAGATAGAAGAGAGAGAAGAGTACATGATTTCATAACCGAAGAACTCAATTGAATGAAATCCTGGTTTGGGCAGAATCTTGACTTCGGCCTCTTAGGTCAAATGTATTCTCACAAAATCTTTTTGTGATCATCAGGAGATTAGAGTGATGCATTGACCTGTGGATCATAACCCGGTGATTTTTACCTTCCAAATGTGTCTGTTCAGTTTATGCCTACCAAATTCACATAAATAACTTTCTAGCTGCCCTTAAGTCACCTTTCGACATTCCCTATTTAACTTATCATAAATAGTAAATGACCATTGGTATTTACACATTTATTTATTTTCATATCTTATCAGATATATTAAACCCAAAATACCAAATTTTCGAACTTAGCAGATCACTTTCATATGGGTTTAACTTATATGACAGTATGCAACGCATAACTATTTTACATATAAACCTAACGTTGGATTAATGAACCAACAAATTTTATTCCATAAAATACCAAAAGCAATTTCTTGGTGTTTTAATGTTGTAGGGCTAAACCAGGACAAACTAAGTTGTTTTGAACTTTTTCACGAAACCGTGGAATGTTTTTTCATGGATTAATTCTTGGATGCAGAGTATGTTGCGACAGTGGTTTCAAGAAACTCAATCCAATTTTTGGGAGCAAAATAAGAGAAGGCAAGATGCTGATGATTTTGATAGAATACACTATCAGATTTGGAATGTCAACAAGTATGGATCATGTGCTGATGCAGCTATTACAGGGATAATGCCCCCGCCGCTGATGGAACTCCAGGTAATTTGTGTTTCTTTCTCTTGTTAGTTGTTGAAGGTGCATTGCGGATGATTATGGTGTTGAAAGAGACCTCTAGACCAATTTTGATGCTCTTTCTATTATATTCAATATGAGAAATGCAGCTTACAGTTTACCGAGTGAAAATGGAAACTTTCTGAAGTTATTCTGGTATTTGAATTCAGCTGCTTTTATTGTTGGGCAGTCAAGTCAACATTACTATTGTGCAGTGACCATAGGAGAGGATGCAGTGATTTCAGCATACAGGTTAGTTTGTGAAATTTTGCACCGCATGCTCGTTCCAAGTTGTTTGTGAAATTGATCAGGCTGCCCATCACAACTAATATTAGATGTTTCTTCTATTGTGTAAAAGACTTTCAGAGGATAGAAGTAGGTCCTTGGTGGGAGCTATTATATCGAAAGTAGTACCTGCAGCATTTTCTACCATAGCTTCTGTTTCCAAAGTCATATGGAGGAGTGACAGAACATCATCCAAAAAACGTGAAGTTAAGCCTCAACCATTTGCTAAAGGTGATTTCTAATCTTATTTGAATTTTTCATGTAAAATTTAAGTAAATTGCACAAAATTGATTAAAAAAGAACTGAAAATGACAGTGATAGAGTTGAGGAGTACTTAAGTTTGGATGCCTTCTTCAAGCCAAGTCTGTTACCTACTTGCTAAGCTTGAATAAGGACATGTGTAAAACCATTGCTGGAAAAGGGGAAAAAGGACTTCCAAAACCTGGTTACTCACATCTAAGCATTGCTATGAGGTCATCTTTATTGTATGCAAGCTTATTTTAAAAAATTCCAAGTTCGTGTTAAATCAATGGACCACACAAATCCTTCCTGGTTCTTAAATGGTCTTACTTGATTCTTTTTATCGTTTGTTGAGATTGCTTATTGCCATTATTGCCATAATGCTCTATCTAAGCATTAATAAGCTCCGTTGACTATCTTCAGCAGGCCACATAACTTTTTTTGTTACTAACTGGGATAATTTGCACAGCTGCTCCACTGACATGTTTGAAGGATCATCCAAGGAAGGGTGAAAAACTAACTTTATCACCTAGTGGTACATTGGCTGCAATAACTGATACGCTTGGTCGTATTCTGCTGTTAGACACTCAGGCACTTGTTGTAGTGCGGCTGTGGAAGGTTCTTGTTTGGACCTGATGAATTGAATTCCTTTTACTCAACTTTTTTTTTTTTGGTTGAATAAATTAAACTTCACTTCTTTTCCAGGGGTACCGGGATGCCAGCTGCCTATTCATGGAAATGCTAGTCAATAAAGATGCTTCATCATCAAGTTCTACTTACGGCGAACAAGGGAAGAGCGACTATAGCCTGTGTCTAGCTATTCATGCACCAAGAAAAGGAATTGTCGAGGTACTTCAGAAATCAGGAAAATTGGAAAAGCATTATTTCTTATTTTTTGTTCTCTAGGAATCGTCAACTGTCTTTGTATATACAGTTGTATGCGCAGTAGCTCACAAACTGTGCATATCACTGAGCACACAAATTGTGAGGGCTTGTCTCTAGGAAAGCCTGATCCTTATTGTTTAGGCAAAGGCTTTGGTTTTGTTGATCATTGCCCCTACCTGCCCTAGCCTTAGCCCCTCAAACTATACCCTCACTCACAAAGCTGAAGCATCTCATCAAGTTTTGAGTCGAAGCAACTTAATCTCTTATCTGACAAATCTTCTTTTCTTCAAGGTCTGGCAAATGAGGACTGGACCACGTCTTCTTACCATTCAATGTGCTCGAGGAAGCAAAATATTGCAACCTGCCTGTGGGATCGGATCATCATCGGTGTCTTCATCTTATGTACCTTTAGAGGTTTTCCTTTTGAATGGAGACTCTGGTCAATTATCTGTTCTGAATAGAGCTCTTCCTTGAGATTCAATAGAACCATCATTCATTGTTGTTGATTTCCAATGGAAACTACATTAAATTTTGAAGTTTCCATGAAAAAGGCCATTGACTTGATTGTCCAGCTAATTCCTTTTGCATTGTCAATGGTTTCGCCTTATATAAGTATTAATTTTGAGCGGAAGCCATTTAATCTCCATTTTTTTTAATATTGGGAGATGACCACCTCAACTATTTCTTCTCGTGTTATCAAATAAGGTCCTCCATTACTCTCGTACAACTTGGAAAATAGGTTGCAGGCGTGGGTGATGAGTGCAGGAGTAAGACGAAAATAAGTAATTGCTTTGTTATCACCGCGCATGACAAGGCTTTATTTTGGCTTTTACTTTCTCCAATCAGCCTCCCCCGAGTTCCCAACATGCTATCGCATCAAAAGTTTATTAATTACCCAGTTATTATAAGTTTAATTTTTCTTATTTAATCTTATTTTAGGATATTTATTTGATTGTGTAATGTTTCTTTGTAATTATTTAGTAAAAGAATTATGGTGTAAAATAAGTAAAAAATTTATTATTTTTCAAATTACTATATAATTTCAATATTAATATCTCTCTCACTCACTCCAAATTTTCTCTCTAGATCCACATTTCTTTATTTATTCTAATAATTTAGGTTTCATTTATTTTTCTAAACCCATCAATTTTTTTCATTACCAAAAGTAAAATTTCAATGTAGATGTGTAAAATGTTGAAAATTAATATTTTAAAAAATAATATTGAAAAACCTCATCTTCTCGAAAAGATACATTATTCTTTTGATTTTTTTTTCATATTATTTTTTAACATTTTACATATCACCATAATTTTAAATTTTTCGATGGATTTAGAAAAGGAAATATAATGGAAATCAGAGGAATAAATAAAAAATTCGGGTTTAGAGAAAGAAAATTGGACTGACTGAGAAAGACACTAATAATAAAACTTTTTATTATTTTTTAATTAGTTTCAAAAAATTTTAGGTTTTTTAAACGGAGTTGTATGGACATTTTAGGATTACAGAGATGATGTCAGTCGTGCATAATTTTAGGGGCATTTTAGTATTAAGGCAATAAGATATAAATCATTTTATAATTCTCGTCCGCAGGATTAGTCATTCCTGACTTATTATTCAAAGGCGACCGATGAAACGAAATGGGTTTCTATCCTTTTACCAGATAATTCAGCTAAATCCAACGGCTATTAAATCGTGTAGTTAATTCCCCCGTAGGATGCTCCATAGTGTATCAGCAAATACTCTATGATTGTGTTATACTCCAAAGCAATATGTTTTGTTGTGCTCTGAAAGCAACCAAGGAGCACCATTCCATTATCAACCATGGCCGTTTCTCATCTACTTATCGTCTCTCTCTTCTCTCTCTTCCTCCAATCTGTCTCCTCCACAGCAACCCTTCACAGAGCCCACCATCTCTACACATCAGACCTCCATTCCCAACCCAAATCCTCTAACCACACCCCGTTAACAAAATACTTTCAAGTCTCCAAACCCATAAATCTCCCCAAAACTAAACCTTGTTCATACCTAGTACTCCAACATGACTTTGGTTACACCTACAGAAAACCGCCCGTTCTTGCAAATTACACTCCACCCGAAAATTGCCCGTCTCAGGAATTCTCAAAAATCGTTCTTGAATGGAAATCTACTTGTAGAGGAAAACAATTTGATAGAATTTTTGGGGTTTGGTTAGGTGGGGTTGAGATTCTTAGAAGTTGTACTGCTGAGCCTATACCCACAGGCACAATCTGGATGGTTGAGAAGGACATTACAAGGTATAATTCACTGCTAATGCAGAATCAAACACTTGCTGTTTATCTTGGAAATGTAGTTGATAACACTTATACTGGCATTTACCATGTGAACATTACAATTAAGTTTTATCCTGAAGAACATAGTTTGAATAGGTTTTTGCCTAGTTTGGGGAATTTAGGTCATGGAAATCGTCATTCTAGGGCAAATTTGATCTTACCTATTTCACGAAATTTGCCGTTGAATGATGGGTTGTGGTTTGAAATTGAGAATTCTACTGATATTCAAGTGGAGTTCAAAATTCCAAGAAATGTTTATAGGGCTGTTTTGGAGGTTTATGTTTCTTTTCATGAAAATGATGAGTTTTGGTATTCTAATCCTCCTCAAGAGTATATTGATGCAAATAACCTGACTAATACACCCGGAAATGGACCTTTTAGAGAGGTTCTGGTGAGTTTGGATAGTGTGATTGTTGGTGCTGTATTGCCTTTTACTGTGATTTATACTGGTGGGATAAATCCTTTCTTGTGGAGGCCTATAACCGGAATTGGGTCATTTGATCTTCCTTCTTATGATATCGAAATCACACCATTCTTGGAGAAGATTTTGGATGGTGAGACGCACGAGTTTGCTTTTAGTGTCACAAATGCATTGAATGTATGGTATGTTGATGCAAATTTGCATCTTTGGTTGGATACTCGGAGCACACAAACTGAAGGGAAACTACTGAGCTCTAATAGCATGCCTAGCCTAGTGTCTCTTGAATCCAACTTTAAAGGTTTGAATGGTACTTTCTTAACGAAAGTAAGTAGATCGATTTCATCAAGTGGATGGGTGAAGTCTTCACATGGAAGGATCACATCCCATTTTGCTCAGGAGTTCAATTATACTAACAGAATGGTGATGGGAAATGATGGGGATGTGCAGATTGTAAACCAGATCGTCAATTTCAATACCAGTGTTAACTTTGAGACGTCATCTTCCAAAACCCATGTTTCACGATCACACAAGAAATTTCTGATTCACGTATACTTGAATGGTGAAGATCAGGGAAATGGAACTTATTCTCAAATAGCAAATGTTACATTGGGATTTGACGAGGATAGGTCATCGGGTAGTAAATTTGGAGTCTCAAGTAGCTCTCTCAGGAATTTGCAGAATGGGCAGGGCTCTATTCTTGTGAAGGACAACTTAATACAAAGTGGACTTGGGAGTACCCAACAGGTTTACGACTATGGTGGCAGCAAGTCCTGCTACTTCAGGAATGTGAGTAGCTTGAACTACACCATTCTTTATGATACAATAGGCAAATATTGCAGCAAAAGATTGAAGTCAACAAGGGTTTTTGGTTTTGATAGATGGTGGCAAAATCCTTCTCGTAAGGCATTTCTAGCCTCCCTGCCAGATGACAAAAAGGATGGTTTATAGACCATTTAAGTCGGGAGTCTTTCAAAAGGGTGTTCTACTGCTGGTTATCAGGAAGGAAATTTGTGCGGAATTGCACTAAAATAATAGACTTTAAAAGCTTCATTGTGTGTGTTATATATATATATTACTTTGAACAACCTCGAAAGGCTTTCAACATCTTGTGTTTTATACCCAATAATATTCATTTTGATGATGCACAATGATGCCAACAAAGGCAGACATATCTCTGTCTTTGTGTGCACGATTCCAATTTTACAAATTGCCATTACTTTAGACCATTTTCTGAGATGAGATAATGTCTGCAGGCATGACACTCTTTTAGACTACTTACAATTGATAGGGAAATCTGTCACTTTGTTTATCTTCATATAGGAAGATTTCTTGCTAATTGGATGTAGGCCATCTTTCTAAACAAAGCAGAAAATTTTCTTCTGCAGCTGTAAAATAAGTTTCGATCAAAATGCAATATATTTAGAAATACTAGAAACTTGCTGGCATTCTTCTGAGCTGCCATTCTCAACATATTGACCAACATAGAAAATCATGATTCCAGACTTGATATTCTACATTTTCCCGAAACTTGCTGGTATGCTCCATCCATGTACTGATCATCTGTTTGGAGCATTACAGCTCCTGGATTTTTATTTTTTATTTTTTATTTTATTCTCTCTATCAGGTGTTTGTATTAATCGTCTGTCTGAAAAGGAAAGGGTAGTCTTAGATTGACGAGTGAGATAAATCGATTAATTGAAAACCCTTAAATTCTTATGCAGCCACTATTTTTCTTTCTTTATTTTCCTTTTGTTGCCTACTGCTGCAATTTAGCTGAAGAAGATATGCGTTGATTTGTACATGGGTTGTGCAGCTGATAGTTATGGAACATTTACAGCATCTCAAAATGAAGAAGATCAAGCCTAAAGAAAAGGGAAAATGAAGGAAGACCCATTGATCTCTTTTAACCGGTTTGATAAATCCATAATTTATCTGATAATCATATTGAATGTCTCTAAAAAAATAAATTAATGATCATAATCTTCTATTCAAAAACAGTGATTTCGTGTTCAAATTTTTATATAACTAAAAATATATATATTAAATATAATTAAATACAATTCAAATCGAGTTCAAATATCTATGATCAAACAAGCTGGCCATTACTCGTGGCTTGAAATGGTCTTTGCTCGGTTCCGTTTTCATTAATGGTGATATATCTATATATCTATATATATATATATATATATATATATTATATTCATTTTGATTTTGAGATAAGGTTCTGAGTGCAATTATGGAGCATGTTGGGAAAACAGAGTTAATTATTTAAACAGAAGTATTGTGAGGCTTGTAATGAAATCACCTATTAAAATATTTCATTGTTGAAGATTCATTGTTTTTCTTTTCATGAGTATACATGAATCGCAATCAATCAATAGAAAAACATGAAAACGGTTGTTTTTAATGGCAATTCTGCACAAACAAAGTTTAAGGTTAAAAATTTATATTATAAGTGAAACATAATATATATTTGAAGTTAAAATTTTGAAATGATAGAATTATAATTTTTAAGAGAATAAATAAATTATAAAATATTAATTTTTTAAAATTATATATAATAATTTTTAAAAAATTAGATATGCTGTTCCATCTCTCTCCCTCTCTCTATTATTATTATTATTTTTTGATATTCCGCTAACACTATGCTGTTCCATCTCTCTCCATGTGCCTTGATATATATTAACAGCTTGTTTAAGAGTTTTGAAGAAAAAAAATAGATTAATTAGGAGAGAAAAGAAAAAAAAAGAAAATTTTAATTTTCTCTTCATTTTATTTAAAAATTTTATGAAAGAAAATAAAAAAAAAATAAGATTCATTAAGAAAAATAAATTAAACTTTCGGTTTTTAAAAAGTAAATTTACTATAATAACTTTTTTTTCTTTCATTTTTTTTCTATTTTTGAGAAAAAAATTTTTTATATTAAAAATTACTTGATTTTTATTTTATTTTCCTTCCGTATAAAATTATTAAACGAAAGAAAATAAGTCTCTTCTCATCTTCTTCTTTTTTTTTTTCTTTTCAATTCTTTTCATTTAAACGTATCGTAAATCTCGAGATGACAGGATAAATATTTTCTAATATTGTGATATATAATAATATATAACCCTCCTTCGACCCGGATAGCGTATTTAATAAAATTATTAAGTTGTGAATTTTCATTCTCAAAGGTAAAATAAAATCACCAGGAAGAGAAAAGGGAAGGGGAATTGAAAACGAATGGGGAGGGAGGGGAGATAAGGAAGAAGGGGGGAAAGAGAAGGGAGTGACATATAAGCACACTTCTTTCATCTTCTTCGCATTCTCTCTCTACCATGTCTTGTTCTTCTCTACCCAGGTACCTGCTTCTCTCTCTCTCTCTCTCTCTCTCTTAAATTGAACTTGGGTGTCGTTGAAATTGTTCGCAGCTCAGTTGGTTGGTCCTTGTCAAGCTTGTTCGTGCAAGACCTAGGTGATTCTCTCTCTAACCGCAGCAACACATTATGGGTTTCTCCGAAACATAAATTCTCGCACAAATGCATTGCTAATTCTTCTTCAGGTCTCTCTCTCTTTCTCTGAATTTTTTCTGCGCAATTGGGTTTTGGGTTTTGACTGTTGCTTGCAATTTTACATTTCTTAGACTTGTAGACCAACGTAGGACTTGTAATTTAGCTCAAATTGATTGATTTGCCAAGTCTTTTTAGGACTTTGGACATACTAGATTTATGTGAGTATTGCTTTGGATAATTTTGGATAAATTGAGAATAGGTTTAAACCCACATTTAAATGTTTGAGTTGGGAAGAATCTGTAGGTTGATTTCAGCAATCAAAGAAAAATAATTTCATTTTATTTTTTTACTGTTATGTACCCATATATATATATATATATAGTGGTTTATGCCAACTGCCGATCCCAAACTGAATTGATCCGAATGGATTAGAGTAGCCCTCTTGATGCGAGTCAGTGTTCTTTAGATCTCAATTTTATTTATCCAGGCAATTAAATTGATACAATGCTACTGATGAAATTTTTGGTATTAAGAGTTGTTCTATTGCTTCATGCAATAATTTGAAGCTTATCTTGTTCCAATTGTTGCCATTGCGAGTTAGATACTCTTGGCATGGTAAAAGGAGCTATATTTCAGGAGCATGGGTTTGTCTTTTAAAGTTTAATTCTGTCAGCTGCGTTGCTTAGATGCAGAGCCTCTCTTAGTTAAGGCTGCTAGAGGAGACCATGTACCTAGGGCTCCAGCATGGATGATGCGCCAAGCAGGAAGGTATATGGCTGTTTACAGAAAGCTAGCAGAGAAACATCCCTCCTTTAGAAAGAGGTCAGAGACAACTGATCTCATCGTGGAAATCTCTTTGCAGCCTTGGGAAGCTTTCCGTCCTGATGGGGTCATTATTTTCTCTGACATACTTACCCCTTTGCCTGCATTTGGTGTCCCATTTGATATTGAAGAAGTGAGGGGGCCTGTCATTCAGTCAACAATATGTTGTGAAGAGGGCTTGAAAAAACTTCATCCAATTGATTTGGAAAAACTTCATTTTGTGGGAGAATCGCTGAAGATCTTGCGCAAGGAGGCAAGTCATCTATCATTGAAAAAAATTGTTTCTGATGACCTTGATTTGTTTGGAATGAACTTGTAGTTTGCGAGTGGGAGGAATCTGGCACTGTCTTACATTTTCTAGTTTCTCCAAGAGAGAAGAAAACCTTATACTTTCTTTCTGAAATGCTTATCTTTTGAATCTTATTTAGGTTGGAACACGGGCTGCAGTTCTAGGATTTGTGGGAGCTCCTTGGACAATTGCTACATATATTGTGGAAGGGGGTACAACTCACACATATACAACCATTAAGAGACTGTGCCATACAGCCCCACATGTTTTAAGAGCTCTCCTCTCTCATTTGGCGCAGGCAATCTCTGAGTATATTGTTTTCCAAATCGACTCTGGGGCACATTGTATACAAATATTTGATTCATGGGGCGGCCAGCTAACTCCTGAAATGTGGGAGCAGTGGTCAAAGCCATATATTGAGGAGGTGAAATAATTTCTCCCTCTCTCTCATGCACACACGCATGCACACAGAGCTATTTGAGTGATCAATGAATCAGAAAATACGAAACCTGATCTTTCTTTCAAATCAGTCTGAATTGTTGCCAAGTCTGAAAGCAATGAAATGATTGCGCTTACATTTAGCTCTATGAAACATTCTCTCTGATCAGCTTGAGCTTCATTATGCACATGATTTCTTTTTTCTTTTTTTTTTCAATGCTCAAATCTTGCTCTTTTCAGATTCTTCCACAGATATATATATATATATATATATTTATAAGGGATGATCATTTCATGGTTTACTATTGAACTGTTTATTTGAGTAGCTAATCATGGGCCTCTTAAATTGCAGATTGTGAAAATTGTGAGGAAAAAAAGCCCTCAGACCCCACTTGTTCTCTACATTAATGGAAATGGTGGCCTTCTCGAGCGGATGAAAGGAACTGGAGTTGATGTCATTGGGCTTGACTGGACTGTGGATATGGCTGATGGAAAGAGGAGATTGGGCAATGACATCAGTATACAAGGAAATGTTGATCCAGCTTATCTATTTTCTCCTCTTCCAGCATTGGCAGACGAAATTAAAAGGTTCAACTTGCATTATTAACTTTTGATTTTTAATAATAGACCTTTACTCGAACCAGCACCTATCTAGACAGTCTAATGATTCCCATAACTAGGAAATGGTCTTATAGTACTATTGATTGAACCGCCTCTGTTGTTTCTATTATATGGGCTATTTCTCACTTCTGAATCCTCTGCCTCAAGTGAAGGAATGATTTGCTGAAAAATGCTGAGTTAATCTACTGCCCACCACTGCTTAGAGCTCACTTACAGGATCCTCGTCCATGATATGTTCCAGTAAGGCAAAGCCAAAGAGAGAGTACAAGTATACTGAAAAAGATGAATAAACCAATCAAGTGCCATTTTATGTTCAGATTAAAATCACTAGGAGTAGATTGTAATTTTGCGACAAAAAGATAAAGACTAGGAACTTGTGGAAACATTTAGATCTTGGATGAATCTTAGAGCTTTATGACTTATTTAGGTCTGTTTATTCGCATGCAGAAGTCTATCAATGAACAGACTTCATTCCCATAACTGATTTTAATTAGGATTTCCACAGTGACCTGTATACCATAATCCAAGTTGGAATCGATAGTGCAAGTTTGTTACAAACCCCAAAAGGGGGAAAAATATTCAATGTATTCCTTCTAACATGGGTTTTACAAATTTGAATATTTTTAGTTAAGGCATTTCTAGCCAAGTGTAAAAAAACACATTTGGAAACCATAAAATGAAACTTGTATGTTACCTATTTATAGTTGAGGCATTTCTAGCTCAAGTATTCAAAGTATTATAGTTTAGTCTACTGATAGTTCTATGTTTGTATGTGAGTCTACACTGTTCTTAAATGGCAAATGCAAAAAATAAGAACAGCTTTATTACATAAAAGCAGTGTTGGTTGTTTTTTTTTTTTTTTTTTTTTTTTTTTTTTTTTTTTTTTTTGTGGGTGCCGTGGACTTGGTCCACCACCTGGTTTCCGGAGCTTTGCTTCGACTATTCCGGGTCGAGTTGCTGAAATCCCTCTGGGGGGTAGAGCTCTCCCTAGCATGGTTTGCTCCATTTGAGACGCGAACTCGAGTTCTCTATATGAGACCTAGTCAGTTACCAGGCCAACACGTCGGGTAAAAGCAGTGTTGGTTGATGATAGTTTCACTGTTCTAGAACTATGTCTTCCTGTCTCTTTTCCACTTCACCAAGTGTAACGCTGTCCCTTTTGGCAGGGTTGTGAGATGTGCAGGTCCAAGTGGTCACATTCTTAATCTTGGACATGGGGTACTTGTGGGAACCCCTGAAGACGCGGTTGCACATTTCTTTGAAGTTGCAAGAAGCTTGAACTATTCAACACTCTTTGAAGATCATGCAACCCAGGAAGCCAAAGTGCTAGTTTGAGTAGAGTTGGGGGCCAAAATATGTGCCGGGAGTTTTGTTTCATAAGGCATCTATACTTTGAGTCCTTGGGTCCTGCAGCAGATGCTTGATCATTCATTCTTTTTTTTTTTGGTTGAATTGATCATTCTTTCTGGATAAACAACTCTGAGGTTCTATCAATCCTTTTAGGAACGCTAACTACTTCTGTAACAAATAAGCCTTTAATTTTTTTATTTTTTTAATTATTATTTTTCAGTGGACGCCATCATCTCTAATTGGACGGGACTAATTAGAAAATTGTGTAATAAGGAATTATTTGGCAGCGTTACTACAAGGGCTAATGTTGATTGTTCTCTTATCATAATCAAGTAATTATTGCTTAAAGAGGGATAATTGTCACTGTAATCTTTGAGAGCGCCTTGTTGATTCCTCCTCAAGTCTTATACACTACTGCGGAAAAAAAAAGGAGAGAGAGAGAGAGAGAGAGAGAGAGAGAGAGAGAGAGAGAATTTCATAACTATAATAATGATATTTGTCATGATTAACATCTAAAATGATATATTTTGTAACTAACCGGGGAAATGGAAGATCATATAATTTAATTCTTATCATAATGCCACTAAGCTTGTGGTTAGTGACTAGTTCATCCTCTTGCAACATTATTGGATACAACAATAGCAAGTTAGCCTAGCGAAAAGGTCATAAAGTTCTTTAGCTAAGACTCAAGCTTGGACAAGAGGTACGTTGGGAGAATTCATCTTTAAAGAAGATCTAATAACAGTTGGGAGAATTCATCTTTAAAGAAGATCTAATAACAGTTTAAATTAAATTAATTAAAATATGACTCTAAATTTATCTCTAAAGAAGATCTAATAACAGTTTAAATTAAATTAATTAAAATATCACTCTAAATGCATATCGATCAACAAAATAAAATTATATATATTATAGGATGGAGCGAGTCCAATTCTAGTTGGGCTTTATACATAAATCCTTGCCCTATAACCTGAGCCCAACGTGTCCCATTTACCAAACATCGAAGCCCAGATCCACCCACTCGTGTATTAGTATGTGTGTATATATATGTGTATATATATATTTTTTATTTATATAAATTACCAATATATTATTTCAATTAATATTTAATGTATTTAATATAGTTATTAACGTACTAATCTTAAAAAAAGGAACAATTTTTTTTGGTCATATAAAAAAGGAACAATGAATGTGTTAAGAAATTGAATCCACACCTTCCTGTAGTTGCACTCCATCATTTTTCTTAGTTGAATATAAATTAAATAACTTCTCACCAAAAAAAATAAAATTAAATAACTAATATATGTACATTATTAACAGAAAAAAAATAAATCAACAGATGGTCTAGTAGGTAAGTATGTCAAATTTCTTAATCAAATTTTATATTTCAAACTTAGACATGAAAAATACTACATTAGTACATTAGAAAATAGACGATTATGATAATGATGCTCTCATTATTCTGGGCCGGGCCAGACTAGAGCACATCAGCTTTGCAAAAGTACAGCCCAACCCAAAAATTGGTTGGCTTTATTTTTTTTTTTCAATCCAACCCAAATTGGTTGGCTTTATTTTTTTTTTTTTTCAATCTCGGCCTACAGGTTACAATTGAATCCAAATGAACCTTTTTTTTTAACCATTATCTATCGATATCAAATCTTATAGTTCGATTAATTTGATTCGAATAATTATATGAACCCTATTTAAAGGATAACTCTCACAACATAGTATTTTTCATTCTTAAATTTTGAATTTAAAATTTAGTTAAGAGATCTACTAGATTATCTCACTAAATTGATTATCCGTTGGTGAACCCAAATAGATTTTACATTTTTTGTAAAGTTTATTTCCAAATTTAAGTTTTAATGATTGGAATAAAAAAGTGTGAAAAGTTCATTTCTAACTTTACAAATGCCAAGGTTTCTGAAATTAGTAAAAAAAGAAAAAATGGAATTTGCAAATAAAATCTACTAAAATTTGTAGAGTCCATCTGACTTTACTTTTAAAGAACCATTTTATCCTAATTATTCCTAAAAATAAGAAAATTTAAGGATAATTAAGTGTATATATTAATATTTAAAAATGAATTTCATATTTTATTTATGCCGTTCAAAACATAAAATTCAATTGAACTCTATATTTTAATTTTTGATTTCAAGCATACGAATACAGTATTTCAAATAAATTAAACTCATTTTTCATTTGGTTGTGAGCAAAGAAAATAGTTCAAATAAATCAACGCACAAACAGTTTACGAGGAATATTGCCAGTCATACAAATTATTATTATTATTATTATTTTAACAAATGAATAATTGTTTAAATTAATATTCTATCTTTCAATATAAGATAAAATGATGAAATAATTTTTTTTATTAATGTATTTATAAATTTGTAATAAGTATAGGATTATTAATTTTGAGTGTTCGGATTTTTTACCATCGTAAGTTGGACTTCCTCAAATTCGTCAAATTTGATACAAATTATTTAATGAACCAGATACAGTAACATTGATTCATGTTAAATATAAAATAATTTATAATAATTATAAAATTATAAATTATATGATTAGTATCGGACAAAAATAGTAATGGGACTAGAGAGCACAAGGACGGGACTACTAATTAATTTCTTTCAAATTCATCTTCAGACATCATACATTTTGAGGCAAAAGTGGTCTTTTTTTTTTTTTTCTTTACTCAATTAATTCAATTTGATTATTACAAGATTCAATTTAAAACTAACTATTTTGACGTTTATTTTTCTATTCTAATATTTGAATTCGACATTTTAATTGAAAAAATCTAATATATTCTTACTAAGTTCACAGAACATTTGGTTCGATAGCTTAGTTGGATTTGTATCCATGAAATTTCTGAATGGATTTTGATTAAGGTAGGGTGATTGTTGCACTCAATTTATGTGATGATGAGTTTGCTTTTAGGTACACTTGTATTTATAGTTTAAGTCGAATATTTTTACAAAAAAATTGTAGGCATTCATCATGATAATGCCAAGTGAAGGAAGCAATGCTAAAAGAAAAAAGTAGTCCCTAATTATATTCGTGTAGCTCTCCAAATTCCAACCTTTGATTAGCCAAATGAAAAATCTTATTATTATACTATAATTTTTGTAATTAACTATTAGATCATTATTTAATAATTATTACTTATCATAAAATAAAGTAGTAAGTGATGGATGATGGTCCGACTTCAAATCATTTGGAATCAATATCCGATTTGAATTATAGAAATTTCTATTATTATTATTATTTTTTTTTTTAAAGAAAAGAAAGTCCCATATCATAACTTTCGGCTTGGGAAGCCAAGTGGTTTTGAGAAACTACTCTCTTACTGGCTAGTTCTTGGAATGCCAACTTTTCAAACGGATAGTTTTCTCTCTCCTTCTCCCCCTTCCCCCATCTCTGCTTCTCAAATTTGTGCTTTCCAAAAAGTTCCTTCTCTCTCCTCTTCATCCTCCTCATCCGAATTCTCTCTTTCTCTTTTATTAAAATTTTCACCCCATTTCTCCCAATTGATTTCCGAGCTTTTCTTTACACAGATTCTTTGGGTCCCTCTCAGGTATTTCGATTTCCCAAATGGGGTTTTCATATTTCTTGGTTCATCTATATCCATCTTTTCCAATTACTACAATTTATTTTTTCTTGCTTTTTAAAAGTCAGGACATCAAGAATTCAATGGCCTTTAGTTTTGGGGCCACCAATCCACCAACTTTTGACGAGGTTTTCGTTCTATATTTTTCTTTTTCCATTTTTGTGTGGGTTTTGATCTTTCTATTCGTCATATATGATAAAAGAAAGTTTACGCGATTTGATTTCGTGGGTCAGTTGTTCTCTTCGGGTTTTGGTCTATTAAGGTTTCAAAAGATTATGGGGTCCGTAACATTTTTTTCTCTTGTTCTATTCGGGAAAGGATTTTTCTGTTCATTTGAATTCATTTTTCTTGGTCTTTTGTGTTGCAAATCTCAAACATTTGTCCATTTTGAGACTGGAAAAAATTTAGAACTCTCATGTTGAGACTTGGAAAAAATTTAGAACTGTTATGAATTACATGCAATTAGATTCCTACATTATTTTTTTTGTACTTCTGTTCCATTTTCATGTTATATTCCTTTTTCTCTTGATGATTTGGTTAAGTTTTGACGGAAAAATTGGGATTTACACCCGTGTTACGGTAAAAGTACCGTTAGAAAAACGAGTATCAACGACAGAAAAATCCATCGTTGATATCCAAATTTCCATCACTGAAAGTATCAGCAACGAAAAATCAGCGACAAATTTTTTCGTCGCTAAAAGTCACTTCGCTAATTTTCACGGCGAATCAACGACGAATTTTTTATCGATGAAATTTTTTCATCGCTAATCCGTCGCTAATTACCGACGGCTCTTTTAGTGACTGAAAATTCCGTCGTTAATTTCGTTTTAGGATTTTCAAATTACCAATAGAAATAATTTCGTCGCTGATCTATCGGTGAAATTCGTGAACAAAATGTGCACGGGCCTGGGCGTCCTCCCGCTCGTGCGCCCGCCCGACTACCTGTTCGCTCACGCGCCCGCAAGTTAGCCCGCTCGCGCTCCTTTTCCGTTGCTAATAATCCGTCGGTGAAATTCATGAACCAAATATGCAATAGACCAAACGAGCGCCTGCGCCCGTGCCAGCGCCCGCGCCCGTTCCCGCACCGCTATTATAAATATTGAAAAAATTACTCTCACCCAGGTTCAAATCTGGGTGTGAGAGATAGATCCGGAGAGTCTTAACCACTATGCCACCATCACATTTGTGTTATTAATTTATTTTTTTTCTCTATCTATACTTTATTTAGAACTCTTAATATTAAAAATACAATACCTTATATTAATAAAAATATAAAATTTTATTTAATAAAAACACAAAATAATATTTAATAAAAACAAAAAATTATATTTAATAAAAATACAAAATTATATTTAATAAAAACACAAAATTATATTTAATAAAAATAAAAAATTAAATTTAATAAAAATAAAAAATTATATTTAATAAAAGAATAAAATTATATTTAATAAGAACACAAAATTATATTTAATAAAAATACAAAATTATATTTAATAAAAACACAAAATTATATTTAATAAAAACACAAAATTATATTTAATAAAAATAAAAAACTATATTTAATAAAATTGCAATAACCTAATTAAATAAAAATACAAAATCATATTAAATAAAAATAAAAAATTATATTTAATGAAAAATACCCTAATTAAAAAAAACAAAAAATAAAATTATATTTAATAAAAATAAAAAATTATATTTAATAATAATATAAAATTATATTTAATAAAACAATACCCCAATTTAATAAAGATACAAAATACAAAATTATATTTAATAAAAAACAATGTCCTAATTTAATAAAAATACAAAATACAAAATTATATTTAATAAAAAATATTCCAATTTAATAAAAAATATAAAATTATATTTAATAAAATGCAAAATTATATTTAGTGATGGATTAACGACGGAATTTTTAGCAACGGAAAAATTTCGTCGCTAATTTGTCCAATTTTTTTTTCAAATTTTAACGACGGATTAGCAACGGAAATGCAACGGAATTTTTCCATCGCTAATTCCGTCGCTAATATGTCTGATTTTTTTTTTTTTTGTTTTAGTGACGGATTAACGACAAAATTTTTTTCGATGGAATTTTTCGTCGCTAATTCCGTCGCTGTTCCGTTGCAATTTTGCTATTAATTAGTAACGGATAACTATCAATCGCTAATTTCCATCGCTGATGTTGTGTTTTCGGAAGGGGCAAAAAAAAAAAACATTCAGGTGGATGAGATTAAAATTTCAGAATTTGATGAAAGTTAGGCATTTCTATATTAGATTTTGAAGTAACGGACATAATTTGATGTTTGCTAGTTGTTTGTTTAAATTCCAAGATCAGTTGTGGGATAAGCTATAGAGTAAAATGCTAAGAGACCAGCACCATGTAACATGTTTATGTTTTGAATACGCAGATCCTAGAAGGGAAAGGGAATGGACTTTCGGATTGCATAGTAACCCTTAATACGCCATAGCATCCCCATCATCGCTTTTGTGCATAAGCTTGTCCATTGTCCTGCATATTTGTCAAAATAATAGGATTGCCTAACTGATATCATGGAGTTTACCTCTATGGTACTGATGGTGGCGCCTACGTGTCGAACATACACAGATAATCCTGATTTATTTCCCCAAATATTCACAACTTTATCGTTTTTCCCACTATACCAAACATTAGAACATCTGATTTCTTGATATTGGTGATAAGGCTCAGAATGGGTGAGGTATTTGTGATTTATTTTATATTATTTTTAAATAAATATTATATTTATTTGAAGTATTTGACGTCTTTGAATCGATGGTCAATGAAAAAAAATTAAAGAAAAAGAGTTAAATTAGAAGCATACATGAATAAAAATTAAACAGTAACACTCGTTCGATAAATGTAGACACATTAATTTTAAATGGATGGTGCAGGATATTGTTAAAGATTCACTGCCATACAATTTCTCTTTCTATTTGTACATTCAAGGAGGATTTGAAATGGATTTAAAAATATTGAAGGGTTAGAAGATCTTTTATTTCATTTAGAAGTAAAAATTTTGAAAACTTTGAGTTCTGTGATTTTTATTTTAATTAGTTCATGGTTTATCGATATTTAAAAATTTTTCTTTCCTTTTAGTTTAGTAATTTAGGGTCGAGAAAGGGAGCTTCTCTCGGAGAAAATTAGGGGCAGCCGTCGGGAAGGAAATTATATAAAGATGTTCACGTCCGGCAGGAGGAATTATTCGTTCATAAGACTCTTTTCATAGCAGGTGGCGGCTGTCCTTGTTTCCTTTCATTCCCAGCTCTCTTTTGTCAATTTCTTCGGCAATAAAATGGTGAGTTTTTCTTCGATTACACTTAAATTGAAATTAATTTTCTAATCCAAAGAGCCATTGAAATATTGATGAATAAAGATTATAAAATCTAATTAAAAGTTATTGACTTAATACTTTTATAAATATTTATTTAATTTCTATATTTTAATATTCATAATTATTTTAAATTTATTAAATAAAAATCTATATTTGATAATTTTAAAATAGTTTATAATCAATTAAAAAAGACAAGATTTGTTTGCTTTTAATGAAATAATAATTGACATAGTTTTGTAATCTTGTGAGTGATTTAACTTATATCAAGAGATTGGATAATCTAATTTAAATAAATTTAGGTTGGAATTTATTAATTTGAATTGTGTCTCTCTTGACCTTAAGGCAGTCAAAACACTAAATCCAATGAGCGTCTCTTGAGTTATCTTTCGATTAGAAAAGTAATTAATGATAGTATCTTAATTATTGAAAAAGTAATAAGAGATTGGTCATTTTATGGTATTTAACGGTTATAACCATTCATTTGCATAATGTTAAAAGTAATTTTTATATCAATAATCAATCAAGTATATTAAGGTGAAAATAATTCATTTGGTTAGAAATTAATTTTTTATTGAATTTTATTTCTTTATTTTTGGAATTGTTTGATTATTTGATCTTGGTTAGTTATTTTTTATTAGATTGATTTGTTAGTTTAGTTAAAATCAAAAATTTTCATATTTATTTTTATTTTTATTTTTATTTTTTTAAAATAGATAAATTCACGTCTTTTCTATGGATACAACTCTACTCGGCCTAAAGTCACCTTTTGTGAATTAAATATTTTTATTTTTGTTGATTTGACACCTTCAATTGGTTTCTTAAGTTCTTCACATGTCAGCCAATATAGGTAGTTTGAGACATGTATGATGTTTTCTAATATATAAAATCCATGTTGCATTGATATATCTAGAAATAATCATGTCCGTTTTATGTTTCGACACAGTTCTTATGTACGTGACCATATGATACTCTTTAAATTTCAAGATAACGGTGTAAACTTTTTATGGCTTTTCTTAGAGTGTCCTTGTATTGCGTGTCGTGCCCATGTCCATACTTAATAGTATAAAACCATCGTGACAGAGAGAATGTGCTTTTACAGAAGTTTCTCAGTATGCTATTATAGATCTGAAGTTCATCTTTCTGCCAGAAAGCAGGAATAATAGAAAAGAAAACTTGAATATTTTATAGCTTACTCTCCAACTTTGTTTTGAAGAAAGCTGTTGAGTTTCCAAAGTCTTACTATACTTTATGTACGCTTAACAATGTCTCAAGTATTGATGCCAAGTGTTCTGAAAAGGCCAAATAAGAAATAAGTAGAGTACTTGTATTATATTCTTCGAATGCTAGCCTTTTTCTGCACTATAAACAATAGAGAAGACAGCTTTTATATTTTTCTACTAATATTTATTAAAGTTTGAGCGTCACTAACTCTATGCAATTGCTTAGTACGTAAAAAATCTATATGCTGGACACCCAAGTTGTCTAATATAATCATTCAGAAATATATGCACTGTAACCAAGCATGAACCTTTTGCGATCAAATTATCGAAGTGAGTGACACATTGATCTTCATGATGTAATCAGCAATCATGCGAGATTCGTCTGGTCCTCAATTGGGCCATACTCTCACGTCAATTTGTTGTTTTGTGGGATTGGAAATTAATGTATGCTTGACTGTATGTGGTATCGTACACTTTAATCTTGAAGTGGCTCTTAAGCTAGAAAACAAGGCCACACGTTTGGTCCAAAGGATGACCTATCGGTTAGCATTCATGATGGTGGGGAATAAAAATCTTAGGGTTGTGCTAAGATGCTAGAGAGCGGGTGTATTATTTGTACATGTATACGAGGAAGTTATGTGATCAAGTGTTTACTACATGTGGGAGCCAGGAGATTAGATCTGAATGGCTAGGGATATGTCTGAGACTAAGAAGTTCTTTTTGTAATTTGTGATTTTGTAATGAATTTGTTGAAGTTGTAGAACTCTTGGTAAAAGTTGATTCCTAAGCTTCCTAACCAATGTTGTTTCAAAGATGTGATTGGTTTTTTTGAAAGCTTTTTCTTCTGGGCAAGGATGCCGACACAATGCTGTCTGGTACATGCAAAAGGACAAGTGCATTAGCTAAAGAAAAGGACATGTTTCTATAAGGAATTTCGAAGAAAGAAGTGGAACGAATTGAGATGATCAAGGAACATGGAAGGATTTTTGTTGCACTTAGAATATGTAAGAGATCTAGGAGTGATAGGTGATCACATTAGCACCAAATTTACATTATTCTTAGGAGAATTATTTTAGTTGGATTTTTGTTGTTATATTGTTGATTTTAGTATAGCGCTGTAGCAGATGAACTCTATATGCACTAGCGTGTCTGTATTGGGGAAGATGTCATCAAATCATACATGGCAATTCATGGGGGGCAAACAAAATCTGTCAAGAATCCAAAAAGTGTAAGGACTATGGAAAGTAGACATGCAAATTCAGAATTTTTAATATGGAAATCATCACCACATACTGTGGTTTTGCATGAGAGAGAAGAAAGGGGTGGGGGAGGGGTAGAGAAACAGGCATTATCTCTAATTTTTGAAAGTAAAAGAGGTCAAAATAAAGTTATTGTTGGCACAATTATTTTTCGAAGTGCAGTTATTCTTCTTTGTCCTTAATCCGAAAGTCACTATGCTAATTACGTTTGGAGATCCATGGCTTAGGGTTTGATGGGTGAGACCATGGAGTAATACTTACTTCCGATCGATCAGATACTTGAATCATAATATTAGCCCAAGCTGAAAGATTTGATGAAGAAACTAATCAAATCAAACACGGATATATTGACTTAGCGAAGTATTCTATTGTGTGATATGCTATTATTGCATTAAGCATGATAGCGAATTTCATGACATAATTCAGATTCCACTTCTAAATAGAAACTGCTCATCTTGATACTCAGATGGGAGAATCATCATCTCTTGCAGTGAAGGAGTGAAAGATCACTGCATCAGAAGATTTGAGCTGCTTTCCGTGTTCTTCTTCTTCTTTTTCTTCTTGTATGGAATTCCGCGAGCCCTAGCTTGAGAGTCCCTCACTTCGCGGAGATATACACGGATAGCACCACTAGCAAAAGGGTTTGTTTCTGGCAGCCCTCCATTCTCTTCATAGGCAGCCCTGAGCCGTCCGATGAGTGCATCAAGGCTACCCCAAGCTTGCCTCAAGGGGCATGTGCAGGGTCCTGGTGGCTCAGGCTGCCCAAAGTACACACATCCTTGTAAGTGTACCTTAGTCTTTCCAAATTGGTCTAGATACCGTAGGAAATCTAGTACATGATTCGCGGTGCACTGAGATAGTGACACTGGTGGCCTTTGATTCTTTAAGTACTGACCAAATGTGTTCCAGTCACGACGCTTCTGTGACTCATAGCGACTTAAGGGAGCTTGCTGCTGCTGATCAGCAGCGGCGGGTTGTGATGACTCTTCTGCTGATTCCTTTCCTTTGCTGTTTGGCATCATTGATCTGCAATGAAGTTGTGCATGTCTCTATGTGTGAGAAAAGGGAGAGAGAGAGAGAGAGAGAGAGAGATTGTGCGGGTTAAGGTTTTTTTCTAGCAGGGGGAAGAGGTAAGTAAAGAATATGAAAGTGCAGTGGAGAAAAAATGAAGATCACATCTTGGGGCTAATGAGAAGACACGCCATGGGTCCATTGAAAGTGCTTTAGCTCCTTTTTTTCTTCCTCTATCACATTATTTTATCCCTTTAATCGTTGTACGAAAATTAATCTTGTTTTATTTTCATTATAATATAGTTTTATTTCCATCATCAAAGCGATCATGCCAACCTCATCAACTTCTTTAGTACCATGTTTATAACCTGGTCAGCAGGTAGCCGATGATTAATGGCCTGATTATGGCGTGTTTGGCATACTTTTTGCATATGAATGACTAGAACAAGCTTATGTCCTGTGGGAGCTATTTCTTGACCTTGGCCTTGGCTCTAGGTTCTTTTTTTTATTTGGGTCACTATTTTCCATAATAAGGATAACTATTCTGTTTATTATATTATAGATGTTCTTGAAAGAAATTTCAAAGGTGGCTATCCCGATATGTTTATCATGTAGATTTGCTTTGTGATTTTCTTTGGTTATATATTTATCAAAAATAAAAATACAGCATATCATCACTAAATTATTAGTATGAATTTCCCACCCTAATCTTTACTGTTCTTTGGGGGAATTAAGGACCTTGCCAAAAAACAATGGAAAGATCAATATTATAGCTCTATCCTTTCAGAAAATCACATCTACCTGAGCGTTGTCCAGAAGGTTGTTGGCATTAAACTTTAGCACAGCATCTCTTACCAGAGAATCCGTATGGAGAACTAGGAAAAATTGTTGTTGTCGTATTCACTCATTGTGTAATATTCGATTTAAGCAGTGACTACTATCCAAAATAGAGATCCTAAAACACCAATTTTAGGGTACAGTAGAATCATGTTAAGTTTAACAAAATCTGAATTGAAATAGTTATGAAGTCATTTGATTGTAAAGGTAGAATTTAATGATGAATTGCCGTGTCCCTTTGTAGCATAAAGATGGCAGAATATATGTGCAGATACCATTTCAGAAGAGTCGACCTGTGTGCTATGCGCTGCTTGTGTGACTAAGGGACAGCTTAGTGCATGAGACTCTTACCAATGTGGCAATATTGATTGAATAACTCAATTCAGTTCTACATAGAAACCGGATTTGTCTTAATGTTGTTAGTGTTGCTTCTCTCAGTTGTTTATCATATTAATCTTGTAGCATTTGGATGCAAGAGTCCTGGACAGAAAAAAGTTTGCAGCAGCTTCAACATCTCAACAATTTCAAGGTAATGCCTTAAACTCATGTTTTCCAATTGCTAGAGAACAAAATAAGTCTCACTTTTTGAATGAGTTCTTTTGTATTTGACACTAAGGGGAAGGGAATAGCCATGTACCATGTTCTAGTCTCATAGCTTTGGTTGACTCTTTGATATATTTTAAAAAAAAAATTAAGGAAGAAAGGCAATTTAACAGTGTGTCAAGGGAAATAATTTGAACGACCAATCCGAATACTTTAGATTAAAAAAATTCCTTAAAGAATTCCATAATGACCAATGGTAGAGAGACTTGAAGTTTGTCGATATTCGACTTGTAATCTTAATATTGCCCTTGGTATTATTGCCCACATCTATCACTACCACCATAGGCACTGCCGATAATGCTATTTGATTCTAAATAATATTCAAGCTGTTAGTGATGTTGGTTTTGGAGTTTAACTTGGAAATGCATATATAATACATGTCAAGTATCATATGAATAATCCCTTTAAATTTGTGTGTCTAAAATATTTAATGTCAGCTGTCAATTCCCGTTTTGAGTACATTCTTGTAAATGGGAGTTTCCATGTTTACTAGTTTTGATTGCTTGAAGATGGCTAATGGGCCCAAATTTGTCTATCAGAAAGTGGAATTTCAATATTTAAATATTTTTGGAATATGAGAATAGAGAAGCTCAAGAAAGAGGGTGTTTTTTTTTTTGGTTATGGTGAAGGGCGATGCTCGAAAATTATATTGAAAAGGGAATGGGGGTAAATTAAATCATGCACAGAGGAGAGGATATGATCTTTAGGAACAAACAATATTCTAAATAATTTTAGGGGATATTTTAAGACATTTAGTAATATTTTTAAGACTTTTTGTCACATCCCAATTATCGAGTCAAACACGCGACAACTGTCACGTTATCTTGGCATACGAGCAAAACCTTCCCATATACCAGGATGTCGCAAGGCGTTCAATCCAACTAATCAAGACCCAATGCATGCATAAGATGTCACGCCCCGATCCTCAGATCGACCACGCGACAACCGCCGCGTCGTCTCGGTACATGGGTAAAACCTCCCCATCTACCGGACTCCGCAAGGCTATCAAATCCACAAGAATTCGTCAAACTCATAAAATTCTTCAAAAAAACAAGAAATTTCAAAATCAATACACATGCAAGGAGCCCATCCGGCTCATCAAGGATGTACAAACACACACATTGACACACATCGGGGAGTGGGATCCTGTACATGCAATCATACATTAGCACATATCGGGGAGTGGGAACCTGTACATGCACGATTACACAGCAACACACAACGGGGAGCGGGAACCTGTACATGCACGCATGCAATGTGACCATCTTGGCCACTCTGAAAGCATTTAACAAACAAGAAGTCCCAAAACATAGCCGTCAGATTTTACCAACACTTACCCGAGGAAAACAGGCCAGTATCGATAAAATCCTAACGATATGAGTTGTACAGAACTTCACAAAATCAAAGGAAAAGTATTGAAATTAAGATTTACAGTCCAAATGTCCCAGTACAGATATAAACAGTTTTCCAACACTAGAGAACTCAAAAGAAATAAAAACAAATCAAAAATCGTCGGATTTTATCAATACTTGCCAACAACTCGGCCAGTATCAATAAAATCCGCACGGCATGGGATGTACAGACTTCCCTTTCCATGTTTTGCAAGCTATCAATCTCCAAAAGTAACCCTGCATGCCAATACTTATCCAATCCGCAAAAATATTTCGCAAGCTCCATCGAGTAGGCACCCAACTAAGTCTCCTCTGAAAAATGGGGGGAGAGAGGGGTGAGTATAGGGGTATACTCAGTGAGTGGAGTGCAATGGTGCATTTGTGCTAATAAATAAGGTGTGAATGTGGGGCAGTCAAAGCATAACTCATAAATCATCTCATATCCATAAAATCATTTCAATAAATCACATTTCACAAATATGCATCCATATCAATCATTTTTTTTTCAGAAAATCCTGGGGTTCCATCGAAATATGCTTCCGTCTCAGGGCGGCCAAACCCCGCACGAAAATCCGCCAAGGGTTTTACTATCCAATATCTCAAAACAAACCCCCTTCCTTGGCGTTGGCTCGTGCCTCACCGGGGGTGCACCGGATATAGCACGACTTTTGCAAGAGGGGAGGGACGTCTACTCCCCCGCACATCTAAACCTCAAACCACGTCACCCCGTCGGGTCGCTCCGTGGTAGGTATATGACTATAGTCATCTACGGCACCCTCCATTTCTCATTCAATCCATTTCTCAACAATGTGCCATGATTTTCAGCAAATAATCCACAATTTCATGCCAAAGCAACTCATAGAGCAATATCAAATATCACATGGCACAAAAGCATTCATAAATATAATGGATGTATTCGTATTTCACAATTCGGGTTCGGACAGCCCACAATCACAAAACAATTTGTATCAAACATGTAAAACTCTTTCCAAATCATTTTCAAAGCAATTTTAAAACAGGTTTCTCATTTATGAACACAATGAACCGTCCACTCACCTCTAGAGAGGGTATTCACTCTCTATTTCCGAAATCAACTCATAACGACTCTTCTCGAGTCTCCAAAGGTCAACCTAGACCAATCAAGACGAATAAAGATCAATTAAAGCTCTATTGAAGGGTTTTCAAATTCCCTTTTTATGTACAATAGCTTTAACTTGCATAATTACGTTCCAAAACTTTCGTTTCCTCAAACTAGTATCATTTCAAATCACTAACGACTTTAAATTTACAATATTCCTCAATTTTACCCATTTTCTCCCGAATTCCTTAATATTAATTTCATTCATGCCGATTTCCATTCAAATCAACTCAACATGATTCTATCATCCGGAACATTCTCTTTCCATATCAGACAATCTAATTTCTGTAACATTCTATACTTAACTTTAATAATCCAATATAAATTGTCAGAAAATGTATTCTAATCAAATATAACGTATATTCTAAACATACACAGATCTTTCCACCCTAAATTTCATTCACTTTATCCAAAGGGTACGAATTTCCTCACCTAAGGTATTCGCAGTTCACGGACTTAGCCTCCCTATGTCATTCATTTCGGTCCCCAAACCGCAAAGCTTCCAATTTGAAGCGAACTCCATCGGTTAGTCCAAATTACCGAAGGAAATCAAACTCTAGAGCTACTGTTCAAAAGAATAGCTCTTACCGCGTAGAGGATGAAGCATCGTCACGGCCTAGGGTTTCGAAGATCACCTACTATGCCGCAGCAGAGGTTGCGGCAAGTCCGCGCACGCGAAAAAAAAAAGCTATCGCGCGCGGGAGCGCGAGAGCTATCGCGGGCGAGCGCCGCGGGAGGGGGCTCTCGCGGCGGGCGCGCGGCAGAGGTAGGTGCGGGCGGTCGCGCAAGGAACAACGCGCGGTCGCGCGGCGCGGCGGGCACGGAAGCAAAGACGAAGGAGCAGCCGCGCAGCCCGCGAGAGCGCCGGGCAAGCGCCGGCGCGCGGGGGCGACGCGCGAGAGCAGAAAGAGAGGCGGCGACCCGTGGTGGGTCGCGATGGCCGAGGGTGGTCGCGAGTCGGCGGTGGAGAACCGCGGTGGCTCGCGGTGGTGGAGCATCCGCGAGAGGGGAGTGGTGGCGAACGATCGCAAGAGAGGGAGAGCGGAGAGAGATCGCGAGAGAGACGAGAGAGTGGAGAGATGAAGGAGAGATTAGGGTTAACCCTAATCTTTCTATTTGGGGGAGATGCGGCGTTTCACTCCGAAACGCAGCACCTTCTCCTCTCTCTCTCTTCTCGTTTTTTTTTTTTTTTTTTTTTTTTTTTTAACTAACTATATATAACTAACTATATAATATATATATATATATATATATATATATATATATATATATTTGTTTTTCTCATCCCATTGGAAGTTTTAAATTTACCATAAATAAAATACTGTGAATTTGTAACACAGCATTTCAAATATACCAAAAATGTAAAATTAAAACCCCAAAATCGAAAATCAATAAAATTCTAAATTTTTCTATTTTGTTATAGAAATGTTTACAAAATATTCGACATCAAGTTTTCGGTAGTACATAAGACCATCCCGATCAATCAAAAAATCCTTAATATAATTTTCATAATAAATTCTAAATGTCCCAATAAAACAATAAGTTTTACAAAGACAATTTCTAAACAAAATTAAATGATTTTCACAATAATCAAGTATGGATTCTTTCTATACTTGTCCCAAGAGATAGGATAAGTATCAATCGAATCCAAAACAAAAGAATAGTATAAATGTTTCCTTCCATAGATTATACTACATCAATCCAAAAATAGACCATATATCACCAATACCTATTCAGCAAAATAACGTCTTCCACGGACTCCAAATCGATGTCTCCTACCTAAACTTTCTCTAAAAAATATAGAAGAGAGGGGTAAGTATGAGAATACTCAGTAAGTGGAGTGCAATGACGTGACTGTGTCAATAAATGAGGGGTGACTATAGAAAACTCCAAACATATTTCGTAAACAATTCTTTAGATATAATATAGTTTCAACAAATCAAAATAATTTAAACAAACATTCATCCATAGATATCAGACTTTCCAAAGGTCATGAGGTCTCCCTAAGAAACTACTCCCGTCCTAAATTTGGCTGAATCCGGACGAAAGTCCGCTAAGAGGTTTTCAATCCATTTGTTTCGAAATATTACTTCCCCCTTCTTTGACGTTGACTCGTACATCACCGGGGTGTAATTCGGATAGTACGACGTGACAGATAAGAGGCTGCGTCTACCTCGCTCGCAATTAAACCATAACCACACCACCCCATCGAGTTACTTCATGAAAGGAATGATTATAACCATTTATCTCATATATCATCCTTTCACAAATATTCAAATCACGTTCCGTATGCCATTTTTCAACAAACAATTCTCAAAATCATATCAAAGCATTCATGAATCAAATATCCAATATCATATGACATACATTCATTTATAAATACAATGGATACATGTGTAATTCAAATCTTCATTTCAGACATCTCACAATCACAAAAATTTATCAAACATATAAAAATCATTCAAAATCTTTTATTAAAGAATTTAAAATAATTTGCTCATTCAAAACACAATAAATCAATCACTCACAGTGTAAGGAATGGTAGTCACTCTCAGATTTTTTCACAGAATGAATCTTACTTGATCAGCTTTGTCCAACTTCTACGAGACATCATTAAGTAATCGAAATATTCAATATTTATTTTCTCGTGGTAACCCAAAATTTTTAACATTCAGAACCCTAAATTTTCCTCATTCACGGTGACTCAAGCTCCCCAAAATATAGTCCGTCAAATTTCAATATAAGATTTCAAAATCATGAATGAGAAAAATAAACCCAAATTGATATTATGAAGATTATCTAGATTTTTGTCATCACTTTTACTGCAAGTCAAGCTATTGTCAAACTCTAGATTTCCTCCTTCCAGAAAAATCTCAAATCTCTCACTGGCTTTAATTTGTTACAGGTTAGGTTATGAGTTTTGGAATCTTTAGAGTGTGAGATTTGTGATATTTTGATTGGTTTTTAATAGAAGTAAGAAAAGAAGAATAGAATGTGTGTGTGCAGAAAGAGAAAAAGTGGTAAATGTAAAATCTTGAATTCGTGGGTTTTAGGATCCTACCACTACTTTTTATTTACAACACATTTCTTCTATTTACTTAATTATCCTCAATCTTTCCAAATTTACACGTGTCTAATATGTCTTTTTGGTAATTTGGAACTCAATATAATAAGTTTAAACATTTAAAATTTTATTTATTGAGAAAAGAGTGATCAGTGATGTGATTGAGTCAATTCTCATTGGTTACCGAATAAGAATAGACAATTGATCTAACACAGTAAAAAGAAAAATACACTCCACCGAAGGGTTACATTCATACATGGGAACACATTAGTGGGAATCCCAAAATATGGAATATAACAAATATTATGTATATTATAATCAAAATAGTTGAATGGTTTGGTGGATAAAATCTTTTTGGATAACTCAAAGGCCATGGTTCAATTCCTTGTGCTTTCAACCGACAGAGATTATTGGCAAACAATTAAGGATATGGAAAATCAAATGTTCAAGCAACAAGTCAATCGATGGGGATCAAAGCTCAACATCCAATATTGGCAAGGAAATAAAGAAAATGGAAAAATCCAAATGGAAGAGCAGTTCTTCCATTCTCTTGGCAACAATAGGATCGAGGGCATGTGTGTGCTAAAGAAAACATTAGATGTTCGGTCAATGAAGGTGGGTGTTCGGTTAATGAAGGAGAGTGCCAAAGAGAGCAAGAAATCATGGTTGTTCGGTCAATGTTCATGGAGTGCAAGATGGTGCTGTTCGGTCAAGTGGGAGAGACCGAAGGGAAATGTTTGGGGAATATATTGTGTCGGACAGGTATAGCAACAGAAAATAGAAGGCACCAATTGGAAGTGTTGTTCGGTCAATATATCAATGAGATATATATATTCGTATATGTGTGGCAAAGATACCGATCAGTTTAAATAGAAATTTAGTGCACAGAACAAGAATTTTAAAAAAATTGATAAAGTAAATATCACGAATCAAATGGATATACCGTCAGAAAGAATGGAGTGAAACACTGACAGTTACCGATGGGTAGAAGCTACAGATCACTTAAAATTAAATTATTTACCGATCAAATACCTGATGAATTTTTTTAACAGCCTCAAGAACAAAAATTCATATTTCTATTAATTATTTTTCTCATACTTTTGTAAAATAAAATAGAATATAAAATTTTAAATTTTCCATTTTAGAATAAAAGTCAAATATCGAACTTATCCGGTGCTACACTTTTACAATATATTTGGGAGTTTTTGAGAGAAAAAAAAAATTAGTGAGGAGAAAAAAGAAAATGAAAGAAAATTTTAATTTCTCTCCATTTTGTTTGGAAGTTTTATGAAAAAAAGAAAAGAAATAGGATTCATTGAAAATAAAAAATTTTACTTTCAACTTTTAAAGGGTAAATTTGATATATTTATGAGACAATTTTTTTTCTCTTCTTTTCTTTACTGGGAAGAAAACTTTTAATATTAAAAATTACTTCATTTCCTTTCTTTTCTTCCCACATAAAATTTCTAAATGAAATAAAATAAATAATTTTTTTTCATAATTTTTTATTTTCTTTCTAAATATTTTCATCCAAACAGGTTGTTAATGATATTTATTGAAATATTACTAGTAGATAATACTTATTATTCTTTTTAAAAAAAAAAAAAAATCTTTTGGGGGGGACCCCTTATCCCTCAGCTTCGCTTGCACAATGCACATTGATTTAGTCAACCTTCACTCGCTTGGACAAAGTTGTGTTGAGATTTTCTTTTTCATTTTCTTTTGTATGGAAATAGTATATTCTCAAAAATATAAAAAAAAATATTACGTACATATATACTCGCTATTCTCTTATTCTCATATTAAATCGGAAAACACATCGGATAAACTTATTTTTCTTTTTCCTTTTTACGTTGGGGCGTGAACTTTCTTTTTAATTGATTGAATTGGATTCCAAGTGAACAAAGTTAAAAGGTTCCAGAGGAGGTAGCAATAATATGGGTGAAAGCACCAGAGCGACTATTGGGAAAGAAATACTTTGTAGGTTCTGAGTGCCTAATTATATATAGATGTAGGATATGTTCTTTTTTCCTTGCATTATGAGTTGGCAGTCATCTCATAGACAAGTTCGTAGGTTCAAAACATTGTGAGGTGATTGATTGTGTCTAAATGAGTAGTAGTAGACTTCTATGTTAATTGTAAAATGAACATTGATTTCATGGCTTTTGAATCAATTACGAAACAATTTTTGTGGTTGGAATTTAAAGTACCCAAACCAACCCCGGATACAAGAAAAGGGAAAAATGTAATTGAGGCTATAAAGAAGAGCAACTCCTTTGTACACTTATTGACAGAGTTTCAGTTCTGGCTTTAGCTTTACCAAATTGGCCTCAGAGTTACGGTTCTCTCACTCTCTCTCAGGTGCAAAGTATAGATTAATTAGAAAGAAAAAATACAAGTCCAAAAGTAGACAAAGTCCATAAGATCATGAGAACGAAAGGGTTACACACGCGAGGGCATAATAAAAAAGATAAGATGGGTCGTCTAGCAAGCTAGTCAGCCAGGGTATTCGCCTCAGGATGGATCTGCTTAGTTTGGACGCTGCTCATTCTCTCCTTCAAGCATCTTTCAATCATCAATGGAGGAATATTTATGTTGAGGACTAGAAGCAGTTAGAAGTCCTAGAGCCACTCACATAATGTCTTTATGTTGAGGGATATTTATGTTAAGCCCTACAGTTCTGCCTCAAGTGGGGAGGCCCAACCCAGATTGCAACTGAAACCTACCACCCAGGTGCCCTTGTAATGTCTTGATAACTCCTCCTGCCCCAGCTGGGCCAGGGTTTCCTGAAGATAAGCCGTCTGTGTTAAGAACAAAACTCCTTGGAGGAGGAGGTTTCCAACCGATGTAGATTGTTTTCTTGATGGGCTTTTACCGGAGGAACATAAAGGAACTAAAGCGATGAAGCGCCGTCTCCAGGATCACCAGACTGCTAAGGCAGGCAGTGTCCTCAAAAACCTTCCTGTTTCTAGAGTTGCAGATGGCTGATAATATGTTAAGAGAGTTGTAAATCACAAGGCAGCATGGTGGAGCATTTACCCAAACCTTTACCCAGCACATAAAATCAGAAGAGAAAATTTGGTGGCAACAAATAAAAACCCAAAAAAGCCCAAATGTGTTGAGCTAGGGCAATCTTTGCAAAGATGGATGGTAGTTTCGGAAGAAGCTTGGCAAAAACAGCACTCAAGAGGAACCCTAAACAGGTATCCTAGGTAGCAATTCTACCCAGACCACACAAACCAGAGGAAAGATTTTAATCCATGTTGGATATTGAGTTTTCAAATCCAATCCCAATTGTTTCTGATCTCAACAGATCGAAGCAGCTTCAGAGGATTTTGTGAGATCTCTCACGAGTGCAGGGAAATAGGGGTTGCTCTAATGTGATCCTTTATTTTTCTAGGAAACTCAAAGGAAACAATCTCAAGTTTCCAATCCTATAAAACATCAAATTCTAAACAGATTTGTTTCCCTCATCTCTACTAAAAGGCCCATATATCAGAGATCTGAGAGGGAATCCCCAAACCAATGGTCTTCCCAAATACTCCTTCCCTTTGTGCCATCCCTTAATAGACCAACCTAGCAGACCATTGTCACAATAGAGCCTTAATGTCCCCTCGTTGTAGAACCATTTGGCCCATCAGCTGTCGTCATTAGATATGATTCTCCAGTTATTTTTCATGATAGTAGCAGCATTCCTAACTTGACACAAGGGACCACCAAACCACCTACACCCTTAGGTTTGACTACTTTATTCAAATCCACAGGATGAATCCTCTTTTTGTTACCATTAGCGCCCCAAATGAAGTCTTTATTGATTTTGTTTTGACTCATTAGTAACTCTAGTAGGAAAAAAGGGCGCACTGGCCATAATAACTGGGAGTAGGAGACATGGACTGCAGAATAGACACTCTACAGGCCAAAGATAAGCAATTTGCTATCGCACGTTGAATAAATTGGGAGCTACCCCTATAGTTAGGCCCATATAAAGGGGGTGAAGCATGCCTTGTTAAAACACAATAGGTATGGGAGTTATCTCTTTGGTAGGCCTATATGATGGGGCGAAAATTTCCTTGTAAGAATTGCCCTTTGAGAGAAATTTCTTGAGGTGTGTTTTACATGGTAAACCCAATTATCTGATCTCAATACTCTATTTCCAATAACACAAATACGAACCGCCTGATAAGGAGATGGAGCATGGAGGATCTAGCAGGGAGCGACTATCACAAGAGGAAGAAGATCACCTGGTAAGGAGTAACAAGAAAGCGAAGGTGGATGATGGGGGGGGGGGGGAATGAATGTAAAACTGTCCTTCAAGGATACGCTACTAGGGAAGGATAAGTCCAACCATGAGACCGTGGAGCAAGTGTAACACCGAAAATTCGATATTAGAAAATTTTTAATAAATTTTTAATTTTCTCGATGAAAAATAATAATAATAATAAAAATAAATAAATAAAATATTAAATAAATAATAATAATAATTAAATAGATATCGAGAGAAATTAGATTATAAATTGATTTTTGGATTTGGAATACAACATAGAAAAATTTGGCATTTAAATTTTCAATTTTTATTCTTTTATGTAATTTTGATCAGAATTGTAATAAAATTTTAAATTTATTAATACCCACATAAATATCAAAAGTTAGAGTGGTTTGGTAGTTTAGTGGTGATTAGGTTTTTTTGTGGGAAATCTGGAGTATTTGGATTCAAAACTCATGGGATGCATGTGAGAAGGATTATTGTGGGATTTTGGTGAGACGCCTTATGAGTGTTGGGGTAAGATTAGGTCGTCCTGTGCAACAAGAAGGATGACCCAAAAATATTCAGAGAGAGACTGAGGCTTGCCATTGTTGGGTCGACCCACTCACGGGCTTGGGTTATCCGGACAAGCCTATAGTAAAAGGGGTTTGAGGCGGCAATATATTAGGTCACCCTGTTTCATTGCTTGGGTCAACTCAAGACTTAGAAACTTGAACTTGGGTCGCCCTAGTCTATATTTGGGATGACCCAAGACCCTATAAAACAAATGATGGGTTGCTCTGCCCAAATTGTGAGTTAACCCGTGCACTTGAAAAGCCTATAAAATAACCAAAATGTCCTCCAAATCTAAATAAAACTTAAAATTAAGAAGAGGTAAATTGGTAATTTCATCCCCACAAAAAGTAAAAGGGGCATGAATGAATTCCATTTCATTTTCTCGACTCCCTCACTTCTCTCTCCCTCTATGCTCTCAAATCTTTTCCTTTCTCCCTCACTCTATGTTTTTCCCTCTTGAAATCAATTATATCTTCCCAAACCCATAAATCTAAGTCTCCAAACTCTCAAACATGTATCAAGAAGGTTCAATCTAGAGAGAAAAAAACTAGATTTTCTAGTAAGAGAAAACTTAGGATTTTGAGATATTTCAATTTAATGATGAAATCGACAACACATATAGAGGTAAAACTTCCCTCTTATCCTAAATTGAGTTTACATTGCCTATTTTGAGATTTATGTTAAAATTTGAAGAATGTGGAATTGGGGGTTTAGGGTTTGGATTTCGAAAATGAAAATTTTGGGGAAAATTATGAATGATGACGGTATATAGATGAAAATAACTTGTCAATGATGAAATTGGAACAATAATTTGAGAAGTCTTTGGAAATTTAGTTTTTGGAGCAATTTGAGGTCAGATGAAATTTGTGGATTTTTTAGAAATAATTTTGCTCCTTCAACCTAGATTTATGCCTCTTTATTAAGAATTTGGATTATCAAATTTTGATTGTGGGATTTGATTTGGGGATTTAGAGATATGGTGTATATATGATGGAATTTGGTAAAATTGTGAACGGAAATCATACACACATGCTAATTACATGTCCTGGTGAAATTAGAATATATATTTTTGGATTGAAGAAACTAGAGTTTGTCCTAAATTAGGAAAAATTCATAAAACCCTAAAAATAGACATAAATTAACATTGAAATTGGTATTTATTGTCTTAGTGTTAAGGCAATTGGAACCAAAAGAAGGATTTTTACTTGATTGAACACCATTATGGATTGAATTGGGAGTGTTGACCATTCTGAAAGGTGAGTGGTTTCATACTTGTACTTAAATGAGAAAATTTGTCTTTATCAAGAATATTTTTATTAAATTTTCTTAAATGATTTTTGAATTCTTGGATTTTATATATTTTAGTGTATGTGAAATATCTCAAAAAATGAGTTTGAAATTTTTATGCATTCTAATGGTTTGAATAAGTACATGTGCCTTGTTGATTTATTGATGTTGAGTACATTGTGATACCAGTTATTAATGAACAACAATTGAATTGAGCACACTGTGATACTAGTTATTGATAAATAGTTATTGAATTGATAACACATGGAAATAGAATGGTGCATGTATTAGCTTGGGGTGAGAGCCTGAACCCTCCAAATAACTAGTCATTTCCCGCTATGGTATGACTCGATGGGGTGATGTGGAGGGGTTATTATTTATAGACATGATGTGAAGTTGAGCGTGACGGTACAACCATGATCGAATAACATACCGCCTAAAGGGCTTGAGACAATTGGTTGCACCACCAACGAAAACCATAATCAACATCAAGAATGGAGGCATTTTTAAACGAATATTTCTAGAATCCTTGGCAGTCTCACCCTAGATCATGGTAGACCTTTGTTAGGAACACTGATTTTAGGTTACCCCATGTTTGAAATATAAAAATTATTGGATGCATTTGAGATTGATCTATGATGGTTTTAGAAGAAACGATTTGAAATTATTTACATTGAATGAATTTAAGAATGTTTTGATGATTGGAAACAATTATGTATTGATATATCCACTATTCAAATTTTTAATTTTGTACAACTTGTATATCACTCACTGTGTATATTTTATACGCACCCTCCTCTTTTATTTTATAGAGAAAATCTAGTTGAGACTTGTGGACGCCTATGGTGAATAAAATGGGACGTTACCAGGTAATAGTTCTCTTTTAGTTGAGATACTTAGTGGAACCAAATGGAAAACAAAATTTGTAATTATTTCGAAAACTCAATTCTTTGTGAATTAAATATAGTATTGTAAATTTAAAATAATGACCTCCCCTTTTATTTTCTTGAATTTTTTTTGGGAATTGTTTTGATGGAAAATTTGATAAAAATCTCTTAAGTAAGAACTTATTTTTAAAAATCCATGGACTATTTGGATTGTAATGACCGAGTTGGCCAAATTGCATGCATGCTTGAAAAGGGATGGATCGGATTGATCCTTGATTGTATAAAGAATGCATGCTGGTTTATTTTTTATTATAGATAAATTATTTTAGAAAATTTTAGGATATTGATAAATGTTTTGCATTATCTTGGTGTACGGGTAGGGGTTACACGTATACCAGAGTAATGCAGCGGTTGTCACGTATTCGATGGTCGGGGCGTGACTGCAAGAGGAGGAACTGGAGTCAGAGCTTGAACATTTGTTAGAAGATTTGGATGAGGAGGGAGGAGAAAATCCCTAAAATACCAATAATTGACGAGGAGCTAAAGAAACTATGGCATCCATGGAAGCAATCCCTAATTCTCAAATTATTAGGGAAAAGAATTGGGTACCATCTCATGCTCAACAAAATAACTAGTATGTGGAAGTTAGAAGGTGGTATTGAATTACTTGACTTAGAAGATAGCTACTTCCTAGCTAAGTTCACATCCTGGGATGACTACTATCGAGTGTTAACAGAGGGTCCTTGGTTAATTCATGAGCATTATCTAACTATCAGAAAGTTGAAATCATGGTGTTCTCCAATAACAGATAAAATCAAATCCACAGCCATATGGATCAGATTACCTCAATTACCAATTGAATTTTTCAATGAGGAAATTCTGTTCGAAATTGGGAAGGTAATTGGAAAGCCAATTAAAGTTGACATGAACACAGCCCATGCCCTAAAAGGGAAATACACAAGAATTTGTGTCGAATTGGAGTTGGAAAAACCCTTGGTGTCCAGGGTTAAAATTAGAAAACGAATTCAAATGGTAGAATATAAGGGTATTCACACCATTTGTTTCGTTTGTGGAAACATTGGGCACAATAGCGAGCGGTGCAAGGACCAGGGGAACTTACCAGAGAATGCTGAGCAAGAAGAGGACACTCACCACCGATCCAGCACAAATGTCCGGAAGCAAGCATAGGAGGAGAGAGATGAAGGCCTAGGGCCATGGATGATCGTGCCCAGGAGACAAAAAGAGTTCCAAATTAGGTATGTTCAGGAAAGCAGCTGAAAGAAGCAGGTTCTCATAATAAGTTTCAAGGGTTGGAGGAAGTCAACAACACTTTGGGAGTAAGGGAATCAATGGAGGAAGGACTATTGAGAATGACAAGGATGGTGACAAATTAATGAAGAGAGGAAGGGGAGAGAAGAAATGAAGAGAGAAACAAAAGGAGAAGTCAGAGAGATACCTTGAAACAAACGAAGTTGCAGATGGAGACAAGGGCCATGGTGATTCGGGACAAAGTGCAGATGGGAAATAGTAGTGGGAATGGGAAGGATAAAAAGAGAAATTGATGGATACGATAGTAGATTTTGCTAAATAAATTGATGGAATCTCTTAATTTTTTAATTCACTTGCAAATTGATGAAATCCCTTGAATTTCGAATTGACTTGCAGATTGATGGAATCCCCTTTGACTTTTAAATTGACTTAATTTCTTACTAACAGTTACCAACAATTAAGGCTGGTAAGGGTTTGAGACAAGGCGATCCCCTTCCTCCCTACCTTTTTATTTTAGTAATAAAATGTTTGGCTTATATGATCCAAGAGAAGATCAAGAAGGGCGTGTGGAATCCAATGAGAATTTCATAAAGAGGTCCAGTCATTTTACATCTCTTCTTTGCAGATAACTTAATCTTGTTAGTAGAGGCAAAACACTTCAATTTAAGTGCAAATCTAAGTTGCTTGAAAAATTTTTTTGCTGAGAGTGGCTTGGAGATAAATCCCAAGAAGTCTAGGATGTGGGTGTCTCCGCGGGCTCTATAGACTTTAAAAATTTTGCTGGCTATGGTGAGTAAGCTCAGTCTCGCGGAAGACTTAGGAGTTTATCCAGGAGCTCCCATGATTCACAAGAAAGTTGGAAGGAATTTTTATGAGCATCTAGTTGAGAAAGTTCAGAAAAAGTTAAGCAACTCGAAGGGTAAACTTTTGAGTATGGCCAGGAGAAGAAATCTTGTTCAATCAGTTACTTTGGCTATTCCCATTTACTCCATGCAGTCTTCCTGGATTTCGAGCGAGGTTTGTAATAGATTGGATAGGATTAATAGACAATTTCTTTGGGGAAATTCTAATAAAGGTAAGAAGATTTCTTTAGTGAAATGGAATGATGTTTGCCGACCAAAAATACGAGGGATGGGCAAAAAGAGAATGAGGGAGAATAACATTGCTTTGATGGTCAAGCTAGGATGGAAGCTAATCAAGGGAAGTAAAGAGTTATGGTGTGAAGTGCGAGCAAAGAAATACTTGCATAAATTCTCTCCTGGAGTTCAATAGTAAAATGAATAGTTCAGTTCTTTGGAAAGGCATCATGAGAAGTAGAGATTGTATTAGAAAAGGAATGAAATGGAGGGTAGGAAATGGTAATTATATTAACTTTTGGAAAGACTTATGGGTGGGCAACAAGAGTCTGCTAGAGCATGCGGAGGGAATTAATCCTACAGTTACCAGCATCATGAAAGTAAGCTATTTCCTCGATCAACATGGAATCGGAAAGTGGATGGGCTGGCTCGCTTCCTTCCCAGCGAGAAGGTAGAGGAGATTAAAAGTGTCCCGGTACCTAGATTGGAGGGAGTCCAGGATAGGACTATCTGGAAGGGTAATAGTAATGGTACCTTCTTGGTTAGCTCGGCTTATAACCTGTTGAGGGAAGAGGAAGATCAGATCCAAGAGAGAGCTGACAGGGCAATTGGAAGGCGATTTGGAAAGCCACCTGTCCAGAAAAAATAGATTTTTTCTATGGCTAGTAAGAAGAGAGAGGATTTTAACTAATGTGGAGAGAAGAAGAGGAAGGTTATGTGAAGAAGCTCTTCGTTTGATCTACATCAATGCAGATGAGTCCATCCTTCATGTCCTGAGAGATTGCAGTAGAGCCAAGCAAGTGTGGATGTTGGCGTGCCCCCCTCTTGGAGTAGATGAAGTGTTCTGGAGTCATCCCCTTCTGCAGTGGGTGGCTGAGGGGTTAAAAGAGGCTAGCAAATGGAACTCAATGTGCTTAAGTAGCATATTCATGGCAACAATTTGGAGCCGATGCAGATGAATCTTCCAGCATGATCAAGTTCATCCTAGTACCGTGGCTAGATCTGCGCTCAGTTTGGCCTTGGAGATTGACAATGCAGGAAGGAGTAAGGAAGTTGTAAGACCCAGTGTGTGCTTGATTATTAGATGGAATGCTCCGTGAGAAGGGGGTATTAAACTCAATACAGATGGAGCAATTAGTCTTCTTTCTGTGGGGGGATTTTTGGGAACAGCTCTGGTGACTGGGTTGCGGGATTCGTCTCTAAGATAGGGAAGAGTCATGTGCTCCTTGCTGAGATTTGGGGATTGAGAGGGGGTCTCACCATGATTAAAAGAAGGGGTTTCTACAATTTGGAGGTAGAAGTGGACTCTGAAATCTTAGTTAAGCGGCTTAAGGAGGATCGGATTGAAGAACATCCGTTGGGGGCTATTATTCTGGAATGCAGTGACCTCATGACTTACCTAAATGTGCTTCAAGTTAATCACATCTTCAGAGAAGCCAATGCCACTGCAGATCACCTGCGGGTTTGAGCCAGTCTGGCTATGAAGATTTTATAGAGTTGGATAAACCGCCTGATTCCATCCTCAGATTGATCAAGGAAGATAAAGAAGGCTGTGAGAGAATTAGTATGAAGTCTCGTCTGAGAAAGCAGTGCTGTACATCCCATTAGCCTTGCTAGGCGTGGTTTTTGGTGTCGTTTCTTTTCTCGTCTTTCTCTCTGTTTGTGCTTCTATGTTTGCTTCTCCTGTTGTCTCTTATTACCAAAAAAAAAAAATACAAGGTATTTTTGACCAATTTATATAAGCCCAGCTAATGGACTACTCCCATATTTATATGGCCTGCATTTTCCACGGAGCTGTTTTCGTTGCTCAGAAGGCAATGAAATTTGACCTTACTGATTGTCTACTTCAAAGATGATTTCACAGCCCTCTTTGTTTATGTTAAACCTTTTTTTTTGTGGTTACACTCGTACTAAAAATAAAAAGATTATGATTATTAGATTATCTGAATAGTAAAAGATTAAATATATATATAGAGTCAGCTCATGTCCTAGTACCGTAAAGAATTAAAGGATGTTCTCAGTTCAGCCTTCAAATTAAAGGACTTGGGTACTTTAAAGCACTTCTTAGGTCTTGAAGTTGCAAGAACCAAAGAGGGGGTGTCCTTGTGCGAAAGGAAATGCATACTAGAGTCCTTCGAGGAGGGTTGCTGGGAGCAAAACCTAGCGCAGTGTCTATTGATGTGTAAGGTTTATTAGTTCAAAATTAGTACATTTAACTCTTTCAAAACTCTTTCATGAATTTTCATTTTTTCCTTCTCTTCAAAATTTAATGAATAAATAAAAAATATAAACGAAGAAATTAATATAATTCTCCGGCAACAGCACCAAAATTTTGATGGGTGATCAAAACTCTCAAAATTAATACTGATTTTCCGATGCGATAAATTTATAGCAATAATGGTACCAGGTCGAATACCAAAGGAACTAAATTAATTTAATTTCTTAGTTAAGTGTTAAAAATAAAAATAGAGATTTGTCAAATAAATTTCTAAATTAAAAATAACAACTAAAAAAAAAATAAAAAACAAATTAATAATGAAAATAATAAATATTAAAAAAAAAATCAATCTACTAAAACTCTGATCCAAGGGTTCACCACATGCAATTGTTTCACTGATCATAAATTAAATATATTTTTCTTACAATCCAAGTATTTAACCTTATATTTATTAGGATAACTGAAATAAATTTTACGTTTTCTTAATTTAATCTACCAAACCCAGCATCCAATCGAAACTTATCATTAATCGACTGGTCACGATAGCGTTCCATATCAATATAATGACAGCATTAAGTTTTATGAAAATAATTAAACCAAAATACAGATAATTGAGATAGTCGCAATTATTTGATTTTGTTCCATCGATTCTCTAGGTTAAACATGAATACCGGTAAAAGACCCATAAACAAAAATAATCTAGTTGCTATTTGTACCATTTATTCATTATAATTACGGATCACTGAAATCTTGGAAAACAATAGAAAAATTAATATTGAATTAAATTGTCATATTAACTAATACTAATTTTTCATATAAATAAATCAAGAACCAACGAATATTAGAACAAGAAATTAAATGAAATACATAACCTCACGATGAAAACAATCGAATGAAATTCTCCATGAATCAGAAAAATAAACTAACCACTCATGATGGTGAGTTTTTAACAAAAGAAAATAAAAAATAAGAAAAACAAAAAGAAAGAAAAAAAAATTCTAGGAGAAGAAGGAGAGGAGCAGCCGTCTAAGCACTCTTTCTCCAATTATAAAAATAAAAGTTAACTTCTAAAACAATTTTAGTTAAAATAAAATTCATACTAAAATTAACTAAAATTAAAAAAAAAATCAAGTTTTTTTTTCATAGATCCAATATAATGTCTTGAGTTCATTTAACTCCAAAATTTCCTCATTAAGTCCATTTTGCTCTAAATCTTCCAAATTTAACCACCTAACAATAAAAAGTCATGAAATCCATCGAATAGTACAATAATCAATTCAAAATAAAACCATATTATCAACAATCAATTCAATATTTTGCACATTATCAATCCACCTAAATATTCTCATTTCAGTTACAGTCATTTTTTTTCTCTTATTACTATTTAATGGTCTAACACTCAGTGTCATATAATAAAGCAGATCTTACTGTGATTCTATAGAATTTTCCCTTTAAATATAATGGTATCGTGCGATCACAAAGAACTCCGGACGCCTTTCTCCATTTTATCCAACTCGCTTGAATTCTATTATTCATATCCACATCTATATTGCTATCATTCTGGATGATAGAACTAAGATATTTAAATCGTTCGCTATTTGAGATTTCTCTTGCTTCTAATCTAATCGTTTCTTTATTATCCTGATGGTTGTCACTAAACTCACATATCATATACTCAGTTTTAGATCTATTCAATCTAAATTCTTTAGGTCGAACGTATCCCTCCATAACTCTAATTTAATACTGATACTCACACCGTATACGAAAAGCATATACCATGATATTTCACATTGAATATTTTATTGTGATTTCATCTATCACTATTGTAAATAGTATGGCACTCAATTCTGAACATTGATGAAGTCCAATGTTAATAGAAAAACTATTGTTCAGTCCCCCGCAAGTCCTTAAATTGGTCATAACTCTTTCATATATATCTTTAATAAAGTTAATGTATTTCAAAAAAATTTCTTTTTTCATCAGCATCCACTACAATATGTCTCTTAGGACCCTATCTCCATTTTACAGAATTTTATTCTCAATTATTTAATTAATTTCTTAGATTTTTGTGTCCGGTTGTTTATCATACTTGCTTGCTTCACCACCCATGCAAGAACCTAAGTTGCAAAACCCTTGGGGCCTCTGACGGGCGTACATATCAGTTAATATTAGGAAGAAAATCCCCAGTCGAAAAATAAGCTACATGATGTCATGAGAGAAAAGACAAAGGGAAATAATAATAATAATTGAAGATGTTCCAACACTACGACAGTATTTCAAATTAAATAATCGAAAAACAATTGATGTTCTTAATAAATATAATCTTATAGCCCGACCAAAACTCTTCACCAAGGTGAGCGATGCCCGGGTCTATACATGACTTTCTTCGTCCAAATACATATGACTAACGCCCAATGGATTTCTATAGAAAGAGTTAGCAAGAGGTGTCCAGTGCAATATGAAAGAAAGGGGTGCATATGAAGAAGATGGAAGGAAGTACATAAATTAAATAATTCATGAGGCATGGAAAACCTTCATCTTCATGCAAGAGGTGGAGGTGGAAGTCACCCAAGTAAGATATGTCTTCAGAGAAGCTAACCAATGCGCCGATTTCCTTTGTTTGTGTCAATGAGCTTCAGTTCAAATGGCATTTTCTTCCTCCCCGTGTAATAGACTCATGTTCAAGTCTCAATATATAAAAAATAAATAAATAAATAAATAAATAGGTATTGCTTGTTCAAATGAAGTAGTGCAGGAGGACCCGCCCTGTGAGCTTCTTAGTTTACTGCAAAAGTAGGGGCTTTGCCCACTTCAGGAGATAAGGCCTTGGCCTTCGGTTTTGTGTTTCGGCATTGGGCCTGCGCACCTTTCTTCTTTGTGAACTCATAAAAAAAAATGACTAACTACGTAATAAAGGAACAAGTTCCATAGTCTCACTTCTACATGCATGCTTGTGGAAGGTGGGGTACTAAATGGGCCGAATCAGTCTTACTAATTTTTAACATGGGCCCAGTAGCCCTCTGGACGAGTTTGAGAAAGCTTCACATGTATGGAGTGGGCTCTCTGTGTGGCCTCTTATGTTGGGCAGCTCCTCTCACCCCAAAAAAAAAAAAAAAATGTTGGGCAGCCCCTTGTAGTAAATTTTCTTTCTTCATTTTTTTTTTTGGTGTAGGAGTATCTACCACCAATCGATATTTAAAATTTATTTGACTAATTCGATCTAAATATTATGAGGCTCATTAAGGGATTAGCTTTCCTAAATTTCATTTCTCCATTCCCATTCATGGCTCAACCGAAGATTTGTGATTAAGGAGAGACAATACCCTACCGCTACACCTAACCGAATTTAGTGATCCCTTGTAGTAAATGATTGCGCATGGAGAGGAATATCCGGAAAATAGATATGGGCAAAACTAAACCTCATTCCTATTTCTAACTAGAAAGGGCAGCTTGGCAATAACCTGTTAGATATCTCTTTTCTTTTAAGAGCTAGATATCTTTTTGAAATTTTGAATCCGAATATGTTTAGATAATATAAGTCTTAAGATAAATTTAGATATTGTCCTATTGAAATCAATTTGTTCCTAAACTATGTTAATTTTTTTATGACACTGTTGCAAATAAATTTTTTAAAGGAAAAATAGTCTTAGTTTTAAAATTTAAAAACTTGTAAATATGCTAAAAAGATTTTAAAGTTGTTAAAACAATTTATTATAATCGAAATTTTAATATTTTGGATTATTCTGTTTATAATTTGATAATTTTATTATAAAGTTAATAAATTATAATTATTTTTAATTATTTTTTTGACGGTACACACCGCATTGAGATGTGTCCCCATCCGACCAGTATTGATTCAACAACATTGCGGCCGTCGTTGTCCGGCCCCTACCATATTTGCTCTAACAACACATTTTAAAATAATAATAATAATAATAATAAATTATCTTGAATATACTAGTACACCAACGTAAAATAATAATAATTAATTATAAACCATAGAGCTCATCGCTTTACATATATTTTTTTGTTGGTGCCATGGAAAGTATGCCAAACAAACAGAGCTGTGCCCTAATTCATCCGATCCGATCTATTGTTAAATCCCTTTTCGAAAGAGTTCTTTCAACGTTGTTCATCACTATTTCAAATCTACTATTATTATACTAAATTTCGTTTGATTGAGAGGTTGGACATTTTATTCCCTTAACCAGAGATCCTCGAGATCGAGTTCTAGGAATGAAGAAAAAAGATTTGAAAAAATCAACCCTCAATAGACCCCACAATACTCAGACACGATTAGTCTGAAAATCAAGAATACTAGTCGGTGAAAATCCAAAAAAAAAAATCTATTGTTATTATGACTCAAAATCTAATTGGGTTTAATTAGTGAAATTTTTAATCACAATAATCAGCCCGCAACAGCTTTTTTCTTAAAATAAAATCAAATTTATATAATAAATAGTAGTCCATATAAAAATAAAATAAAATTCTAGCAATCTTGCCCGATAATCCTACTAATTTAAGATAAGATATTACTGATAAACTCTATAGTTTATTCCTATACAAATGTCTGCACTAGATTGTAGGTAAAGAGTAAGACCTTTTCCTAGTGTATCAGTAAGTGCAGTTTTTTCTGGTCTGGCTCTAAAAATTGAAGTAACATATACCACTCAAATGTTATGCATGCAATATTTTCGGGAAGTGGAAGGAGCCCTATACTTTCAAAATGAGTTTCCAAAAGAACCCTCGTACAAGCCGTGGCAGGCTACTATTGGGTCTTGGGTTGCTTGTATGGGTACAATAATCCTTTCCTAAGGCGGCTGCCCATTTAATATAGGGATTGTTTCTAGGTCTACCTTGTTTCGAAGTGCATTCTATCAGGGTTCTCATTATCTATTTGCTTGTTCGGTGCTACAATAAACTGTTCCGTACAAGAATTGGTCTTTGGCTATTCTATAAATAGAGAACTTTTCGGTCTCTAAGATATCTGCTAGAACCAGCAAGATGTCTTCTAAAACATCGTTTTCAGTATTGCTTCTCTCATTTTTCCTGGTTCTTTCATTTTCCTTCATTACACAAGCCGATGTTCCTGTCTCTGATACCTTTACATATGTAAACGAGGGAGAATTTGGGCCCCATGTTGTTGAATACGATGGAAATTATCGTGTCCTTAGCATCTTTAATTCCCCATTTCAACTTTGCTTTTATAACACTACTCCTAATGCATTCACTCTTGCTCTACGCATGGGAACACTTCCATCTGAATCCCTATTCCGTTGGGTTTGGGAGGCTAACCGGGGCAACCCCGTTGGTGAGAATGTGACCCTTAAATTCAAAACAGAAGGAAATCTTTCTTAGGTGATGCTGATGGCCACGTCGCTTGGCAGACAAACACTGCCAACAAGGGTGTGGTAGGGTTCAAGCTATTGCCTAATGGCAACATGGTTCTTTATGATGCCAAAGGTAATTTCAAATGGCAAAGTTTTGATCACCCAACAGACACTCTCTTGGTGAGCCAGGCTCTTCGTGTCAAAGGCCCAACAAAGCTGGTCAGCCGGCTTTCTGATAAAGTTAACTCAGATGGGGCATATAGCCTGTATTGGAGCCCAACACATTGGCCCTTTACTACAAAACTAGCAGCACACCAAGGCCCATTCTCTACTACACTTGCTCTGGTGCGTTCAGCAGCACACGGGAACTAAGAAAGTGTGACATTTATTAGTGTCCCTGAGAAGAGGCTAATGCTTACGAGCTACAATTTGTGCCAAAATACGGTAAATTTGACACTGGTGGCACAATTATTGTGGCTAGACAAAAATATATCAGCATACTGTCAATGCTTCGTCTGGGATCCCACGGAAATCTTAGGATCCATACATTCTATGAAAAGGTGTTTTGAGGGGCGTGGAAAGTGACCCACGCTCTATACTCTAGGGATAGAGAAAGTGAGTGCCAAGCCAATTGCCTGAAAGGTAAATTTTGGACTTTGTGAGGACAACCAATGCTTTGCTTGCCATTTGCCTAATGGATTGGTGGGTTGGATTGCACCGCCGAGAAGATATCATCATGCAGGGCAAGCGATTTTCACTACTATAAGCTTGAAGGAGTTGATCATTTTGTGAGCACTTACACAAAAGGCGATGGACCAATTAGTGTTAAAGAATGTGAAAACAAGTGCACAAAGGACTGCAAGTGTCTCGGATATTTTTGCCATAGTTCAGAGTCTAGGTGTTGGATTGCTTATGAGCCGAAAACTCTTGCCCGTGTTGCTAATCCGACGCATTTCGGATACATTAAGAGACCTAGTCACTAAATACTGTGCGGAATTTAGTTGAAACCAGGAACACATTTCATAGGTTCTATTTTGTTTATGTACTTTTTCTTTCCTGTGTTTGTCATAATAATGAGAGTGACCCATCAATTTTGGGACATCTCGGGTCTTTCGATTAATGTCCATTTCCTTGTTCATAAAGACATGAGGCAAAACTACTTCCTCTAGATTATCCTCTAATGCCAAACGTTATCGAGGCCATAATTATGGCATTGTACTTTGATGGCTCAAGTACTCCATTGCACGTAAAGTTATATCTAATGCTTGCATTTAGTGTGGTGTTAGTGACCTATTAATATGATTCCTTAGTCGGTTTGAAATAAAGATGATTATTGTGGAATACTTGAGATAAAAAAATTTTATTTAAGTATTTTTTTTATAGTTTTATATTTAAATTTTTATAAGAATGTATATTTTTTTTTTGTTTTACAGTATTTTATAATCAAAAAAATATATTAAAAATATCATTTGAATAAAATTCATTCTAAATTACCTCGTTGGTACTTAGCAAATGCTAAGAATCAGTACTAAAAGTGATCATTCTCTTAATAAAATTCATTGAATTCCTGTGTCCGTTTAATTATTCTAAGGCCAGAATATGCTTTGCTCACAATCAGTGCGATAGGCGATAAAAAGATGGAGAAAAAGACAACCTTCCGCATTACTAACCCACAATACCTTCATGAACACTTCGAAGACTGAGCATGAGGAAACAAAAAGACACTGGGGCAAGGCGGAAAGCCATCCAAGGCGCAGTTGCCAAGAATAACAGTGACAGAGCATCTATAAAAGGAAACTTGCACACGAAAGAGACAACTCTTCAACAGTTGATATTACGCATCTGCAGAGCAGGTGTAATTTTGTCCAATTCGACAATAACTGCTAGATGATAGTAGATGGCATTCTTAGTAAGTGAGCCTAGATTCCAAGTGCTACCCCATTTTGGATATGAAAGTAAGCTTTTCTTATATCGCTATTCATGGTTTGCAATCTCATTTTCAAATAGCAAGTACAGTTGTATTTCATTTTGAATTTAGAGGGGATGGTATTGTTGAATTCTTGGATTTGAGATTTTTACTTTGAATTTAGAGGTGATGGTATTGTTGAATTCTTGGATTTGGTGGAGCATGACCTAAAAGGCCATTATCACAAGACATAATGCCCTTCGAATCCACTGCAAACACGTTGTCAATACGGGATTCATTTTTCAGACAGGTTGGCATAGCCTACCCTCTGGGAAAACACAGACCAGACCCTTCTCGACAGTTAGCTAATCGGCTCTTAAACCTACTCGGTACTCAATGTCACTATTTGGCTGAAGGCAATATTCACTTCCCCTAAAGTGCAAGGAGAACCTCTCGTAATCAAAAAGAAAATCTTTGACTGCTGTCAATAAAGAAAGAAATCTTTGACGATCTGAATTTTCTTGAAAAATAGTATTTTAAATTTTCAAAACTCTCTCACTATGATTCTCATAATTTCAGAATATTTTTATAAGGAAATTAGGATTTTAACACTCCAAATGCATACAAAACTCACACACGGAAACTAAATATATATATCATCAATCCTATTGATCAGATACATTCTCTGAACTTACACATAGTACACCAAGGCATTCAGAGCTTTTTTTAGTCTGTTTCTATTTTTGAAAATCACTCATTGATTTGAGCATTAGAGTCTTTTTCATTGAAGCACTCTCTGACGATTCTTTATAGATCTCATTGATCTAGATCGATAGATAGTCAGTCAACCAATTTGAGTCACAGAGTTATCATCTGGTGCCAAACCTACCTCCAATATTATCTCTTTCCCCCAAGACCATTTTCTAAGGAAGTTGATGAAAGGGTGTATATATTTTTTTATTATTATATCAATAAATATTTAAAATTATATTTTAACTAATTTGATTTAAATATTTATTAAATTTATTTTAAAAAATAATTTTCTTAATATAATTTTTTATATTTTTAGATTTTAAACGTGGCACTATAATTTATTTGCTCAATTAAACTTTAGATGGGCAGATATAATTTAGAGTTCCCCGTCCATGCGAATCAGAATTGAAGGTTGCTACAAACATCCAGGGCGGTCTATACCTATGTGAATTAGAATTGAGGGGTCCTACAAACAACAACGGCAGTCTATAGTTTAGAGTTTTCCAGGTGTCCGGTGTTACATAAGTTTTATCCCCATCGTAATAACTGAGCAATAAACGAGGCACTATTGCCGATGTGTCTCGAGCCCTCTTTCGGTAAAATATCCATAAGGATGCACGAAGCTAGCTAACCACCGGTAGCACAATTTCTTTTTTTTTTTTTTTTTTGATTATATAAAAAATTTGAATATCGAATCACAGATTTAAAAAAAAAAAAAAGATTATGACCACTAAATTATCTTTTTGAGAATATCGGATAGCTCTTTCGCTCTATAGGGGTCCCCCAACGTTGGTTAGTAATAGCACAGTCCTTCTTGGAGGAGGGTTTGCCGATAATGTATATTCGATTAATTTTTTTAAAAAAATAAATTTATATTTTAATAAATTTAATTTATTATGTAATTATATAAAAAATATTTTTATTATATAATTCTAGATTTACGAGATAAAATAAAATAAAATAAATCTTGATATTTTTTTTATATAAAAAATACAATCAAGTGAAGTTGAATCAAGAAAAGAAAAATAGAAACAGGAAGACTTTGTTCACTATTAAAAAATCTCTATTTTGCAACGAATTTTGCGAGAAATTTTTAAGAAAAATTCGTTGTAAAAACCATTTACGATAAATTTAGCGACAAATAATTTTTTGTCGCTATCAATTCGTTGTAAATTTATCAACAAAAAATTAAAATTCATCGCAAATTAGCATCGAATTTTGCGATGAACTGAGGTTCGTCGCTAATGTGCAACGAACTCTTTTCGTCGTTAAGTTTGTCGCTGATCTGCATCAATTCCAAGTTTGTTGCAGTTTTCATTTTGGTCACAAATTTCGTTGCAAACATATTAAGCAACGAATTTTGCAACGAATGTGGATATTTTGTATGGAAAATTTAGCAACAAATTTTGCAACAAATTTAAAAATTTTATAATAAAAATCAAATTGAATTCTATAATTTGACCATTCATCCTGTATTTCATGTTGTTGTCTCTCATTCAACATCATAATTAATTAACAATCAATCAACCAGTTATCTAACAGTATCAACCAACCATCAAACAATACCACTATCAACCAACCATCCAACAACAATATCAACAAACCACATTATGAACATCATCAATATTGTCAACATCATCATTTACTAACTATGAAATAACAATAAATAATGTCAACAACAAATACAATACAAAGTCAAAATATTTAAAAATAATAGTATGCAAAAACCATATTTAAATGTAACCATCAAATAAAATATAGAAATTTCAAAAAACACCACCATTACCATCATCATCAGTTTCACTATCAGGAGGATTATCATAAGAAAACAAAAATGGAGTCGTTTGATTTAAATCGGGAGCTAATTGAAAATGACGCATTATGAAATCCTGGTTTACGCGTAACTCGCTGATTACGTTCTCATTTTGTCTTTGCTGTGAACGTAATTTTTCAATTTGATTATCTTTTTGTACTAATAGCTCCTGCATCTAGCTCATCCGGTTGTTCATTTGTATTATTTTTTCCCTTACAACTACTGGAGTAGAAGAGGATTGACTGGTAATTCAACAAATCCGGCTCAAAGAGTCCATCCCAAGTACTCTTCCTCCCTTTTTTGCACCACCACTTGTCTCGACCCATAAAACTATACTATCAACAGATGGCTCAGATGAGCCAACATATTCATTACCGATCGAATTCCGCTGTAACTCATCATATCTCTCATGCATTGTCATTATATAATTTCAAATAAAATTAGAGTAACAACATATATAATATTGAAAAAAAAAAGCAAAGTGTTCATTTATAATTTAACAATGTAATCATATAAAATAATGACAAATTCAACAAAATAAATTCAAATCAATAATGAAAGTGTTTATAAAATAAAGAAAAGTTTTCGAATTAAATACCACAATAGCATTAACTCTCTTCCTACTCCAGCTCTTGTCTTTTTTTGGAAAGTTCACGTGAAAGTCTCTATAAATAATGGTTGGGATCCTATTTCCTTGGTCTAAAAAAAACATTGTTAAATATAATGAAATAGTTATAAAATAAAAAAATTACATTTAAAAAAATTTGTGCTTTAATAATATTATCAATCTATTTCTATACTCATCAATATTGATTGAACCTCTCGCATAAATAGCAGACATTTCTCTAGAATTGAAAGCTCGATTCTTCTTATTCTGCTCACTCCTCCGTCGGCTCTCATCGGATTCCCAGAAATCCAAAATCATGCATAAATTTTCGTCGGTTATGCAATTTGGCTTCCTTCTACAAGTCTTTGCATGACTTAATACCCCTCAAATGTGATGACCACATTTCTTGTTAAAAATTCTTCTTATTTCAAACTTTTTCGTCTCGTCCCAAGTGAACTGTCGCTGTAATAAAAAAAAAAAACAAATAGTTATATTAAAATTATAAGTTTAGTTTTATATTTCATCTGAAAGACGTAATTTACCTTGAACTCTCTCCATCATAACTCCTTCGTTTCATCTGGGGTGCTTGTGAAAGATAGTCACTTCCTTCCTCAATGGTTGTTAATAATTTGATTAAGCTTTTGAACAATATATACAATATTTGTGAATCTGTTATAATATTACGAACAAAAAATGGTAAGTAAATAAGATAATTAAAAAATTCATATGCTATATAAATAAAAGAATTAATAGTGATAAAAAAACCAAATTTAATACTTACGAATCTCCACTATGGGCAATCACCTCTCGTATGTCTTCTCCATTGACATGCGAATGTTCCACCGAAGGTGCAACCGAAAGGGATGACGACGGTGCAGCAGTAGTAGGTAAAGGGGTATGGGAGGGTCCAGCTAAAACAAACTGCGACCCTGAAGACTCTGGTCTTCTATCACTATTTCGTCTATACTCCCCACGTCGATACTGTCAATTATAAAGTTAACTCAGCAAAAAATAAATAAAAATTGTTAACTTTAAAAAAATATAATTGAGTACATAAAAATACTTACCATATTTAAATTAATGAAATATTAGCTTATCGTAAGCCACCAAAAGTAAAAAAATTCGGTTCAAATTATCTATAAAAAAGAAAATAATATATTAACGAGCTAAATACAAAAAAGAAACTTGAGCCACTAAATATGAAATAAATTGAGAATTGAAATTAAACAATTAAAAAAAACAAACGATATTAGGGTTTTATTTGAAATAAGTAAAATCAATAATAAATGAATAAAAAAATTCAAATAAAATAGAAATTATGATATTTATAAGAAAAAGTCGGAGAAAGCGTACGAGAGTCAGCAATCAGTCGAAAAGCACGAGCACAGCTATCTTTGTCAGTTTGTCCTCTAATACCATGTTTTTTAAAAGAAAAAAAAATAATTTCATGTCACATTATTTAGACCTTAATGTATTATCATTGTCAAACGACTAAGGAAAAAAATAATATTTTATAATAAAAACATACATGAAGATATTAAATATTATTACATATGAAGATAAAATTCAATGAATTAAGAAAAGAAAATTTACCGGCCATCAAAAATCAAAATTCTCATTGTCAATCCCTTCCTCATCATCATCATCATCATGTCTTAAAAATAGATTCAACATCCTCATCATCATCTTCCTCATTCTCATCATCTATCTCAAAATTTGAATCTTCATCGTCGTCGTCATGAATTTCACTTAGATCCACATCTACCATAACTCCACGTGGATCTCGTAATATTGGAATGTTATATTTCTCGGTCTGAAACGTGTTAGCAACTTTCTCTTGCTGATATGCTATATCTTCCCAGTGTTCCTGGATTTTTTTTCGTGCTTTCGTTTTACAAACAGTCCGCCAATCAATTTTATCACATTTCAAACTATGATATGATACATAATACACTTGAATCACTTGTTGTGCCAACACAAATGACTCATATCTCCTATACAATTTCTTATAATTTATTTCAACTAAATTAAACGTTGGATGCACATTCATCCCTTTGATGGGATCAAACCATTGGCACATAAATAAAACAACACGCAATTCTACTCCAGGATGCTCTAACTCTAATATTTCATCCAACAAGCCATAGAAATCATTTTTTGCACCTCCATCATTATATGACTGAACATAGACCCCACTATTCATTGTTGACTTGCCCATTCCATATGTTTGAGTATGAAAATTATATCCGTTTATAAAATATACAGACCAAATTCATACCCTTGAGTTTGGACCCCAAGACAAATGGAGTAGGAATTCTTACTTGACTTGAGCTTCATTACTATGAACCTGAAATTAAGTAAATGTGTTAAAATATTTATTAAGTAATGATGTATATTTGTTATATAATCAACTTACATATGTTTTGAATCATGATGCAAATTCTTCATCGCACAGACGATCGAACTCATTCGTTGATAGTTTAGACCATGAATTTTGAAAAATCCTACCATAAAAGATGACGATTTATGTCACAAGATATTTGCGATTAAAAAAAAAATACATCTATTGAGAAATAGTATACTAACTCGAAATATAGCATCACTTCTGGACAATTCAATAAGATATATGTGTGAACTGCTCGTCATTCTTTATCAGTTAAATATCTAAATTTACATGCTCCACTTGGTCGATCAAGATAGTTAAAGATGGATAATGAATTCAGATTAGGATCAACAGGATCCTCATCATTTCTTCCCGCTCTCCGCCTCTTGCACTATACGTGAGGCTCGAAATAAAATGAGGCAAATGTTGTGACGTCCTCCATAATGTAAGCATTAACAATAAATGCTTCAACCCATGCCTTATTTTTTATTTTTTTCTTCAAATGGTATAGAAATCTAATTGTAACGAAACAAAGTGTCAGTAAATTCAAAACCGCAAAATTTGAAGTTTTAAGTGCATTGAAAATGGAGTGTAAAAGATGTTAAATTCACCTTTCAAACAGATACATCCACCGAAATTGGACAGATTCTGCAACTTTGGCCTCGTAAGACAAGTGAACTAAGAGGTGCTCCATAGAATCAAAAAATGAAGGAGGAAAGATCCTTTCTAAATTACACAAAATAATAGGAATATCTGTCTCTAGTTTCTCCATATGTGATGGTCTCAACACTGTTGAGTAAATATTATGGAAAAAATTGCTCAACTCCGTAAGGGCGCCCCATACAAAATTTGGACAATAGGAATTAGTCTTTTTATAAAAATGTGACAATCATGACTCTTCAAACCAATCAATTTGCATTCTTTCAAATCGACACATCTCCCAATATTAGAAGCATAACCATCAGAAAATCTCAATGATTTCAACCATTCATAAATAATACGTCTCTGTTCCTTATTCAACGTATAAATTGCTTTTGGTTTTGGTCCCCTACTACTTCCATCGACATCAAGTGTAGGTCTTTTACAAATAAGGCGCATATCTTTCCTTGCATTCAAATTGTCTTTCATTTTTTCAGTGACATCCATCACTGTATTTATGACATTATCAAAAACATTCTTCTCAATATGCATCACATCGAGATTATGATAAATCAAATGTGTCTTTCAATATGGTAGATCCCAAAATATGCTCCGTTTAGTCCATTTATGCGAACTTCCATAACCGTGAGTTGTACCATGTGGATCTTCAATAACAGAAGGGAAGTGAAGCACTCTATACCAAATTTGTTCACCGGTTAATCTCAACGGAGGAGGTGTTTTCTCAACTCTATTCTTAGTGAACTCTTCTTTATTCTTTCTGAATTTATGATCTAGAGGTAAAAATTATTTATGGCAGTCAAAGTAACTCACCTTCTTGCCATATTTCAATCTAAATGACTTTGATCTCTCCATGCATATCAGACATCCTAAAATCCCAGCAGTACTCCATCTCGATAACATGTCATAAGCTGGAAAGTCATTTATGGTCCAAAGAAGAGTAACATTCATTATAAATATCTGATCAGTATAAACATCATATGTGAGAACACATTCATCCCATAATTATTTTAACTCCGCAATCAGTGGTTACATGTAAACATCTATTAATTTTTTCAGATTTTACGGACCAGGCACCAACAATGTCAAAAACATATAGGGGGTTTTCATGCACACACCCGGTGGAAGGTTGTACGGAGTTAAAATAACTGGCCAACATGAATAAGTTCTTCTCGATTTACCGAATAGAGCAAACCCATCAGCACAGAGACCTAACCTGATGTTTCGAGTCTCTTTTGTAAACTGAAGATATGTTCTATCAAAATGATGTCATGCCTCTGCATCCGAAGGATGACACATTAACCCATATTCTGTTTTATGATTTGCGTGTCACGTCATGTACTCAGCAGTGGCCTTAGATGCATAGAGTCTTTGCAATCTAGGGATTAAAGGCAAATAAAACATTTGCCTATATGATTTACGTCGTTGATTACGACCTGACCTTCTGCTAGTCTTGTACCGAAATTGGTTACAGAATTTACAAAATTATGCATTTTTGTCATCCCTCCAATATAACATATAACCATCTCTACATACATCAATTCTTTCCACTGAAAGACCTAACTCTTTCACCAGCTTTTTCTTACTGTAGAAATCATTGAGCATTATGTGATCACGGGGCAATATTTCTCCAATAACTTGAATAAAATCATTGAAACAATTCTTAGACACATTATGCTCCATCTTGACATTTAATAATCTTGCGATTAGAGATAACATCGTATGACTATCACAACCATCCCATAAAGGTTGATCTGCAACTCGTAACACTTCCTGAAATTGATGACTCGGGTAAGTTTCATTATTCACATTGTCATCAACACCCATATTTTCAGCCTCTTCTAATGGTGATGCATAAGTAGTATATACTTCTTCAAATGTTGGAGCAAAACTAGTGCTTGCATGGCTCGATTAAGGAATACAATTATGGCTCGCTGCATCAATTACCATTCTTAGAAATGGATTGAATTAATCATAATAACTCTGATCCCCTCTAACTGAAAATTGCATGTTTCGTCGATATTTTTCATCAAATAAAAACAGATCACCATGACAAGTTCAATTATAATAATTCGGGGTAAAACCAAATCTACAAAGATATTCCATCACTTTATCACACTCAAAAAATTTACCATTATTACATTTTGTACAGGGACATCCATAAACTCAACTTTACTACAAGCAAAATCTAAAAATTATTCTAACCCAAAAATAAACTCATCAGTTAAATATCGACGATCCGATAAGTTTTTTTTATACATCCAACTTCTTTCGTTTTGCATTTTCTCTATTTACAATTTCAAGAATTATAAAATATTCAATGAAATACAGTACTAAGACAATGTATTTGATTGGGAAAAAATAATCATGTCATAAAATTTACATTAATAAGTGCATGCATACATACACTCACATTACCAACCATAAATTTAACCTCTCAAAGATTATTCGACATGAAAATTTGACAATGAAAGCAAAACAATGACTGCATGCTAAGAAAAGCCATATTTAGAAGGGGAAATCCATCACAAGGAGAACTAAATTGGCAGCCGAATTAAATTATATTCTTTCAGGCATTCTCCTATATTATTTATTTGGCAGTGCATTAATGAGTTTAGGAAAGACGATCGTGTGTGTTTATGAAGCTCGTGAGATAGAGCCAACTCAAATGTGAAGGGTATTAATTTGGAGTAGTGGCAAAACTCTATCTCAACCTATGAACTTCTATTAGTTTAGAGTGTATCTATTTCCACAAATAGTTATATGATTAGTATATATACGTATTTAAACAATAATATGAATTTCACTTGTTATTTTCTGAATCTAAATATATAAATTAAAAAAAAAACGCATAATAATATATAAATTATTTGTAATAAATCAAGTTGATCTATGAACACCGAGTGGAGAGGTTTCTGAAATGAACATTATATTAAATTCTATTCCTTGCAACAAAATAATTACACTCAGCCAAACATTAGCTAACAGATGAGCACACAATGCAACAAATTGCAATTTGTGGCAAAGAGAAAATATGCATATCAAATAAGGCATAATCAAGAAAAGCATTTCCAAAGATTGATTTAGAGCATGAACCTGAGTGCACCCAAACAACTTTAGGATTCTTAATAATGAACAGTTATCCTCAATATAACCCAGAGGCTGATTTGTCAAAATAACGACACTAGGATAAATCCAAACTTTGCAAATTTATGGAATGTCTGCCAAGTGATAGGGCAGTGTTGTAGCCAACCTGTAAGAGACAGGAAAATAGATCAATGTCGGCCATCTTTGATCCAGATTATCATTGCATCAAAATAAGACCTTATAACTAGATCAAATTTGCTTAAAAACTTCAGCCACAAAGCATGCCCAAGTATAGATTTCACGAAAAAATGAAATTAATGAAATTCTAATTAGGATTTCTGTTTCCAATTTACTTACCTATATGATCTTTATTTTCATATGTTCATATTAGCCACAAATCAAATAAATAAAGATCAATCCGGACTATGCTGCTTCGTCTCCAACCACCAAGTATAAATGAAATGCTTCATTGTCTGATGGAAATGGATCTTTTTGAAATATAAGGCTTAGTCAAGATTTGCAGAGATTTCCTGGAGGAACCAAAACAAACAAAACCCACAAAATTTAGTCAATCACCAAATTTGGACATTGAAACTTAGCGTTAAAAGCAGAATTTTATTTACCTCCCAGAAGTTCAAGTAGATGTTTTTGCTGAACTACAGGTTTCTCTTTTTCTGTGAAGTGTATTCAATAGTTGGTAAGATCCACTAGCTGCAAACAATGAATTTACAAGTTGGGAAGATCAGACCTACAAATGCACAAAGACATATGGTTAATAAATTTGAGAAAAAAATAAAAGACATAAATTAGTGTAATTATGCAATTATTCAAAAATTTGTAATAAAAAAAAACAAAACAAAATAGGGAGGGAGGGCACCCCCTCCTACGACGGCAGCGGCCACAGGAAGGGCGCGGCCCTCGCGGCCACGCCTGGGACTAGGGGCGCTGACCTCGCGGCAGCGCCTGGCCGCCAGGGCCGCAGCCCTCGTGGTAGCGCCTGGCCGCCAGATATTAATATAATTAGAAATTTGTGTTAATCAAGGAGACGTTTTAGAAATTAGGTAGAATTTTAATTAATATAATTAGAAGGAATTTTTAATAATATGGTAATAATTAGGTAGAATTAACTAAAATTAGGTAAATTTTTATTTTTAAAAATTATTAATAATTTTTACAAAAATTGTTTTTTAATCACAAAAAAAATTATACTTTATAAAAGAAACTATTTAATTAAAAATACAACAATAACATAGAAAAATAGAGGAGAAATAATATAAAATTAGAGAAGTTAAAATATTTTGAACGCCACCTAAATGTAACGCGAGCCAAGTTACACCCTTGCTATCCCCTCGAAGCGAATAAAAATTTATATTAATTTTTTTAGAAAAAGAATTACAAAGAAATAAATTAACACCCAATAAGGACAAATTTATATTTTTTTAAACAATATTAATTTTAAAAGTTATTTCTTGATTTGCCAAAAATCAAATCCTATATTTTAATGAGAAAAGTTTGAATCATCCATCAATTTCCATGCAAATGTTTTGTCTGCACGGATGCTCTGCTTGTGCTTGTGCATTGGTGTGAGTTCACATGGTAGACAGGTTGAGTTTTTTCGGGTTTTTTTCCATGCCAGATATTGTTTTCAAGATAATTTATTTAATGTCGATAGGATATCCCTTCAAGGAGTCAAAAATAGAGAACAGTACGAACGGTCAGTTGATAAACACCCTGTGACCCTCGCCACAGCTCAAGCGATTGGGTAATGCCTGCGGCGAGACACATGGTAAACACTTCAGTTTTTATAAGTCTTTTCCATGCCAAATATTGTTGCTCCAAAGATAATTTATTTTTTAGTTAATCGTCAAAGAGAAAAAAATTATAATCTATCAAAATAATTTATTTAATATCAATAGAATATCCATTCAACATCAGACAATAGTACCAAGTGACACCGAGTTAAGTGAGATTAAATGTTAAATTTTCATAGTATAAAATATTACATTAAAAAAGATATTCTATAAATAAAATTTTACAGATAATCGAATCGAATTAATTAAAATATAATTTTAAATAGTGATAATAAATATCAAAAAAGGATAATAAAATAACTTTATTTTTTAAAATTTAAATCGAATTTAATTAAATTTAATATAAATATTAGATATCAATAATTTATAAAAAATAATTTATTTAATAACAATTTCCCAGATATTACGAATGATATTTTAACAAATTTTATAAAGAAATAACATTTTCTAGTTTTAAAGATAACTAATGTGTCTTCTCTGCAAAGATTCTTTTCTATGGTAAAACAAATTTCTCCCACGTGTACGAAGTTGAATGAACCGGCCAGCTGATTACTAGGTAAGGTTAAAGAATCTGCTACAGGAGAAAAATGATCAAATTTAATATTTGGGAATGAGGTTTTTTAATTTTGCGAACCCATCATTCATTTTAAAAAAATTTAAATTTACTTAAAAATTTAAATTTATGGAAAGTTGTATCATTAATTAATTTTATTTATTAACACTATTGTTAGTGACTTATAATTCAATTATCACCGTCTCTCGTATCTTTGATTTAAATTCAAAATCTTTTATTTTGATATTGTACGTGTTATGTTTGTACTTATATTATTTACTTTAAAAATTTAAATTAATAGCTAAAATATATTTAATTATTTTATACTTTTACCATTTTTTGGCCTATTAGAAAATTTAAGTTAGTGGAGGGTAATATTATTAATTATTTTGTATCTTAATATTTACTTTTTTTCATATCAAATACAGATATGCATGTAATCTTTTAAATAAAAAGGAAAATAAAATCTAACATGACTGGCACCTAATATCTCGTGCTCTCATGCCATTGCACACTATGGGTAACAATGATTCATAGTTTTCTGTTTTTTATTGTTTTTTTTTATACCACCGGTATTTAAAATCATATTTCAATTAATCCAGTTTGAAACTTATAATGACTCATTTCAGGACTACTCTTCCGATATAATCTTTTCCATTCTGAAGACTTACATCCAAGACGATATTAAGTTGATCCTCCCATCTACTTATTGGTTGAAAGAAAACTAAATGATATAAAAATATCTTTTTTATCCTACTCCCATCTCCCTTCCCCGTTCATCTTCCTCTTCTGTCTTTGTTTAGGTACGTGATCAAGAACTCTTAATGGTAATTTAAATAAATGTGACAAATAGGAAGTGATAAGTACTCTATATGAAACTGAGATCCAGAAGGCAATTTTGAACTATAACTCATTAATATTATAAATATAAGTTAATCTTGTTATAAGTACACAGTGCACGTGATTTGCAACCAGGCCCATTGGGTTAATCTTGTGATAAGTACATAGAGCACGTGATTTGCAACTCGACCCGATATCACGTGATGCTTTTGCATAATTTTGCCAAAACGATTTCATGGACAAAAGGGTAAAAAACAAAAAGGATGCTGGGCTATTCGGCAAAAGAAAACAACAAAGGTGGAGGCCTATATATCTTTTAAGGTTCATCAAGCCACAAAGCGAGCGCGCGCGCACACACATACACTACACACAAGAAAAAGAAATGGCTTTTCAAAGCTCTATCTTGTCTCCCAGTCTCTCCATCTGTTCATGTCGTTTGTCCTCCCTCCCTCGTGCATCACCAAAACCGCCTGCCATAATTTCTTCAAAGACCCACATAAAATGCCATGCAACGTCCACTCATACACCTGAGACTAGACGATCAGGAAATTATCCGCCTAGTGCTTGGGATTACGATCTCGTCAAGTCATTTCAGAGTAATTACACTGTATGCACACATAACTTTCTTTTTTTCTTTAAAAGAAATCCTTATTGAATCAATAATTAAATATTTCTTGGAATAGTTTGAACAGCTTGGAATCAAACTATCAAATGCGTCATGTCCCAACTGAGACATGATGCTTTTCTAAAGATTAGGCCATGAAAATTAGTATTTTTCCTTCTTTTATATCATTTTTTCCTTAACCTTCTCTTTAATCTAATTGCGCATGTAGGAGGAGAAGTATGTGCAGGAGTCTGATATGTTGAAGAACGAGGTCCGAGGACTAATCAACAAAGCTATGGATCCACTAGCAAAACTTGAGTTGATAGAGGCTGTGCAAAGATTAGGCTTGAAATACCAATTTGAAATGGAGATCAAAAATGCCATAGAAACTCTACACAAGGAATCCAAAAATTCATCATTTCCTGATGATTTATATAGCACCGCTCTACAATTTAGACTCTTTAGACAACATGGCTACGATGTTCCCCAAGGTACATGTTACACATATTTATGGGTGTACGTCTAGACATGTTTATGAGATTTTTATTTATTTTTAATGAGATTTTTAATAGTTGAGGAATTTATTTTTGGCATGGCAGAGGTGTTTAGAAGGTTCATGGATGACAAGGGTGGTTTCAAGGCAAGCCTTTCTGTGGATGTGAAGGGGTTGGTTAATTTGTATGAAGCTTCTTTCTTTGGTTATGAAGGCGAGAACATCATAGATGAAGCGAAGGCCTTTGCAACTTCATATTTGAAGGACTCAAAAGGAGAATTATCACCAAGCATGGCTAGAAAAGTGAGCCATGCTTTGGAGTTGCCCCTGCATTGGAGACTCCAAGGATTGGAGGCAAGGTGGTTCATCGACACATATGAACATGAGCCAAACATGGATCCGAACTTGCTTCGATTTGCCAAATTGGACTACAATGTGGTGCAATCAATTCATCAACAGGAGTTACGCGAATTAGCAAGGTAGACCTATCATAATTCCACTCACAACTTATTATTAAATGATGGCAAAGGACCATCTACGATGTACAATCTTACCTCTAACTTTAACTTTGAAACTAAAAGTTTGCATCTGCTTTGAAGGTGGTGGACTAATTTAGGCTTGGAGAAGAACGTAAACTTCTCTAGGGACAGGTTGATGGAACATTACCTCTGGGTAGCGGGGATGGTTTTTGAGCCTCAATATGGAGAGTATAGACATATGGCAACGAAAGTTATCCAACTGATAACAGTGATTGATGATATCTATGATGTTTATGGCTCGGTTGAAGAGCTGGAACTCTTGACTGATTTTGTTGACAGGTTAGTACAAGTGACATTATTTAAATTATTTGGGGGGCGAATGTTTATTTTTCTTTTTTCTTTTTTTTCTAATTTTTTCCGATTTTTTCAGATGGGATATTAGTGAAATTGATAAGCTTCCCAATAGCATAAAGACATGTTTGCTTGCCGTATACAATACCACCAATGAAATTGGCTATTGGACGATCCAAAAGCGAAACTTCAACATTATACCATACTTCAGCAAAGAGGTAACAGATATTAATAAACCCCACATTTTTTTTCCTTTTCTCTATGGTGAAAAGGTGGGAGAGATATTATTTAGCTTTTGCTACTCATTTATATATATTTTCTTTTAAATATTATACTCCTAAGTAAACTTATTTGGTGTTTCTATTTTCCTTCCATAATCTAGTGTGCAAAACTCTGTAAAGCATACTTAAAAGAGGCGAAGTGGTATCATGGTGGATACAAGCCAACTCTAAAGGAGTACTTTGACAATGCAGTCATCTCAGTTGCGGCCCCTCTCATGCTTTTTTGTTCATACTTCTTAACAACAAAGGAGATAACAAAGGAGGCATTGGATTACATCGACAAACTTCCAAGTATCGTGTATTGCGGTTCCATGCTCCTTCGACTCACCAATGACTTGGGAACTGCAGTGGTATGTGCTAAACTCGATACAATTTTCAATTGTTAATGAGAAGCCGTGCAGAAAATTCCCTTATATTTGCCATGGGTACCCGACATGAACTAACATGGTGCTTGCTTTGTGTAATCATAGGATGAGTTGGCAAGAGGTGACGTTCTAAAAGCAGTGCAATGCTACATGAATGACACCGGTGCATCGGAAGAAGTTGGTCGAGATTACATAAATCATATGATTCACGATACATGGAAGATCTTGAACAAGGATGTATTGATTCGCAACTATCCATTTGGTGAACCATTTATCAGTGCTAATCCAAACCTTGGTCGGACAACAACATGCTTCTATCAGTATGGAGATGGTCATGGTATTCAACCAAATTCGTGGATTAAGGACAATCTTACCGCATTATTTGTCGACCCTGTTCCACTTGATTAAGTCTTCAGGAGATTATTGTTCTAGTTGACCCTTCTTAGCTCATGGTTATGTAAGAAAGGATAAAGGAGACTGCCCGAGGCAGATGTAATAAAGTGTGCGAGCTAGGTTATTATAGGGGTCTGAAATTTGTTTAGTTCTGTTAAATCATGAGTTTCTTGATTGTGAGCTTTGTATTCTCTCTCTTTTCTACGTGGTTTGATTGCACATTTGGATTAAGGGACCATGTTGCTTCTCCTGCCATTGATGAGAGATGTCAAATCAATGCCAATAAAGAAGAATTAGGCGTTAAAGTCATATTAAATAGAATGTTCTAACTTTTCAAAAATTTTTGTTTAAAAATATTTTAGTTTTAGGGTTTTTTTTTTTTAATATAGGATTTATTTTTCAATAGATTTTAGTAGAATATATTATTTTTTACCCTATAAAGTAGGGGTCTCTCTTTATTTTAGAGAATTTTATTCTTAATTAATTTAATTAATTTCTTAGATTTTTGTGTCTGGTTGTTTATCATCTTACTTGCATCATCACACATGCAAGAAAGGCAATGACCCCAAGTCAGAACCCATGGGGCCACTGATGGGGCCTACATATCAGTTAATACATAGCTGACTCGATATATAAAGTACTTTCCAATTTAGTGCAGGACAGAGGGAGAGTAGATATATATATGCAACCTTCTCCTTACATTTTACAAAAAGAATATTTCCACGCTTTGAACCTATGCCCATAGATCAGCTAATATTAGGAAGAAAATCCATGAAAGAAAGGGGTGCATAGGAAGAAGATGGAAAGTACATAAATTAAATAATTCATGAGGCATGGAAAACCTTCATCTTCATGCAAGAGGTGGAAATCACCCAAATAAGACATGTCTTCAGAGAAGCTAACCAATGCGCCAATTTCCTTGCGAAGAAAGGTATTGCTTGTTCAAATGTAGTGTTTACTGCAAGAGGACAGCAGGGGCTTTGCCCACTTCAGGAGATAAGGCCTTGGGCCTTCAGTTTTGTGTTTCTGCTTTGGGCCTGCGCGCCGAAAAAAAAAAAGGGACAAACTATATGACTAAGGAACAAGTGCCATAATCTCACACACATGCTTGTGGAAGGTGGGCTACTAAATGGGCCGAATCAATCTTACTGAATTTTAACGTGGGCCCTGTACCCTCAGGACGAGTTTGAGAAAGCTTCGCATGTACAGAGTGGGCTCTCTGTGTGGCCTCTTGGGCAGATCCCTTGTAGAAATTTTTCTTCTTTTTTCTTTTTGGGTGTAGAGTATCTATGATCAACCGATATTCTAGATTTGTTTGATTAATTTGATTCGAATATTATAAAATCTATTAAAATGTTGACTCTTTTAAATCTCATTTTTCTATTTCCATTCATAGCTCTGAAATTTATAATCAAAAAAATACAGCATCCCATCACTATAGCCAACTGAGGTTAGTGATCCCATGTTGCAAATGATTGTGCATGGAAAGGAATATCCAGAAAATAGATATGGGCAAAACTAAACCTCATTCCTATTTCTAACTGAAAAGGGCAGCTCGGCAATAACCTTTGCTTCTCTCACTGAGTGTTGCAGTAAAGGGTTTTATAAAATGCTACAATTATTTCTACCAATAATAAAATAAAATAAAATACTACAATTATACCAATGTTCAATGGCATAATTGAAAGGGGATTTCAGTCACTTAATCATGGTCGGGGGTTCAAACCGCCATGAGAATGTGAAAACCGACGTTGAGAGACCTCCCCGCATAAGAATCCGACAGCAGGTCGATCCAAATTAGTCAAAGCGAAACTTCGGATACCGGGTGGTGGCCAAACCAGTGATAAAAAAAAAATATAAAATGTTACAATTATTATCTTTCGAGCTGATTAATCATTATAACTGCATTAAAATGTCCAACGAATTATAAAATGTTTTAGGGTTGAAATGATTTGAACATTATTCTTACAAATAATTTCTATTAGTAAAATCTTTCATAGTGTAAGATTTTAATATTTTAAAATATGTGTCACGTCTATTTAAATAATTATCTCAAAAACAAAATTACCCCATAATAATTAAAAGATATCCATATCTTTTTTCTCTACACTAGAGCTAATGATACATAAGAATCCTAAAATTATTATTATTATTATTATTATTATTATTATTAAAGCGTAAGAGTTTCAAACATTTTGAATTCTTATATCAAACTTTGGGATAAAGACATCACATGAGCCAATGAGCTTCGTCAAGTGCCCCCCTTGGCTTCCTTTGTAATAGATTCGGATTCAAATTTTAGTACGGAAAAAAACTAATAATAATAAAGACATCAAATGACGTTGGTGAATTATGTTCCAAAATGTCATTGTCAAATTCCAATTCGTGGCATCCCAAGTCTAACACGAGGGAAAATTCAAATAAGGGGTCGAGTCAAGGCTTTCACATGACTCATTGGCAATATTTTACTTTTGAAACATTGTCAAGTAATAGCAATGGGAGTGTTTCATTTCATATTCAACTACTATTCAAATCATGCTCAATCCACGTCCATAAGGCTCTAGCACAATAGTTTTGACATGACCAGAACACCCTTACCTTGACCCAATTGCATTGCGGCAAGTCTTAGATTTAGATCTCCATATTTTTTTCTCTTAATTATTCAAACTTAATAAAACACTAATCCATTGGAACATTTTTTTTAACGACGCAATTCCTATATTAAAAAGTAACCGTTAAGTGGTAAAATTCTCATATTTATATTTTACACTCAAAAAATTAAACTAATTGATATGGGATTTAATAGTAACTCCATAAAGATTTTAGTTCAAACTTAAATGTAATTCAAACTCGAGTGAAGAACAGTGAAGTGATTATAATTCTCTTTTTTAATCTGATGATCTCGAATTCAAATCAGAATATAATAAAAAAAATAATATTTTTTGTCAAAAATTAACATACAACGTAAAACTTATAAAAGATTTTACTTTTTTATTTTTACTAGAAAATGGGTGCTGCGTCCCCCTTTTTAAGTGTTGCATGTTAACTCTCCTTCTCTTTTATTTATTTATTTATTAATTTTTATCCATATCCTTTAAGGGGTTGTGAGAGATCGAACCTTCATGAGTAAAAAGACGAATCCTATAACGCTACCGAAACTGTTGATTGTTGGGAGTTTGCAAGGGAATGAGCGCTCTAAAATGAACCTATTTGAATGGTCCAATGGGAGGATGAACCTTTCTAGTGATGTGGGCTCAAATCTTGGGAAATCACAACAAATATATTTAGTAATTATTAGGTCAAAAGAAAACAAAATAATTCAAAGTTTCAATATTGTGGCTACCCAACAAAATGAATATTCTAGGTTCGGTGGGTGAGGTTCCTGGCAGGGTATTCACTGTCCGGTGAATCCATACATTCATTCATTCGATCTAAATTAAATTTAAATTATTTAATTTAGATAAATAAAAATTAGATTAGATAAATAATTTCACCCGATTAAAAATTTAAATGAATAATTCAAGTATGAAAATAAATATTTTTATTGAGAGTTATCCAAAATCTAAATAACATATTCTCAAATAACATATTATGTCTGATCTGATTAAGATCCAAATCGTTTAATCCAAATCATTAAAAAAAATTTTCATGTAATGTGATTATACAGATAAATAAAATTTAAATAATCTAAACAGAATAATTTAAATTTAATTAAGATAAATTGATTTAATTTTTATTTTATTCGATTTTTTTAATTAGATTAAATACCCTTCAAAACACAAATGATCAAAATCCATGAACACCCGTTCTTGTTCCAGGATGATGTTAAATCCCTGGATGGCAAGACTAACCCGACCACGTGGCATTTATTGCAGTTCTTTGTAAAAGTGGGCCCCCAAGATGACAACACGAGGCATGCGCGGAATGAGGAGTTTGACTCTACGCCAAATCACATGTTCTTCACAATACTGGAGTTCATACCTCCGTGCTCAGGTCTTTCCCTATTTAACAAGGAATCTCTCTCCAAAAAATAATAATAATAATAATAATAATGATTTATGCTAAATGCATTATGAGAGAGAAACACTTTAAGAGGATTTGGTTCTTACAAGTAATAATGAACCCTTGCTTAATATAATGTTTAAATATAAATATTTAGAGAGAAAAAATAAAAAAAATTAGTTATTTTCTTTCGTTTTGTTTGTGAGTTTTATATAAAAAGAAAAGAAAAAATATAGAATGATTTTTAATATAAAAAATTTTCTTTTCAAAAATGAATAGAAAATAAGAGATAATAAGTTTTTCATAAATATACTAAATTTATTTTTTTAAAATTGAAAGTAAAACTTTTTATCTTCAATGAATTTCATTTCTTTCATAAAACTCCCAAACAAAATGAGAGAAAATTATAATTTTCTATCATTTTCTTTTTTCTCCTAACTAATCTTTTCTTTTCTCTCCAAAACTCCCAAACATACCGTAAATATTTTTTTTAAAGTCTAATATTTAAACTTTGTTAAGTAGTATTTTTTAAGATTTTCATAATCTATTTAACCTTTTTTTTTTTTGCCCTTTCTTGAAATAGTAAGAAACAAAATAAATATAAATTATAATTTATTTTGTAAAATTGTACTTCTTTATTATTAAAAAAAAAATCTCTTAAAAAAAATTTAGCTTATATCCAACTTTATACTCAAGCAACCTACTAAAAAAATAAAAAAAAAAATACTAAATAAATTAAATGAATCAAAAAACTAAACCATTTTATATCATTTAAAACTTTTTTACTTAATTAAAAAGATTTTAATTTTTATTAGTTAATGTAAAATTTGATTGATTATTAGCTACTCAAAAAAGTTATACATTTCAAAGAAAAATCAAATGGCAGTACACACAATTCCTTGGCTTCACCAAGAGGCACACACAGAAAATTCAAATAACGGAAACTCTTGGTTTTTTCAGAAGTTATTGGTCAACTATTGAGAATTATATGAGAATACTGTCGATAAGCCATTGGCCACCGCCCATAATTAGTGGTACAGATCACCCTTCCTAAAGTCAAAGACCAGTAAACGCCGCCGGTGAGAGAGTCGTCGTTTGTGACCTAAGTTTCACGGAAACGTGAGAATATGAAACGAAGACAGATAATAATATATTTTTTTAAATATAAAAATATAATAGTTTTAATATAAATATTAATTATTGTATAAAAAACTATAAAATAGTCATATTTTATGATAAAAATTTAAAATAATCAAATATATAATTATTAACCATAAAATAAATAATATAATTTATAAAATATGGAAAACATAGAAATATAAGAAATATAAGAATTTTTTTATAAATATTAATTAATTTAAAGTGTTAAAACGTTTTGAAAATAAATAATATTTCTGAAATAAAAAAATATTAATATTGAGAAATTTTTATTCATGACCTATGAAATTTATGGAGGGAGTATATTCCTTTGTTATTTATGGATCCCTTTTCTATAGTCATTTTCTTTTATTTTCTACCTAATTGATGTCATAAGCAAGAAATTCTACTTAGAATTTTGAGGGATGCAATTTTTTCCTCAAGTCACCCTTTCATGATTTCTATCAGAAAAGGAACAAATTATTGGTCAATTATCACCAACTTTATATATATATTAGCTCACTAGTTACATCAGCCCATTTTCAATTACTACTCTTATTTTCTAAAGATAAGAAAAAAAATTATTTTCTAAAATTTCATCATAAGAAATATCTAGTAAATTAATATCAATTTTATAAGTCAATAATTGAAAAATATATTTGGTCATTCACCTTATCAGATAATTTGGCCGCGATACATTAGATTTTAAAATTACAAATTTTATAAGTTACCTCAAAAAATGACTTAAAACTCACAATATATATATATTTTTTTTCACTTTGCTTAGTGTATAAAAATATTGTAATTCATTACTTTAAAGCAAAGAAAAACGAATTATGTTCTTCCTTGTGACCCCTTTCATTTTAGAAGGAAAATTTCATAATTCAAATGTGAAAAATTGACTTAAAAATATTTTTTCATATGCCAGACACCGCCCAATCCCCAATAATTGAAGCAGAAATTATAAGATGACGACAGATATGACAACAGCGTTGAAAAAGAAAGAAAAGAAAAGGGAACGATGTCGCAAGATCGCATGCATACTCACGGTATCCTTATGGATGTCGACACCCTGACCAGCATTGTTGTATGATCTAAAAATAATATTAAATTATATAGAAGTCTATCAGTTACACACTCGATTAATTTTTCTTAAAAAAAATAATTAAATTCTAGTAATTTTAATTTATTTATAATTATATAAAAAATTATATCTATAGTATAATCTAAACCCACAACCCTCTTGATATATATTTTTTTTAAAATCAAATCATTCACTCAAAACCTTCGATATTGTTGCTAAAAATTTACGGCATAAATAATGTTAGGCTTGATTGCATAAAAACGAAAACAAAAAATAGAAATGGATATAAAATCATACAGAAAGATGGCACGTTGTAAGGATACAAGAAATAAAAATGTAAATAAATGCGTAAAACTAAAAAATATAGAGAATTTTATATAAATATTAATTACTTAAAAAAATAATATAATATCCATATTTTATAATAAAAATCTAAAATGATCATATATGTAATTATTAATCATAATATAAATAATTTAAAAAAATTAAAATTTATATTTAAATAAATAAATAATTTATTAAATATTAAAAAATATGTAAATATAAAAAATATAATGATTTTTGCGTAAATATTAATTAATTTAACCTATGGAAATGCTTTGAAAATTTTTTCACAGTAGGAAATGTTTCAGAAACGGAAAAACGTTAGTATTGAGAAATTTCTATCTATGTTAGGTACATTTCTTCCCAAAAAAGTGAATATTTGATTTTAGTAACTAATTTTAGAATATTGGATTTTAATAATTAATTTTTATTAGAAAGTTTATTATCGATATTTTTATTTGATTGATAAATTATTACTATAGATTTATTAAAGTATCCAGTTTTATAAGGATTATTGTTTGGTCTACTTTTTATTATAAAAATGCTAAAAATTTTCTATAGCATTGTATAACTTATCATACATCAACCTATTATAAGTTGCATTATTGGGTTCCAAACTTCCTAACCTATGACGCCAAAGTTCTCAACTTCTTCTTTTTCTTCCTTTTTAATGAATGATGATTCAAGCGAGGACAAAACTTTTTGACTTTTGTGTGCCGAATAGGGAATTACTTGATTATTTAGTCGTGATTTTTATTTTTTAGATTAAAAATATAATTTTATTTAAATTAAATTTAATCAAATTTTACAATATAATTATAATTCACATAAATAAAAATAATTTATCAAGAAACGGGAAATCGAGGGAACCCAATTAAATTCAGATCAGGAAACAAACATGAGATTTTAGGAAACTAGGAAACTTCCTTGAGGATTTTGGTAATAAATGGAATCCTCCGCGGTATATTCTCTTTGATTGACTGTGATTGGTCAATAAAAGGAAGCTCTTTTTTTTTGGTAACAGTAAAAGGAAGCCTAGGTGGGGAGAGAGAGAGAGTGGGAGAGAGAGAAGATTTAAGGCATTGAAATTGACAGACTCTGTTTTTTATTGCTTTTTTAATTTATAATCACTTCTGTCTCTTTTGTCTATAAATAGTATCGTGTGAGGGCATCCTTGGATCTCACACATACCCACTCCTCTCTCTCTCTCTCTCTCTCTCTCAACTTCCTCGGTCCTTTTTCAAATCCCACTCTTACTGATTCAGGTAATCGTTAATTTCAAGATTCTACGCTCAATTTCTTTCTTCTTGGGTTGGACAGGGGTCTTTTGATCATCTAATGAACCTGCATTTTTAACTTTGGAACCACAAATCCTTAATTTTCTCAATCTGGGTTTAAATCAAAATTCTATGTTTTGCGATTTAATCGAACCATTTCATGTAGTTATTAGATTTTTCCTTTTTTGGGTTATTGTCACTTTTTTAAAACTCGTTCTTGTAAGTATTTTTCAGACGTCGATTTTCTGGGTCTTTGTCATTTTTTTTTATTTAATTCAGTGATCTCAGTTTTGATTGATATTCAAGGCTCTAGTTATCTGGGTCTTAATCGATTTTGGTTTCTGATTGTACTAGGTTTTCGCCTGATTGTTTTGCTGGAGATTGAGACCAATATGGCGGGTCGAAATCTCGAGAAATTGGCTTCGATTGATGCACAATTGAGGCAATTGGTTCCTGCAAAGGTTTCTGAGGATGACAAATTGGTTGAATATGATGCCCTACTTTTAGATCGGTTTCTTGATATTCTTCAGGATTTACATGGTGAAGATGTTAGAGAAATGGCAAGTCTTTTACCTTCACTATATTGGGTTTTTTTTTTTTTTTTTTGCTTTAATATTTATGTAGATTTAAGTACTTGATTTTTGTTAATCAAAATTTATTTGAGAATTGGAAATCTAATTTGATATGAAGCTTATAGTGTATTACTAATTTATGAACCATAGGCAAGAAGCCAGGGAAATTGCAATCCTTTGTTGGTTTCTATGTTGACTTTCTCTCTCTCATTCCCCTAATTGGTTCTTGTCACATCAATTCTTCACTGAGATTTGAAAATCCTATCTGATGTTAAATCCATAATTATCATTAATTATTAAATTTTAGGCAATCTTCTAGGAAAGACAGTGTCTCTTGTTTTCACTTTTTTTGGGGTACTATATTGTAAAGGTGACAGTATCAATAACTGATAAATCAAAGTTAAGAGTCATTATTTGCGATATCATTTATGGTTTTGTTTTTTATGTCTGAAATTGTTGTAGGTTCAAGATTGTTATGAGCTTTCTGCTGAGTATGAAGGAAAGCTAGACCCCAAGAAGTTGGAAGAGCTTGGGAATATGTTAACTAATTTGGATCCAGGTGATTCAATTGTCGTTGCCAAGGCATTCTCTCATATGCTTAACTTGGCAAACTTGGCTGAGGAGGTTCAGATTGCATTCCATCGAAGGGCCAAGTTAAAGAAAGGTGATTTTGCTGATGAGAACTCTGCAACAACTGAATCTGATATTGAAGAAACATTGAAAAGGCTTGTGGTGCAACTGAAGAAATCTCCTGAGGAGATTTTTGATGCCCTCAAGAATCAGACGGTGGATCTAGTTCTTACTGCTCATCCCACTCAATCTGTTCGTAGATCTTTGCTTCAGAAGCATGGAAGGTTTGTTCCTTATTCTAATTACTTAAAGTGTTCTTTTAGAAAAATTAGTTTTTTGTTGAATGTCCTCTTTGAATGTGGCATGAATTTTTTATGACATCCTTATTTGTACATAATTTCAGGATCCGGAATTGTTTAGCTCAATTGTGTGCAAAGGACATCACTCCTGATGACAAGCAGGAGCTTGATGAGGCACTGCAGAGAGAGGTAATCGGCGGTTTCCTATGTTTTGGTATATAGTTTTGCATTATGAGTAATATAGTTTTGATATTTTCTCTGATGTTCTTATTGTGTGTACCATGTTGTCCTCCATGATGCTGTGCTCATGCATTGGGCAAGTGCTTGTAAATATTTGTAGGACCTATTTATCTCCGAGGATTTTCAGAGATTTTGGCATTTACACATTCACCTATTTGTAGCTCTTATCTCTTAAATTTTCAAATAATGGTCTTTACCACAACTATTCATAATCTGGTCAATATGTCTGGCTTTTGACTTCCAAAAGAAACTCAGATCTAGATTGTTGGGACCTTTAGCCCATTGAATGGCAGTGTTTCATCCTATATCAGAGCATGTGTTCTTAGTGCTGTGAAATGTTTTCATTAATGTAGTTATTGGGCTTAGTCATATTAGTGGACTCATTTTCGAGTGCCATGGACTTCCTTTTTATGATATAGTGTGAAATACTGTCATTCAACAGGCTATAGATATTAGAGATTTAGATCTATGGTGTTCTAGCTGTATATATTAAATATAAGCTAATGCAATGGAATATAAAAATATGCTAGCATGTTCTTGCCATAACTGTGGATATGTTTCCATGTGCTGATTAGGAGGTGACAGTTCCATGCAGTTTTAAGAGTAGTTTAATTTTTTTGTTCAACATTTTGGGAGCAGTGTGATAAAACAATTACCCACATGCAAGGTGTTTACCTCATGTTTTGTATTGAAACATGGTCGAATAAAATAATTTAGGATTAGATGCCTTAAATTATGACCCCTTTCCAGTTTCCGGAGTACTTTCTAGATTTTAAATTTTGAAACAAGTAGTTTAATGTGGCAGGAGCTCTCTATACTTCCACACAGAAAAGGTGTTGACATGCAGAAGAAGATTAAATTTATTCACTTGTTTGGGTTAGAAAAGATAAATAAACTTGTATCATTCATGTGGTAGCGGCAATATTGAGTGTTTTTTATTATTCCACCTTTGGTTACAGATTCAAGCAGCCTTCCGCACAGATGAGATTCGGAGGACACCTCCCACTCCACAAGATGAGATGAGGGAAGGGATGAGTTACTTCCATGAGACAATCTGGAAGGGTGTTCCTAAATTTTTACGTCGTGTTGACACTGCATTGAAGAATATTGGCATTAATGAGCGTGTTCCCTATAATGCCCCCCTAATTCAATTCTCTTCTTGGATGGGTGGTGATCGTGATGGTATGCTCCTTTATTAAAGTATATTCATATTCATGCTATTGATGGACAACCCGCATGATTAATTCTTTTGAGAATTGTATGCTTTGGAGTATAAAAATTAATATAACTGTCTGGCCTTAATTGAATCAGAACTACTTATAAAGTGCTCATCACAGTCCAAAATTTAAATACCTTTTCACTAACTGTTTCCATTTTTTGCATATCATTAAAATAAGTTTTACAATGAATGCAGGTAATCCTAGGGTTACTCCTGAGGTCACAAGGGATGTTTGTTTGTTGGCCAGGATGATGGCTGCTAACTTGTACTATTCTCAAATTGAGGATCTCATGTTCGAGGTACTAAAGCTGTATTCCTTTGTTAATTATTCTATGCCTTCTTATTTTGTTGATTCAGAACCAGCCTCACATCCTTTTGAACCACTGTGGTTATTAATGTCTCAAATTGCATAACTTTTGCAGTTATCCATGTGGCGTTGCAGTGATGAGCTTCGTGTTCGTGCAGATGAACTCCATAGGACTGCAAGGAAAGATGCTGCAAAACACTACATAGGTATTTACCTTCTCCAATTGAAGAGGTTGCCTTGGGTGTTACTTGTTTCAATTCTATTCCCATAGAATGGTAGAACTTGTATTGTCCTGGATGCAACTCTAGAAATACATCAAAGAAAAATCTTCTTGTCATCGAAGTCCCCATTTTCAAATAGGAAAGAAGAGGGAATCAATCAAAAAATAAAATAACTCCATAATTGCCATTTCTAGAGCAGTGAATGTCAGCGTACTTGCTCTGTTTGTTCTGGTGCATGAAATGGTCATTGTGCACAGGAAAGGAAGGTTGTGCACTCAAAACCATCTCCAGTTGTTAGTTTTCTTTCTGCTATAAATCTTATTGATCCCTTTTCACTTTTACCTGTTGCAGAGTTTTGGAAACAAGTTCCTCCATCTGAGCCTTATCGTGTTATTCTTGGTGACGTGAGGGATAAGCTGTATCAAACACGGGAACACGCTCGTCAGTTGCTAGCCCATGCAATATCTGACATTCCGGAGGAGGAAACCTACACAAATGTTGATGATGTATGTCCAGTTTCCTAATTGGCATCTTTTTCTAGATACAGTCTTGTAATAACTAATTCAGTCATTTAATTGGTATGACATAAATGTAGAATACTAATTGTGACAGTGCATTCCTTTTCTTCCCCATGGAGACATGTTTTAGCACAGTTGTGCTCCCCTTCCTTTTCTACCATGTTGGGCATGATTTGCTCCAGTAACCAATCAAGGTTTTTCCCTTAATTTTTTGGCCTTTCTTCAGAGTATAACCTTAACTAAGGTTGTTCCTCTAAAGACCCAGAAGTCATTGTCCTTATATCACGTTTTAAAACATATAGTATTATACACACACATGATGTTTTGTTTTTCATTGTTTCTCGGATAAGTTGTTGTCATTTGAGGGTGAGCCTAGGTGCAACAGTGGAGTTGTTCCTTTGGTGACCTCAAAGTCATATGTTTGAGGCATGGAAACAGTCTCTTTGCAAAATGCAAAGAGAAGGCTGCATACATATATGCCCATCTTTCCCCTACCCGCGCACTAAGCTGAGGAGCACTTTGTGCACTTGGTATGCCCTTTATAAGTTGTTGTCATTTCTCTATTTCTGGATTTCTACTAATTGACCTTGGTTAATGTGTAGTTCTTGGAGCCGCTCGAACTCTGTTACAGATCCCTTTGTGCTTGTGGTGATCGTACAATTGCTGATGGAACCCTTCTTGATTTCTTGAGACAAGTTTCCACATTTGGGCTCTCACTTGTTAGGCTTGATATCAGGCAAGAGTCGGATCGACACACAGATGTCTTAGATGCCATTACCAAGCACTTGGAAATTGGTTCCTACCGCGAATGGTCTGAAGAGCAAAGGCAGGAGTGGCTATTATCAGAGCTTAGGGGAAAGAGGCCACTGTTTGGACCTGATCTGCCAAAAACTGAGGAAATTGCCGATGTTCTGGACACTTTCCATGTCTTAGCTGAACTCCCAGCTGACAACTTTGGGGCTTACATCATTTCAATGGCCACTGCACCATCTGATGTGCTTGCTGTTGAGCTTTTACAGCGCGAATGCCATGTGAAGCAACCTTTAAGAGTTGTTCCTTTGTTTGAAAAGCTAGCTGATTTAGATGCTGCTCCTGCTGCTGTTGCCCGCCTTTTCTCTATTGATTGGTACAAAAGCCGTATTAATGGAAAGCAAGAAGTCATGATTGGCTACTCAGATTCTGGTAAGGATGCTGGGCGGTTCTCAGCAGCATGGCAATTGTATAAGGCTCAAGAGGAGCTCATAAAGGTTGCCAAACAATATGGCATCAAGCTCACCATGTTCCATGGCCGTGGCGGGACTGTTGGCAGAGGTGGTGGTCCTACCCATCTTGCTATCTTGTCTCAACCACCTGAAACCATTCATGGTTCCTTGCGTGTTACTGTCCAAGGTGAAGTTATTGAGCAATCATTTGGAGAGGAGCATTTGTGTTTCAGAACGCTTCAACGTTTCACAGCTGCCACACTTGAGCATGGAATGCATCCCCTAGTTTCCCCAAAGCCTGAGTGGCGTGCACTTATGGATGAGATGGCAGTTGTTGCCACAGAGGAGTATCGCTCTATTGTTTTCCAAGAACCTCGATTTGTTGAATATTTCCGCCTTGTAAGTATTGTCAACATAACTTGCATTTTATATTTCTGTATCTACTGCTTGAGTTTTATTGTCTTTACTTACCCAGTTGTCCTTGGTTGTTTAAAATGCAGGCCACACCAGAGTTGGAGTATGGCCGTATGAACATTGGGAGTCGTCCATCTAAAAGAAAGCCAAGTGGGGGAATTGAATCACTCCGTGCAATTCCATGGATCTTTGCCTGGACACAGACAAGGTTCCATCTTCCAGTATGGCTGGGCTTTAGAGCAGCATTCAAACATGTCATTGAGAAGGACATCAGAAACCTACACATGCTGAAGGTGATGTACAATGAATGGCCTTTCTTCAGAGTCACTATTGATTTAGTTGAAATGGTGTTCGCCAAGGGTGACCCAGGAATTGCTGCATTGTATGACAAGCTCTTGGTATCTGAAGACTTGTGGTCATTTGGAGAGAAATTGAGGAAAAATTATGAAGAAACTAAGAGCCTTCTCCTCCAGGTGAATTATCCTACCAATTTTTTGTTCTCAGTATTTGCAGATACAATATCAGTCATCTATAATTCGTACACATGAACTTGCGATCTTTTTACCTTTGATGCAAAGGACTAATGCACCTTTCATATGTTGACAGATTGCTGGACACAAGGATATTCTTGAAGGAGATCCTTACTTGAAGCAAAGACTCCGTCTCCGTGACTCTTACATCACAACGTTGAACGTCTGTCAGGCTTACACATTGAAAAGGATCAGGGATCCAAGCTTCAGTGTGAAGGTGCGACCACACATCTCCAAGGAGATCATTGAGTCAAGCAAGCCAGCTATAGCCGAGCTTGTGAGTCTGAACCCTACAAGTGAATACGCACCTGGTTTGGAGGATACCCTCATCTTGACCATGAAGGGTATTGCTGCTGGCATGCAGAACACCGGTTAAACTTCTTCGGTTCAGTTGTGCCCTTTCTTCATTTCTGTTTTTCCCATGAGAGATTTCCCTGCCCGGCAGAGCTTTATATTTACCTGCATTCGAGGTGGAAGCTGTTTATTTATCATCCACGCGGTGGAAAATTGAGATGGCCCCCCTTGGGGGAGCTCATACATATATTACTACCAAGGAATGTTTATTTATGATTTGAAACAGTTGTGCTAATGCGAAAAACAGTGTCATGCTGCTTTTTAAATAATACCGAGTCTTTCTGGGCACTTACTGTTGGTTTGCTGATTTAGTTGATGAATTTCTATGATCATTTTCGCTTATTTAGTACTTTGGTTATCAACAAGCTTCATTTTCTGCCCTATTACACATTGGACTTTGATTGATCAAAAGACCCACAACATGAAAAGGAAGGGTGTTCCGCGTAAGTGAAGCTATTTTAACGGTTAAAAAATAAAAATAAAAATCTAATATGTCCCCTTCAATTCAAAGGGTATAAAAACCTTAATAATGTGATCTAAGCCATTTTCTTCACTTCTTTCATGGCATAGCTCAAGGTTTGTAGAGTTTTCTATATGATAATGTGATAAGAACCCCCCCCCCCAAAAAAAAAAAAACCTTAATAATGTCCCCTTGAATTTTCTTTCATGAACTCCACTTGAGACTAAGCATAATTTATATAATTCAAACAATGCAACATAATATTTTATTAGAATTTCTCACAATATTAAATATAGAAAATTCACACATTCAAACTTTACCATACAAAATAAATAAAAATAAACTCTTATTCTTTTATCAAAATATTTGAACTTTTAACTTTTACAAAACATAATTAGCATTTTTGTACTATTGATTCCCACATCATGGAATGGATTTCCTACTCTCGAGTTAACTGTCTCTTATTTTTAGAAATTTTAAGCAAAAAAAAAAAAAAAAAAAAAATTGTATTTAAGAGGCATGACTTCTTGATTGCAACTTGAGCCCACAAGGCCCATATTCACGGGCTCTACTTTAGGCCCATAAGGCCCATCATGCGAGACTTTGCTTCAGGGGTGAGGAAGGGACATTTTATCAACAGTTAATATCAGGCCCTATTGGTTTTTTAAATTTTCATCGATTCCAGAAAGAGAGACAAAAAGAAAGGGGGGGGGGGGGGAGAGAGAGAGAGAGAGAGAGAGAGAGTGGGAGAGAGATAGAGAGAATGGAATTATCGACGAGGCAGCGACGATCACATCCGTCGGATCCACTGGCGACGAGGGCAAAAGATCAGTATTCGAAGACGGACAAACCGGGGATATCGAAGAACAAAGAAGAAGTCGACAATGGTTTGAAATGGTTTCTGCCAATTCTCACTTTAGGGTTACTCAGATACATGAGTGCCACTTCAAATATCATCCACGATTGCGATGAAGTCTTCAACTATTGGGAGCCTCTTCACTATCTTCTCTACAACTCTGGTTTCCAAACCTGGGAGTACAGGTCTCTCTCCCTCCCTCCCTCCCTCTCTCTCTCTCTCTCTCTCTCTCTCTCTCTCTGTTTGATGTTTAAGTTGATGAAAAAAGTTGGAAAACAAAATGAAAGGGCAAGTGGAATTTGTGTTTATAGGTAAATTACTTTTATAGTGTCGATGAAAAGTGGAAACCCTAGTTATTATTGTTGAAGGATGGTATACAAGAAGACAGTGTTGGAGAAGGAAGCGAAAGATGACTTTTTACGGTATTGATGAGAATTTGGGATGCTATGTTTGCTTAGAGCTAGAATGGTAGATTTGTCATGGTTGTTAAAATCTTAATTCCACTTGATTGTATTCAAGGGCAGAATGATAGATTTGGCTTGAGATTGCCAATACTATTGAAATGTATTGATTATAAAATTGAAAAAAAAAAAAAAAGAAGAAAGAAAAGAAAAATCATACGGTTAGCATTTTAAAATCTCTGGGAAGCTTATCAGGGAACCAATGATGTAGCTTTTGTCATAGGTAGGATTATGGTGTAAAGATGACTTAAAAGGTATGATAACTTTAATTTTTAAATTAGATTTAAATTGCATTGTACTTGAGATAATGATTGATAAGGGCTCTTTTGTTTAAAATAAGAGGTTATGTGCACAAGGTGTAGAATTTCTGAAGAAGTGGATCGTGAAGTTGCTTATAAGCAATTCTGAAAAGTGGGCATTTTACTCATTTTGAAAGTTTTAAGTGGAGGCAATCTGGCACACAAGATGTTGTTTAGCCTATGAGATATCATCATATGCTTGCTTTTTGTTAAGAATTAGCAACATGTGCTTTAGTTGTTGATTTTCCATTTCATGATCTGGAAAAAACTCTTATTTGTGCCTATACTTCCACAATGTTTCATTGTTTATAGGTTTATGTAATTTTATATTTCATTTTGCCTTTGGAACATTGATTATTATGAATGCCTCTTGCAGCTCCCAATTTGCACTTCGTTCATACTTGTACATTCTTTTTCATGAATTAGTAGGTCGTCCAGCTTCCTGGTTGTTTGGTGAAGAAAAAGTAAGTTTTCATCTTGCTTTGTGATGCATTATCATGCTAATTGTTTGGGAGGTTCTTTTCCATGAGTTTACTATTTAATAATAACTTCCCTTTTCCCAGGTGAGAGTGTTTTATGCCGTGAGACTTTTCATTGGTCTCCTCTCAGTCATTGCAGATGCCGTTCTAGTAGTAGCAGTTTCTAGGAAGTATGGAAAACGAGTTGCTTCTTATGCTCTTGCAATGCTATGCTTAACCAGTGGTTGTTTTTTTGCTAGCACAAGTGAGTCTTTTTGGATGTTTTTCTTATACGATGTGCTCTTGCCTTTTTCCCATAGAACAAGATTTTTATATTCTGTCAATATGCTTCAGCAACATTTTTTTTAATTTCTGTTTATCTTCTCCTTTTTCACCTTTGAATTACTTGTCATCAAATTTCTGCGGATTTTTTCTGATTTGCAGTGTGGGGGTTTATGTGCCAGGTTTCTTGCCAAGTTCATTCTCCATGTATGCTCTCTCTCTCTCATCTGGATTGTTTCTTCTAGAAAAGCCTGCCTTGGCAGTTGCTGTTGCTGCTACAGGAGTTATTCTGGGATGGCCATTTTCAATTTTGGCTTTTCTACCTGTTACATTTTACTCTTTGACTAAAAAATTCAAACGAGCCTTTGTTTCGGGTGCAGTTACTTCTATTGCTCTTCTTGTAAGTCAAGAATATCTAAGTTCACTAAGTGTTCAATTACATTGGTAATTTGCTATGCTTCTGAATATTAGCAGCAGATTGATGAAGTTTGAAACTTATTACAGACACTCTCAGTACTTATCGATTACTGCTACTATGGAAAGTGGACATCATCTGTTCTCAATTTATTGGTCTATAATGTTGTTGGGGGTGGTGAGAGTCATTTGTATGGAATTGAAGGCCCATTATTTTATCTAAGGAATGGGTTCAACAATTTCAACTTCTGTTTCATTCTTGCTTTGCTGTTTGTACTAATATGGCCGTTTATAAAGAAGAAGTATTCCTCAGAACTGCTGGTTTTGGTTTCGCCAATTTACATTTGGCTCATATTTATGTCTCTGCAGCCGCACAAAGAAGAAAGGTCTGAATCCATCTAGACTTTTCTATGCTCTTAAAAGTTAATATTCATCGTTTCCCCATTGCTATATCCCTTTAGTGTGGCTGGTTCCTTAAAAGTTTCTCAAATGCTATCTCTCTATCCTGGATTAGCAACCTACGTCTTTTCCTATATTTGTGGGACCAGGAAGTTCCAATCTTTTGTTTGTACTTGACAGTATGAAAAGGTTCCAGCAGATCCTTCAAGGAATCCCTATTGCTGTTAATTTGTGAATTCTTAACCAGGATTTTAATATCTCTTCTCAATTACTAAAGTATGCTTGGACATGGATTATTTGTGAGTCTTACGCTTAGTTTGGGAGTTTAGGGAAGAAAAGAAAAGAAAAGAAAGGAAAGAAAAGGAAAGAAAAGAAAAGAAAAAAGATGATGAGATTTTCTTTTCACTCTGTTTGAGAGTTTTAGGAAGGAAAGAAAATGATATGGATTTATTTGAAATTAAAAATTTTTTTATCATCTTTTTAAAGGTAAATTTGGTATATTGGTGAGACAACTTTTCTTTTTCCCTCCTTTTCTCACCTTTTCTTCCCACTTTTGGGAAGAAAATTTTTGTTATTAAAATTCTTCCCATTTCTCTCCATTTCTCTCCTTCTAAAACTCCCAAAGGAAGGAAAAGGAATGATTTTCTATTAAAATCATTCCTTTTCCCTTCTTTTCTCCCCGTCCAAACTTAGTGTTAGAGTGGGTTAGATCTTGACAGTTTGGATGCTCATCAATAATGCTTGAGAGAGGATAAGAGCGGCTTGGATTTGGCTTAGGAGCCCCTGAACTTTCCAAAGTTGGCCTGGAGGGACCTTGGACCCCATGGCTCCGAAGTTTGAAGTTTCTCCAACTTTTTTGTACTATAAGTAGCTCTTGGGCAACAAGTAAAGGAGCACAGGCATGTTATTTTTTTTGGCATTTTGAATGGTATAAACACCAAAATTTTTGACTCAAGTCATGTGAAATGGTCATATAGATTCATGTTATTCTGAAAATGCTTTCTTAGTTCCACTTTTGCATAAGAGGTGTAAAACCTTAAGAAAATACATGGGTGTCTATTAGGGTTAGCCTTTATTGCTAAAAGACCATTCGCTTTTTTTGCATTATCTGAAAGATAATTAAGTCATGTGTTTCTGTCTGGCCTTCAGGGTCATAACAAGGAATTTGAAGAAAGGGAAATTATCTGAATATGTAAAGTTGATATTGCAGGTTCCTGTATCCAATATATCCACTTATTTGTGTTGCTGCTGCGGCTGTAATTGATGGTTTTCCTGATCTTTTTAGAGACCCATATAATCCTCATTATTTGTCCTATGGGTTCATGGTGAGTGTTTTGTGCAACTTGTTCTTTTTCAGTCTTTTCCCCTCAGTCAATTGCTAGAATGGTCTTTTCCCTTGTGCAGATCAGCAAATTTCTCAGACCTGTTGTTTTAGGGCTCATTTTGTGTGCTTCTCATGCTCGGACGTTTTCCTTGATTCACGGCTACTCTGCACCTATTGAGATCTACAAGCACTTTGAGCACCATGATGACACAGGAATAGGTAATGTGCAGGACCTTTTTTGTCTGCACTGTGTTTCGTATTGAATTTTTAACTCATAATCTTTCTCTTTTTCTCTGTTGTATGTAAGAAAATGGGAAATTAAGAATATATGGAAACAATACCCCGCCCCCCACCCACCAAGGCTTGGCCTGAGATCACTTTATCACCATGTGGTCCAAAACTTGTCAAAATGCCGTGCTGTGGTTTACTCCATTATCACCTCGCCCCTTTTTGTCTAATTTAGGGGTTTAAATGCCACAAAAGTTAACAAAATTACAAGATTTAGAATAAAAAATCAACGAAAAAAATGATTTTGCTCCACTACCAATGTCTACTCTCTCTTCTTGAAAAATTCAGGGATCCTAAATTATTAAAGTTTCAGATTTCAGAACGACTTAGAAAAAAAGGGTCAAATTCTGCACTTCAGACACAAAAGTTTCAAAGTTCAGTGTAAAAAACGTTTGATTATTGATTTGAAATTGTAATATTTTTTATGTTGGGGATAGTGGAATGCTGATGACACATTGAGGTTTTTGGGACAGAAAATGGAGAATGGTGGTGGTGGTGGAGCATTCCTAATTTATAAGAATCATTCTGGCTTTTATCTTTTAGTTTTAGCATTTCATTTTCTTTGTGTGACGTTTAACCCCCAAAATGGGCTCCCCCCCCCCCCCCCCGGCGCAAGGGGGGTTAGTTTGACAAGTTTTGAACTGCAGGTGGTATGGGCCGAACTACAAAGGGGAAGGAGTGATCTTTCACCAAGAATACATGGATTTTACCTGCCCATCTTGCTTCTCTCTCTCTCTCTCTTCAATTTTTTTGATGATTTTGTTGTTAGTAGCTCTAGACCATTGTTGATATGCCCATTCAATGGAATTGATTTGGTTTTCACTTCGACCAACAAGCTAAATGGTGGGCAAGTATATGCCGTCCATATTAAAGATGAACAAATATTTTCCATGTTATTATTCTTCAGTCTTTTTTCATTGCCCTCCTAATTTTCAGAAAATAATTTTCAATCTCTTTGGAATCTTTTCTTTCTGAGGTTCCCCGGGGCAGGTATTTGTTGGCTTTCATGGTTATCTTTTCTTTGTGCAATCAACAGGGTCACATGGAGAAGATTTTATCTGGTGCAATCTTTATAATTATGTGTTTGATTTTCTCGTAAAACTTGCCGGCTGATTCTTCTATTCTGCAGGTTCTGTGGTTTGTGTTGGAAGTGAATGGCACCGGTTTCCTTCATCATTTTTTATTCCTGATTATGTGGGTGAAGTTCGATGGATTGATGATGGCTTCCGAGGACTCCTTCCATTTCCTTTTAATTCTACCCTGGGTGGTACTTCGGCAGCTCCTGCTTATTTCAATAACAAAAACAAGGCATCTGATAGGCAATTTGTAAGCATCTTCTCTCCTCTTACCGGTCCCTACATGTTACAAGTGTTGATTGTTTTGTTGCAAAATTGGAACAAGTAGAATATTTACCATTTGGAATCGATGATGCAGCTTCAGGACATTGAAGCCTGTACTTTTCTTGTTGAGTTGCACCTCAAGCGGCCACACCTTTATCGTGGAAGTGACTTGTCGACATGGGAGGTAGCTTGCTTCTCTCTCTCTCTCTCTCTCTCTCCCCTCTTCATACATATATACAAATGCGTAGAGACAAACAGGATTCTATCGTATCAAGTCTTATCCTTTTCAGGTAGTTGCAGCATGGCCATATTTGGATAGAGAGTTATCACCTCCCAAGTATCGATCATTCTTCATACCACACCTCTGGCAAGAGAGGAATGTTTTTGGCATGTACAAACTTTTTAGAAGAATACAAAAATGATATGAAATGCCCATATCAATCTGGAAGCACTGAACTATTTTATGCATTAAAGATATGTCAGGCACCGACTCCATCCCCTGGAGTGAATCTCTCAACTCACACTTGGTCTGGCTGAAAATGGAGTTTTTCCTGAATTTTGTTCGCTGGTGCAGTCTTTGTTGTTATGGCTTTTCTTTGTGTATCTTGAGGCTAACAAACATTCACAGAGAATTGATTATCTTCAAAGGGGCTTGAGCTAACAGACTTTCATCAAATTAGTGGAATTGACCACCTTACTGTGGCTGTACTTCGGAATTTTGTCGTTAATACTTGCGGATGCGGTTTAACTCTAGTTATTGCTGCTTGAACGTGGTATTTTTACTTTATATTGTCTTGTAGTGATCTAAGGCATGATTAATGTGAGGTCATTGTAGATTTTGATGTTGGAATCTGGACTCCAGTCCAGGTGATTAGGTTTGGGACATCAGCCCTTATGAGCAACCAGAACCACGTGGTGGGGTTGAAGCGATAGTGACAATTCCCCCGTTTTGGAGTGTTTTAGGATGATCGTAGTAATCTGCCGTCATTAACCATAGCCAATACTAGCTATGATGTCTCTCTTAGGACGATGGTTCAACGGCCCCTGCAATGGAAAAGAGAAACAGTTTGTATTTCTCACGAGTGTCAGCACGTGCACACACGCAAGTGTTTGGAGTTTGGCTCCCCTTGAGATTTGCTGAATGAAGGGGGGTTTTCCTCATGCTAGACTGGCTGCGTGGTAGGCCCAATCCGGGCGCCTGTGCAGTAGGCCTACAGCATCTGCACAGGGTATCCGAAGAATAGTAGTAGAAAGTATCAACATCATTGAATTTATTGGTACCAAGAGATTCTCTCCTGATTTGAAATTTTGAGTTAGAACAATCGTCTCCTTACCCACAGCATTACACTTCTTTGTAACAAAATAATAAATAAATAAATAAAAGAAGAGAAGAAAGTGGGTGCTTTCCATAAAAGCTATTGGTGCTTATGGAAATGATGATTATCTTTGCAAGCAAAATGACAAGATTGTTATCACAAGAAAAAAAAAGACCGGAATGCACGGACTCTTTATTTTCTCTTTGTTTCTTGATCTTTTCCCTCACTCTGATCAACCAATCAATGGAGATATGACAGATCTTGATCAAATGCGTAAACGATTAACGGATCTAAACTAATTAGTCAAAATTTGACCATTCGTCCTATCTTTTCTTTCTGCGATCTCAATTGATCGATCACTCTCTCTCTTCTCCATCTCTTTTTCTCGCATTCTTTCTTGTTAAGAAAGAATGGCATAGAAAAGTTAGAAGGGACAGAGATATTAATCAAGATTGAGAAGAGAGGAAGAATAACTAAATCTCGATTGGTCGATTGAAATCTATTAATTAATTAAGATTTGACACTTATCATTTGATGGTGGATCAATTCATCCTAGATCAATCAAATTGACAGAGAGAGGAGTGGAGAACACAGAAGAGAGTCTGTCTTTACCAAAAAAAAACAGAAGAGAGTATGTGGTCGGGATATTCTGGTAATTTTACAGAGTTAAAAATGTTATTTGTTGTAAAATATCGTTACTATTTCAATTTTTTTAGAACTTAAATTGTTTAGAAAACCAAAGGGTTTAAATATTTTCAAAGTTTGTTTAGGGAGACCATAATTTTGCTAAAGACGTAACCGGCTCTGGTTTACCTCTTCTACCAAATGTATGACAAAATTTTTCTTATGTTTAATGGATAGATCTGTAAGGCTGATAGAAGGGAGGATTAATAAGAGAAAAGCTGTCTCTAAGATAACATATTAGTGATCACAATTTCTCTTCTCTAATTCAATGATCACGAATTCAAATAAAAAAAAAAAAAAGAAAAGTCCCAACAAGTCTTTATTGTACAATGATACAAAATAATTGTATTCTGCCCTCAAGAGTCATAGCCAATAAACAATCCTCTCTCTCACTATCATATATATATTTATATTTATACGTCATCTCTCTCTTTATACTAATAATAAGTATTTAGAATAATATTTTGATTAATTCAATTCGAGTATTGTCGAGTCCCTTTTAGGGATAACTCTTCATATGTAATTTTTTAAAAAAAATTTTTAAATTTTAAATTTGAGACTTTATTAAATAATTTAATACTCTACTCTTTGTTGATCTATCTCTCTCTTTCTCTGAATCTCTTAGGTAACCTGCACCACCAAAAAAAACAAAAAAAAAAAAAACCGTCCAAGTAACAGATGTTGGGCCAAGAGGCCAGAATGGGCGGCAGGACAAGCCCAACAATGGATAGACGGATGAACCCAAGACAAGACCCAACATGAGCACCACGCCACCCCTAATCATGACTGTGACGAATTGCTTTGCTGCCAATGGTATCACTTCTCTATCCCCTTATTTGTCGGTAAATTATTGGTTACCAGCCACAGCATACAAGGGCCCCATTATTTAACTTCTACTCATATATATCTCCGTCATCACTTTCTCTTTCTCTCTCCTCGATCTCTCACTTTTCACAGACCAAAGTTGGAGAGAGAGAGAGAGAGCTCAGATCGCCTCGGCTATGGCTTCCTCCAAAGAACGCGAGACTTTCGTTTACATCGCCAAGCTTGCTGAACAAGCTGAACGCTATGACGGTAACTGATTTTCTTCCTCTGTGTGTGTGTGTGGATCTATTGAACTGTTTTTTGAATTTGATTGTCTTGTTTTAGAGATGGTGGACTCGATGAAAAAAGTAGCAAAGCTAGACGTGGATCTAACAGTGGAGGAGAGGAATCTTCTCTCCGTAGGATACAAGAACGTGATCGGATCAAGAAGAGCTGCGTGGAGGATTCTGTCATCGATCGAGCAAAAAGAGGAAGCGAAAGGGAACGATATCAACGCCAAGCGAATCAAGGAGTACCGCAGTAAGGTTGAGTTAGAACTGACGAGTATTTGCAGCGATATCATGACTGTGATTGATGAGCATCTCATTCCTTCTTCCAATGCTGGGGAATCCGCTGTGTTCTATCACAAAATGTATGAAATTTGCTTGGATCGTAATGAATTTTTGTATCGTTTGATTGAATTTGTTTGGGCTTGGGGGCGGGGGAAGTCATAGCTTTCGCTTTTGTTGATTTTTCAGGAAGGGGGATTATTATAGGTACCTTGCAGAGTTTAAGAGTGGTAACGAGAAGAAAGAGGTTGCTGATCAGTCACTTAAGGCCTATGAGGTGATTAATTGCTTCTTTAATTCTTAATTAAGTTAATTTGCTTTGATGGATGAGGATTTGGTTGAAGTTCTTAGTTTAGCAGTATTTGGATTCGCGGTGTTAGGGACACTCGAGTGGTAAAGATTTGCTAAGTGTCTCCACCGAGGCCGGTCTTTTGATCGAACTTTCGGGAATGCGTGTATTCTCGGCAGGTTTTCGCGGCCTATGTAAAAAAAGGGTATTTGGGTTGGAAGAGTTGGTTATGAGTCGTTTTATAGCCTTCATTCGACTTCTTTGTAAAAATTTGCATTTATTGCCATTTGCAAGATTGTTTTAAACGGGCGAATCATTCGCGGGCCATAAATACGCTATGAAGAACCAAGCAAGATGGTATAGATTGTGGTTGTTTGACTCTTATTGGTGAACGTTTTGGAATTGGTTGGTCTTATGATCTGTATGAGGAATTTTGGGCTAGCTATCGAATTCTTTTTTCAACGTTTCCCATGGCCAACTTGGGCTTATCCAAGACAATGTTATGCTTGACCTAGGATGTGAGGTTGCATCGAAAGTTGTCGGAACTCCAAAGTAAGATTAAGTTGATTCATTTTCTTTGCAGAATTTTTCCAAATACTCCAGTCAGGATTGTATTGATCCAACTTGTGTGATGATTACGTCACTCAATCATAAGCTTATAATCTTAACTGTGCCATGGCATTTTCCCTTGGCATAAACTACACTGAAGGGGTGCTACGAGGGAGCATTTCATTTTATTTTATAGCCGCACTTTATGACCTTGTTTCCTTTTTAAACTTTTCTGGGTTGAAATTCATAAATATTCTCGATTTTGCTCAGAGCTTTCACTGTATTTATTAATTAAATATGACAATTATACAGGAGACATCATTCTGTGTATCTCTATGGACCTTTACATGTAATTTGAAGCCGTACAATTAAGTTTCTCCACCAACTTGGGTAGTGCATGCCACTTATATTTGTTGATGCTAGGAGATTTGTTGCCCAAAGTTCGGATACTTCTCAATGCTTAATGTCAAGCATTAGTTAATCCTTGGTTTTCTAATCATATCATTTATGTCTGTAGACGGCTTCCACCACTGCAGAGAGTGAGTTGTCTCCTACTCATCCTATCAGATTGGGATTAGCTTTGAATTTCTCTGTCTTCTATTACGAGATAATGAATTCTCCTGAAAGGTACTCCTAGTTTTACTGCATATTTGTATTGTAAAGTGTCTTTTTGTCTGTTTTTTACTCCAATGTTATAGTTATGTTTATCCGTGGATTCTTTGGGTTTTAGGGCCTGCCACCTGGCCAAGCAAGCATTCGATGAAGCCATTTCAGAGTTGGATACCCTAAGTGAGGAGTCTTACAAGGATAGCACCTTAATTATGCAGCTACTAAGAGACAACCTCACTCTGTGGACCTCTGACATAACCGAAGATGGAGGTAAAAATGGCATTTATTTTGGAGTCACATTGCTTACTTTTTTGTTGTGTCAATGATTGATTGAGTTTGGTTTTAGATTAGAAATATTATTTTCTCAAAGTAAGTTTATGGCAGTCACATCATTTCCATCTCATGATTCTCGTGTATCATACTGGGAGACGAATGATCATAGGTTTGCTATCATGATGATTTTCCTTATCTTTATTCAATTATGTTGCTATGCTTTTGCTAACTCTTTGCATAATTGTGGCCCTGAATTACAAGTCTGATATCTTTTTAAGGTTTTCCCCTTCCATTACATTACAGTACTGAAATACTTGAGAAGTTGATGTTATGTAACAGCCAAGCTAGACTTCTTGTAATTATATTATAACAAGTGACCGGATGGACACTTTTTTTTCAAACAAGATAAGTGGGAATTGTCAAAGAAAAATGTATTAAAAAACATTATTGAAGAAAAAGATAATTTTAGAAAATATAGATTTGAGATAAAAAAGTGAAATTGCCATTATGGGTGGTTGATGAGTAGTTATTTAGTTTTTTTCTTTTCATATTCAATCACTATTCTATCTTCGTAAGCAATGCCTACAAAATTCTTGAATCTGGCAGTTGTTCCCTGGAAACTTGTGTTGGGCTTCGAACACCAAATGCCCCTCTTCCCTTAATTAGACTAGATGAATTCACTCCCCTCTAGCTGGAGATTCATCAAGGCATTTCAAAATATACTTAAGATTCAAATTTCATGTTAAAGGGTTGTGGCAATAAAGCTTTGTGTTGTCTGTGTACTACGCTGTAAGGCTATCAGATTTGAGCAGGGGATGACTATTTCAAGGGGCACAATCTTAAACGTGCTATGTGTAGCTTTTAGGTAACATTGAGCAGCTGGTATTTGCAATCCTAACTGTTGATAACCCCATTCATACTTCAAAGACATGATGCTGAGGATTTGAATGGTCACCTTTCCTAATGGTAAGAATAGATTGTGAATGAGCTTGACTTGCTGAGTGAGATGAGATGAAAGGTTTGAGATTAGTATTCAAGTGGGCATCTATGACCTTTTGTCATGGTTTCAAAGAGGTAACGAATGGTTCCCTGACCCTTTGGGGGAAGATTTCCAGGGGAAAACTTGGGAATAAATGGAGACATCCATCTTCACTTTGATTTGAATTAAAAAAATTGTGAATTGTAGTTGATGGGGTTCAAGGAGAATTTCTTGATATGGCATGATGCCATGTTGTAATTGCAGAGAGATTAGTTCCTTGCAACTTGCTTGTTGGTGTGTTATATTGTAGAACATATGCATGTAATAGAGGATTCTTACATAATTTTCGCCGTGCTGCAGAAGATACGCGAATGGAAACCTCTGCTAGAGGCGGAGGTGATGATGCTGAGGTAGGACATCTAACTCCAAAATCTTTAGAATTTTGATGCAAGTCAGATCCTTACGGGATTTTCTCTTTTTAAATTATTGCAGTGAGGGCACGGACGTGTGTTTCTGTCCAGCCATGTAATATCCAAACAAAGAGAAGATGATTTCAATTTCAATTCTGCTGTTGTCCCCTACTCTGCTTGCTAATCTTCAGTGAACTCTGATTCATACTGCTACCAAGCGGGAGATTATTGTTGTTATCAGTAATGTAATAGCAAATGCACTTCATTTGCATGATTTGGCTTATCCTGCTGCCTTGTGTAGATGGTGTTGTAGGAGTATCCGTGGTTCTAAGAGGTCTTGATTTTGAGATTTCTGGTGATAACAAGTATGATTTGGCTCGTCACATTTGAGGAATTTAACTTATAGGTAATTATTATCAACCGGACCTTTGTGGGCTAATCACTTAGAAGGGGAGATTTGTAATAACTGAGCCTGAGCCTGTAATCAATGCTATCTATTAACCGGCAATTTTGCCCCATTGTTTCCCAATTCTTGTTGAGTTTAGACTGAATTTTTGTTAAACCTAACGTTGGGCTTAATTAGGAAATACGAACTCACATGTAACACTCCAGCCTACTAATTAATTTGATTGGGTCAGTCTATTTTCATATAGCTGAAAAGGGGGTCCTCTGTCTCTGTGTCTGTGCGTGAGGGAGTGTGTACGGGGTTACATGAAGTAGCTTCTACAAGCATTGTTTTCCAACTTATTGTACAGCTGTCATGAAGTGCTTCTACAATGGATGAAGTGCGCATAGAAGCGAAGGAATCAAACTCCTGGACATAGGCCCCTAGGCCTCTGAGCTTCAGTTCCAAATTCTCGTATCCTTGATCGATATGAGTAACTCCACTGATTTCAGTAGTTCCTTCTGCAACCAATGCAGCTAAAACCAGTGCCATCCCACCTCGTAAATCTGTTGCCTTAACAGGACAACCTCTCAAGCAACTGGAAAAGCGGGTATTCCAGTCAAGCAATCATCTCTTAAAGCAAGCCTACGGAAAATGGTTGATAGAGCTCAAAACTAGGAAAAGCAACTACCTTCCATGATTTTTCCCGGAAATAAGTGCTCTGCTTCCACAGACCTCAATTCTTGCTCCAAGTTTACATAGTTCATGAGCTGCACAACACGATGATAAAGAGAAACATCTTAATGCAGATTCTATGGGAACTACTGACCAACTCATGTTCCCGTTGGCGACAATGGTTTCAATGAACCACCTTGGCAGCCCTTGTTTCTCCAATTCGGGCATGTCAAATATTTTTCAGCACAATGTATGAAGAAAACATTATACTAAATGAAGAACTAGTGCAGGCAACATATTTATATCAAATTATACTCGTACCATGACTCATCCGCTTCTCGAATACAGTCTCCTGGATGATACTTGAACCATTACATGTCGTAAGCAATGCCATGGTTTGTGGCTGGAGATCTGTAGGGAAGCCAGGAAATGGGCCCGTCTTGACATCAAAACCTTGCAGATCATTTTTTATATTTGCACATATGGTGGAAATCTGGCATTTCAGTTAAGTTATTGGCACCAAGAACTAATAAGGGGAAAAAAAATTCAAAAGGACTAAGAAACTCCTATACCTCCAAAGTGTCATGCGAGTGACTCTGCAACCAGCAGCTCTAAGCTTGTCCACTAAGAGCAACAACTGAGAAGGAATGACAGGAGAAACTAGTATACCTGAACGGGTTATTGCTGCGGCAAGCAGAAACGTGCCTGCCTCGATACGATCTGGTCCAGTGGTACATTCAGAGCCATGCAAATGGCTCTTTCCCCTGATAATAATCTTGTCCGTCCCATCTCCTTCAATGCTAGCTCCACTATTGTTTAAAAAATCGGCAAGATCAATAATCTCTGGCTCCTAGAATGAGTATTTTTCCTCGGCATGTTTACAGAATGTCTCAAGAAAGAAAGAAAATGACATATAATAATAGGAGTTGTTAAGTCAGGAAAAACATACTTGAGCTGCATTAGTTAGCACAGTCACTCCATCAGCCATACAAGCTGCCATCATCAGAGTTTTGGTTGCCCCAACACTCGGATAATCAAGGTGGAACCTCCCTGCTCCAACCAGCCCTCTACCATTTGCAGCATGCGCCTGCACTTTCCCATTCCTGTAAGCAACATGGTCATTTTGAATTCTTATATTAGAAAATTACCTTAAACGTTTTAACAACTAACTGCATGGGGAAAATTTTCTGTATATTGAAACAAATAATGCCAAGCTGGATCAAAATTTACAAAACTTGTCCAGCAGACTAAACATTTCCAAAACACCAAAAGAGGACATATCCAAGAAAGTTCCAAAACAGCATAGGAAAAAATCAAAGGAATTTCCAAAAAAAGAAGATGCACCAAAAAAGGATACACAGAGAAGATCTCCATCCACTAAACAATACAACAAATAGTGATTAGTGCAGTAATGAAGTACTAAAGTTAGTAAAATTCACCTTATTTCTACAGCAGCACCAAGAGCACGAAATCCATCGACATACAAATCAACAGGTCTAACTCCAATATCACACCCACCAGGCAAACCAACAATAGCCTCACCAAATCTAGCAAGTAAAGGCCCCATCACAAAAAACCCACCTCTAATTTCCTTCATTTCATCCAAACAAGGCTCAACAGAACCAACCCCATCAGTATTAACCACTATATCACCATTATAGACCTCAATTTCAGCACCTAAAGAACTTAAAATTGAACACATTTTCTGGGTGTCAGAAACATTGGGCACATTGTTGAGCTTACAAGTGCCAGAGCAACAAAGGGTCGAAGCCAAGATAGCTAAAGTTGAGTTCTTGGAACCGCTAATGCCGACATGACCAGAAAGAGTTGAGCCTCCCGTTATGACCAATTTGGGTTCTGGGGTGTGGGAGACTAGATTTGACTTGGTAACGGTTTTTGGGTTTCGAGTGAAGCGTGAATGATAGTTGGAGTGAAGGTTTATTGATTTGAAGATTGCAGTAGCCATGAGAGAGAGAGAGAGAGATTTGGGAAGCGGTTAGGTGCACGATTAGGAGATCTTATTGGAAAAGGACGGGGAAGCCGCTTCCCTATAACAAGGGACTTTTCCGAGCAATAGAGATCGTCCGGTTCAATAATGAAATATTTCACAATATTTTATAATATAACATTGGAAGAAAACAGATAATTGGGACAAGAGGGGGATTTAGCTAAGAATATTAGAACAAGATAGCCTTATTACTATCAAATTGAGATGGATAAGCTTAATCTGGGAGATGATCCTTGATGTTGAGGTAGCGATTGTGATTTTTTTACTGGCATTCCATTCTCGAGCATGGTTGTCCTGTGGCCATGGGCCGGGCTTGCCATGTGCCCAGAGTCTGTGGCTAGACTGGACCAAATCTATTTAATTTAAATTAAATTTGAATTTGAAAAGAGGGAGAAAAGAGAGAATTTTTTTTTTTTTTTTTTTTTGAGAAACCACCTCAACTCTCTCTCACCCTCTAACTCTCTCCAAAAGGAAAATTTCTTATGGGATTTTGTTTTAAAGGAATGTGAATGGAAAAACGAAGAAGTAAAAGAAACCCTTTTTAGAGTGAAAAAGAAGAAATAGATTTTCATACATTGAGAAACAGAGAAGTTACTCATGACAGCTCAAACAACAAAACTTTCTTATTTTTATCATCTTTTTTCATATTCAATTTAATTATATATTTCTTTTAAAAAAAGAAGAAAATAGAGAAAGAGAGAGATAAATGTTAATCATCTCCACCAAAAAACATTTAGATTATGGAACAAAAGAATATGATCTGATTTTGTGATATTTTTTAAATTTAAAATATTCAACCATCAATTTAGATTTGAAAATTTTATACATAAAAATTTTATTTGTGGGTGTATTTTTAAAACCAACAATAATCATCATCACCATCGTCATCGGATCGTTTTCATGTTTTTCACCTATTACTTACACCCGGCGTCATCTTATTTTTACGCCCGTAAAAATTAAAGCACGAGCTTATTACAATTCAAAGCCAATATGTTTAATATAATAGATATCTTTATTTTACTTATATAAATTATTTTTTTAATATAAAATACTGGTCAATCTGGACTAAGGTTGTCATGTTTTTTGAAAATCCAAACACGACCAGGCCATGCCAAATTTTTTTTTTTTGAGCTGGGCTTCGCGACCGGTTCGACGATAGATATTCTAGGAGGGATGCAACACATATGAGCATAAAATCCGCACCATTGATGGGTGAGTGCTTTGGGGTTTCTCTGTCATGCAAACACCACAAATGTATTTTCTCTGAGTCTTACGTTGGATTGTATCTTTGTACATTAGGAAGTTTAGGTTGTTAATAGAACAACTCTTTTTTTTCAATTTTTTGAATTTAAAGATTTTAAATTCAAATTTATACGTAGCCAAAAGTTTTCAATGAAAACAATGAAAACAAGGGCTTCGATGGTATTCTTCACGTGCTATCTCCCCATTATCATCTCTGTTACACATTATCTCTCTTCAAGTTACTAAATTAGTCTCATAAATTTGCATAAATTCAAGACATTTGGCACTTTCCCAATATGGGTTTTGTTGCTACAACTGTAAAGGGTTAATAGACGGAAAAGGCTGTGGGATGGATGTTTGGTAATGAAAATTAGAAGCCTTATGTTCTAAACCAGGTAAGTCACATAAGTACAATCTCTACAATTACAACTGTATTAGTTGTTTTAACTATCTTGGCATCCTCAATCTTCTTGGACTTGAATCGAGTAATTTGTCTTCTTGAAAGAGAGAATTGAGGTTGTTGAAAAGCACACCTTATGCCCATACCAATGCAGTCTTGCACGAAGAATAAGAAGTATCTATCATTTATGTGGTAAATTGGGTAGTGTTGGAGGTGGGCTATAGTTCTACAGATATTGATTCCTTCTTTGCTCGAGCAGTATGCGTCGATGGATGAAAGTACCTGCAAAAATCGCCAGAGAGTGTTCCGACAGGGAGTTTCCGACGCTCAAGTCAATAAATAACGATTTTCGTATGAATAGAAAACAGAATGAGAGCTGAGAGAAAGTCATTCTCTGTGTATAGTGTGCCTCGAGTGTTAGGCCCATAGAGTGTACCTGACTTCGAGGGTTTTGAGATCTCTTATACCTGTGAGAGTCATGCGTCGCTAGGGAATTTCAACCCTACCTTCCTTATCAAACTGATCCGGAAATCTCAGAAGTTAATATTCCGAATTGATCACGATTTTTATCTCTCAGGAAAACTTCTATTTTCGGAAGGGATGCTTTCCTTATCTGAAAGATTCTGGAGTTGCTGTTATGAAATAGGAAATCGAAATTAAGGAATCTTGACTTTCCTTTAGAATCATTAGGGGTGCTGCTTGTCATTCGGTTGCCCAACTGATGAAGAGTCAATCAGGAATCGTCTGATTGATAGGCTGGTATTTGCTTGCCCAATCGGGGTGATTACCTCTACTCGGTGAGTTACGTTCGGTCGGCAAGACGACTGAGACTCTATCGTTTGGTAGACTCGGGCGACTGAGATCCCTTGGTAGATTGATCTGAGCGGTTATGACCCTTCGGTAGATTATCATGACGATTGTCAACCGATCCATAGGTGCCCTTCGTGGGCTTCTTGAGAATTGACTCTTTTGATTTGGGTTTTTGGGTCATGTCCCATCATTTGCTCCTGATTCATGGTCTTCTTGGAAAGAGGCGGCATAAGTAATGATTTGAAATGGAGGTTCAAAACCTTTTAATACGGTTGCTGTCATTTCGGTCTTCGTGAATTGTTTCTTGTACGTCTTATAAGGACTCTTATCTGTTATAGCTTTCTTCATACTGACATCCTTTCTTTTTTTTTTTTTTCTTTTTTTTACTTCTTGAAAGTTCCATACACAAGTCCTTTCTCTGAGATTCTGCGCCGATGGAGCATATTCCCGACCCTTTTGATCCCTAGTGTTTGGCGACTGGTCATTGCGGTGGATTCTCTATTAGAGTTTTGTCGCTTTCGTTTCGATTTCGACATTTTATCTTCTATTTTTATCTTGATGAGATGCGGGAGCAATGGTTCGACCAAAAAGTGGTACAAACTGCAGAACCGACCCGAGTCCCTTTGGAGGTTTTACTATAAGGAGTCTATCGACAAGAACTGGATGCAAAAGTTCTTTTTTGTTGAGTTCTTGGATAAAAATCACATGCCCCTGCTTCCCAAGGTTGACAGAGTGCCTTCTGTGGGGCTAAAGCCCTCCAACTACTTCAAAACACGACCGTTTCATTCGGTCAATTGGTTGCTATTATAAGTCTACCGGTCGGAGTATATGAGTCGAGTCCTTACTGGATAATCAGATGTTGTCTCTGGCTGGTTTGTTGTTCGGGGAAAAGAGAAAAATTGATAGGGCCCTTCTGCTGGAGAGGGGGAGAGTCGAACTAGTTGACTCTTTGAATTCTCTTGATGACATCGTGTTAGAGAATGTCACTGTTGACAAACTGGTTCGACATAATGCGAAGAGGCTCTTTCAGGAGAGTACCAGGGCATTTGAGCCCTACTTGGGTCTTCTTCAGAGGCGACTGAGGCCATTCTCAAGCCATCGCCCCCTTTGGTGAAAAGGAGGGTAATTTCCTCCTTTTAGTCCGCATTAGTAGTTTCGTTCGATCATTCGGCCCCAGCTACAGTTATACCGATGGAGACTATCGTTCTGGATGGGAATGATCCACCAGGTGGAACAGGTGTTGACACGGACAGGTCAAGAGAAGCTGGAGATGGTCCCTCGGCCAGTGCCGGGGCAAGAACGAGCGCTTCTCGGGTTGCAGGAAGCAAAATGGCAGGACCTTCTTCTGCTGTTCCGGTTTGGCCTGCACATAAGGGAAAGCGCAAGATTTTTGGAGGGGCAACTTCTCCATCCGCTATCCCTTTTTGGTCTTTCGATAGTAAGAAGGGCTCGAAAGAGCGTTGAACCGTTGCGGTTTGCGCTGGAAATATGCAGTATAGTTACATAGATCTGTCAGAAGCGAAACGTATTGTCGGCCAATTTGATTTTTACCGTTGTATGCTCGATCTCTATAGGATGTCTTATGAACAAGTCAGCAGGGCTCTTGAGTGCTTAGGCTTGATGGTAGTAATTTTTCTATGCCTCTTAGGTTTCTCTTCATTTTTTACCTTGGTTAACTCAATTTTCTTTGCAGACTATGACTCTTGCCCGATTTCAAGGTCAGTAGGGGAGGTAGGTAATAAGTTACTTAGAGGGTCGTCTCTCTAAATTAACTCGTCCGACTCGAACGCGGAAAAAATCCCTATTTCGAAAGAAGAGGTCGCGAAGACCGAAAATATGTTTGGTACGCTGCTCAATCAAACGGAAGAAGAGCTAGAAAGACTTCGATCGGAATTGGCCCAACATGAGGTACGTCTTCGATCGATCGAGAAGTTGGCCCAGTTTCGGGAGAAGTCGCTTCGGATGGCATAGCGTAGGATAGCTAAGCTTGAGGAGTCCTATGCGAGGAAAGCTAATATCTACAAAGACTCACAGCGCAAACTAATCGAGAGATTAATGTGTACCGAAAAGATAATATGTTGTGTGGGTCTAAGCGATGCCTTGTCTTCAGTTGAAGGAGAGGCCAATACTCAAAACCCGGTTGCATAACTTCTCCTTGAAATTATTGATTTTGTACTTAGTGGCCTTTATTTGTTCAATGAGAAATTCTTGTTTTTTGCCGACAGAAGTCATCTTTCTCTTTTATGGTTGTAATTCTTATTGCGTTGTCTCAGCAGAGTTGAGGGGACTCAGGTCCTCCACTTGGCAGGGAACTTTTAGAAGGGAAGACCGTGTTTTTTTATTCGGAGAACTACATCTCTTGTCGGCAGAGCGTATGAACGACAGAAACTGAGCGACTGGGCCCTTCCGAATGATAAGAAATCCTTAATTAGTGGGGTCGCGCCCACCCGTCCGGGGAGTTACATCTCCTATTGACGACGCGTACGAACGAGAGATATTAGACGACTGAGACCCTCCGAACAATATGAAATTTTTAAATGGTTGGACCGCGTCCACCCGTTTGGAGAGTTACATCCCCTATTGACGACGCGTACGAACGAGAGATACTGAGCGACTGAGACTCTCCGAATGATAGGAAATTTTTAAATGGTTGGGCCACGTCCACCCGTCCTAGGAGTTACATCCCCTATTGACGACGCATACGAACGAGAGATATTGGGCTACTGAGACCTTCAGAACGATAGGAAATTTTTAAATGGTTGGATCTCGTCCACCCGTCCGGAGAGTTACATCCCCTATTGACGACGCGTACGAACGAGAGATACTGAGCGACTGAAGTCCTCCGAATGATAGGAAATTTTTAAATAGTTGGGTTGCGTCCGTCCGGAGAGTTACATCCCCTATTGACGACACGTAATAACGAGAGATATTGGGCGATTGAGACCCTCGAAACGATAGGAAATTTTTAAATGGTTAGACCGCGTCCACCCATCCGGGGAATTACATCCCTTATTGACGACATGTACGAACAAGAGATACTGGACGACTGAGACCCTCCGAACGATAGGAAATTTTTAAATAGTTGAGCCGCGTCCACCCGTCCGGAGAGTTACATCACCTATTGACAACGTGTACGAATGAGAGATATTTGGCGACTGAGACTCTCCGAATGACAGAAAATTTTTAAATGGTTGGGTTGCGTCCACCCATCCGGAGAGTTACATCTGCTATTGACGACGCATACGAACAAGAGATATTGGGCGACTGAGACCCTCCGAACGATAGAAAATTTTTAAATGGTTGGGTCGTATCCGCCCGTCTGGGGAGTTACATCCCTTATTGACGACGCGTACAAACGAGAGATACTGAGCGACTGAGCTCCTCCGAACGATAGGAAATTTTTAAATAGTTGGGCTGTGTCCACTCGTTCAGAAAGTTACATCCCTTATTGACGACGCGTACGAACGAGAGATACTGGGTTACTGAAACCCTATAAACGATAGAAAATTTTTAAATGGTTAGACCGCGTCCACCCATCCGGAGAATTACATCTCTTATTGACGACGCGTACGAACGAGAGATACTGGGCGACTGAGACCCTCCTAACGATAAGAAATTTTTAAATAGTTGAGTCGCGTCCACTCGTCCGGAGAGTTACATCACCTATTGACAACGCGTACGAATGAGAGATATTGAGCGACTGAGACTCTCCGAACGACAGAAAATTTTTAAATGGTTGGGTTGCGTCCACTCGTCCGGGGAGTTACATCTGCTATTGACGACGCATACGAACGAGAGATATTGGGTGACTGAGACTCTCCGAACGATAGACAATTTTTAAGTGGTTGGGTCGCGTCTACCCGTTCGGGGAGTTACATCCTCTATTGATGACGCGTACGAATGAGAGATACTGGGCTACTGACTCACTTTGGAACATGGGCCATAATTGGTTAGACGGGGACAGTGGGTTGTAAGGCTTGTTCCTGATGAAGTGGGCCAAAGGAGGTCGCTTGATCATGGGTAGGATGATCGGGTGCCACAGGAGGAACGACCTCAGAAAGTGTGGCAATACGCCCTTCAACAAGAGGGGCAGCTTATGAGGATGTTATAGTTCTCAGAGGTATGGTTGTCAAGATAATAGAAGCTACTCTAGTCTGTTCCCACAGACGGCGCCAATCTATTAAAGGTGAGTTATAGTTTCACAGATACCGACTCATTCTTCGCTCGAGCAGTAGGCGTCGATGGGTGGAAGCACCTGCAAAAACCATCGGAGGGTGTTTCGACGGGGAGACTTTAACGCTCAAGTCAGTAAAGAGTGGTTTTCGTATGAATGGAAAACAGACTGAGAGTTGAGGGAAAGTCGATCCCTGTGAATAGTGTGCTTGGAGTGTTAGGTCTAGAGAGTGTACCTGATTTCGAGGGTTTTGAGATCTTTTATACCTGTGAGAGTTATGAGCTGCTTGGAGATTTTAACCCTACATTCCTTATCGGACTGATCCGGGAATCTGGAGATTTATATTCCGAATTGATCACGATCATCATCTCTTGAGAAAACCTCCATCTTCGGGAGGGATACTTTTCTTATCTGAAAGATTCTGGAGTTGCCGTTATGAAATAGGAAATCGAAGTTAAGAAATCATGACTTTCTTTTAGAATCGTTAAGGGTACTGCCTATCGTTCGGTCGCCGACCGATGAAGAGTCAATCAGGATTCGTCCGATTGATAGGTTGGTGTTTGCTTGTCCGATTAGGGTGATTACCTCTACTCGATGAGTTACATTCGGTGAGCGGGGCGACTGAGATCCTATCGTTCGGTAGATCCGGGTGACTGAGACCTCTCGGTAAATTGATCTGGGCGGCTATGGTCTTTAGGTAGATTATCATGACGATTGTCAAATACCGATCCATAGGTATCCTTCGTAGGTTTCTTAAGAATTGACTGTTTTGATTTGAATTTTTGGGTTATGTCCCATCAGGTACGAAGGAGGGTTGGTTTGATAAAAAATTTATAGTTGAATTGAGTTGAGTTTAAATAGTGTTTCGAATAAAAAAAATTATTAATATCATAGTAATTATAAATCTAGATTTTAAGTCTCTTAAGAATAGTTTAAGTGGTAGAATTTCTTAATTTTTATTCTTATTTTTTTATTTGATATCGTTTGATTATATTTTTTTATTTAAAAAAAAAAGGTCTAGATTTTAAAATAGGGTGGGGAGAGAAGATCAATAAGACAAATACGATGTAAAACATAGTGGACTTGGAATAAAACAAATGCCCATCATTAAAAAAGTATGAACATTTTATTATATTGCAAAACCACTGGATTTGCATTTGGGACTCACGTGGACCAAACCCATCAACTCAAAAAATAAATAAATAAATAAAAGGATGGGGTCGCTATAGCTTGAGCCTAACGCAGGGCATCCTCAGAATCTCAAAGATCAACTCCACATTTGACCAAAGTGGGATGGGCTAAATGAATCAGTCATTCCTGAACACAGAAACCTTTTTAGAATTTTTTTTAATAAGATAATTTAATAATTATAATTCTTTCTCTCAATTTAATTTAAATAATTTTAATTAAAAAAAAAAAAAAATTTTTTTTTTAAAAAAAAATTTAAAAAAAAAAAAAAAAAAAAAATTTTTTTTTTTTTTTTTTTTTTTTTTTTTTAAAAATAAAAAAAAAAAAAATATTTTATTAAATATTATTTTTTTATATTATTTAAAAAAAAAAAAAAAAAAAAAAAAAAAAAAAAAAAAAAAAAAAAAAAAAAAAAAAAAAAAAAAAAAAAAAAAAAATTAAAAAATTTTTTCCTTTTTTTATTTTTTTTTTTTTATTTAAAAAAAAAAAAAAAAAAAAAAAAAAAAAAAAAAAAAAAAAAAAAAAAAAAAAAAAAAAAAAAAAAAAAAAAAAAACATAAAAGATTTTTTAATTAAAAAAAAAAAAAAAAAATAAAAAAAAAAAAAAAAAAAAAAAAAAAAAAAAAAAAAAAAAAAAAAAAAAAAAAAAAAAAAAAAAAAAAATAAATAAAAATAATTTATAAGAGTTAATTTCTTAATAAAATTCATAATATTCAAATTAAATTAATCGGATAAAATAAAAAAAATCATAAAACTTTTTTAATGCAATAATTATTAATTAGGAAAAGGGCAAGAATAACAACTTTATATTTGAAATAATGATAATAATAATAATTATTATTATTATTATTATGATGATGAACACGAAAGGTCAAATTTGGCAAAACAAAATAAACAAGAATAATAATTAATAAATGAGTCCTTTTTTATTATTTTATCGGAATATAAAATCCCTAATTACAATCAGTCCTCACAGCCAATTGATTTTAGTGAGAGAAAAAAAAAAAGAGCTCTCTCTTCTCTGTATAAACCCTAACATATTTTCTCTTTCTCTCACTATCTCATTCAATGGCTAACAGCAATTTACCTAGAAGAATCATCAAGGTAAAATCTTCTGGTCCCTGGCTGAATTTCTCTGATTTCGCGATCTTTGAATACCTTAGGGTTTTGGAACACAATTTCTCTTTCTGATGCGTTTGTTCTTGTGATCATGACAGGAAACTCAGCGTCTTTTAAGCGAACCAGGTGGTTTTTCTCTTTCTCTCTCGAGAAGATCGTGGTTTGAATTTTTTATTTTAGTGCAGTTTTTAATGCGATCTGTGTAAACAGCTCCTGGTATAAGTGCATCACCTTCTGAAGATAATATGAGATATTTTAATGTCATGATTCTTGGTCCTACACAGTCTCCTTATGAAGGTATTCTTTTTTTTTCCCAATTTTTGTAAATGGGTTTTCTTTGTTTTTATGTTGAGCGCTTGAAATTGTGTCCTGATTCTTAATGGGTGCGTGATGAATTAATCTATGAGAATTGGAAGTGTTTGTGCTGTGTCTTATGCGAATGGAACCCCAATTTTCTCACAGCTTGGTCATATATAACATTGTTTCCCTTTGTTAAGTGAGTGGATCTCATTTGCCCTTCTATAACAAGGTGAGATTATGCAAATGAGAGAGCATTCTCGATTGGGCAGCATGGTGATTTGGAAATAGACGGACGATGCTACATGGGAGGAGACGCCTCATTTGTGTGCATCTGCATATTCATAAGCTTTTCATTTCTTGTGAAACTCCATTCATGTTAACTAATTAGTTGTGCGGCATGCTGCTTCTATTAGAAGTCTTGGATCTTGCTTTGCCTCTAAATTTTAGATAATGCTATACTTCAGCAATGTTATGATCATATGATTGAATAGAAGCGGAAAAAATAATTAGAGTAGCACTTAAATTCTTATTTATCCTATTGGATTGGAGGTTTGATCTCATTGTGTTGCTGTTTTCTTTTGATGCTATTCCTAATGAGCTTGAACCAAATATTGGGGCCTCTTCCGTCCTACATTTTCTTTCTCTTGAATTTATTTGTTTTTCATCAAACTCATCAGCAGAGTCGATGACATGAAATGCATGACTCAAGACATACAAAATGGATTTGCATCCATTTTGAAATAACCAAAGGAAAAAATGGGAAAAATTGTAGCATTGTTGGTTTACTTATCTTCACCAAGTCTGATGGATTATACTTAAAAGGTACATGAGGTTACATATTCATTTATGCCCGTGAGAAGCTAATGTGAAACTTTTTGACATCATGTATTTTGTTAGGCTTTCAAATGCTTGGGCAGATAGTTATTACATGATGGTTTACAGCCTGTCTTTGAGTTATAGTGTTGAAATATGTCCATTCCCGTCACTTGTTCTCTTGTTTATGTTACTATTCCCTATTTTTTAACTTGTTCTCAATGAATGATTATTCTTTTCTTTTGTCCTAACGTAGGAGGTGTTTTCAAGTTGGAATTGTTTTTGCCTGAAGAATACCCCATGGCAGCTCCTAAGGTAGTTCAACTCTTATGGATCTAGAAGTCAATATCCTGTTCTTGTTGCATGATGCTTGAAGAACTTTTAGGTGCACTATTCTTCTGGTACACCATATGTTATGTTTCAAGTTTTGACCAATTTTGAGGTTTATGAACACTTATGCTTGATTAATGATAAAAACATTGTTCCTTCTGAGTTTTAATATTTACAAGTTGGCTGCTTTTGCAAATAGGTGTGAGGAAAAAAATAACCCAACCAAATGCACTTTGATCATTTGTTTTCATCTTTCATGTGACTACTATTAGGGTAATGGTCACTCATGTACATAAAGTGCAGAAAGGCAGTTTATTGGAAAAGAGAATCTTTATTTTAGTAGCAAAGGGGTCTTTAATATATTGACATCAATCTGTCTGAACTACGGAATGTCATTTCAAAGGTGATAATTTGTTGCCTGATGGTAAAACCTGTTTAGGTGTTATAGCATTCAGTGAACTAGAAAGCACTCATGCCTGGTTGATTTCATTGCAATTATATGGTGAATTATGTGAGGGTTTTGGGATTATTTTTTAAGCCCTGTCCTAGACGATTGGTATTGCTTCAGAAACTTGTGCTCTTCAACAGCTATTCTGCCTTTTTTTTATCTCCTCTCCCTGCTAGCAGTTGTATTTGCTAAATTTTCTTCCTTTTATAGCCTAATTGTTGATCACAGAGGTTTCGTGGAGATCTGTCTTTCTGGATGTGTCTCCTTTTTCATGTTACGTGTCTTGTATTATTATCGGTAGTCATCATATTTGACTTGTGTAGTCCATGTGACAGGTTAGATTTTTAACAAAAATATATCACCCCAATATTGACAAGGTGAGCCAGGCCACCTCGCAGGATGTTTCTTTTCCTGTGCCTCATGTAAGTGTTTTTTGCCTCTGATCGATTACCTCTTGATGCAGCTGGGAAGGATATGCCTTGACATTCTCAAAGATAAATGGAGTCCTGCTCTCCAGATACGTACTGTACTTTTGAGGTAATCTGAGTCCATACTTGATGGTTTAAAGTTGTGGGCGTCTTTATGGTGGCAATATCTCTTATTTCTCTATTCTCTAGTTTGTAGTAATGTGTAAGTTGCATTGTCTTCTGTGTCAGCATTCAAGCTCTTTTGAGTGCTCCAAACCCAGATGATCCACTTTCGGAGAACATAGCTAAGCATTGGAAGACAAATGAGGCTGAGGCTGTAGAAACTGGTATACTAGATACATTATTATGATTATTTATTTTATTTATATGTTTGGATAAAAACATCTTTCCATGCCCCTGCCTGAAGCACAATTTTTTCATTCTCTCTCCAGCAAAAGAATGGACCCGCTTATATGCAAGTGGTGCGTGATGCAAGTTGAAAACTTCCAGCATCAAATAATACTTGCATGTGTACTACTTTCATGACTGACAATTTCAAACAGAAATTGGGAAGACTTGGTGTTTGAATTATCAGAAGAATTTCTATATTCTCAAAGCTTCCTGTTTCCAGTTATTTTATTCTGCTCGTGTATTTGTAAAATTAGATCAAATACATTGAATTCTTGTGTTAAATTTCATCCACTTTTAATTCGGAGCATTGGAACTTTAAGGTGCATCTCTGGGATGAATGAGAGGCACTGATGTTCTATCAAAAGGTAAATGGCCTTGCTTTCATCTTGGAGGCCCTGTAACACTTTAGAACTTGTACGTTCTGGGATGTCTAAGTCCTTCGATTGGACTTGTGTGATTAAGTGGCCAAGTTCTGCTTCCTTGTTTCGTGTAATATAATGGTGACACGATGGGCTGCCACCTTCAATGGGATTGTAAGTGCTATATTCCGTCAAGGTTGATGACTGAAATTATATCCTTGTGGGCTGTCCCTGCTTGATATGTTCCTGCCTTTTTTCTTTTTCTTCAAGTTGATGCATGAACTCTTTTACGTCTTATAACATTTCAGACAATTTGGTATCCTCCGTGTTGATTGTAGGGATTCAATGCCTCGTAGATATCAAACGTTCAACTTCAATTCTTTTACAGGGATGGGATCACGTGTATACCGGTGTAATAGATTATAAATTGTATATCTTGAATGTGGGTCGAGAGAAGATATCTTTACTATCCCTCTCTCTCCCTCATCCCCTTCCCTCTCTCTTGCTCTCTTAGCCATAATTGCTACTAGGCGGCAAAATCTGACATTGGTGATTGCGTAAACCAGCCGTGCTTCTGTGTAGCAAAGCCGAAGGCTCCCACAGCTGTGCTTTTCCGTAGTAAAGCCCAAGGCTCTAATGGGAAGCAAGGTTTCTAAGAGGACTCCTCCTCACCCACTGATATTTTTAATTTTTTCTTTAGCCGACGAGAGGTCAAGGCCTCAAGGCCCTTGCCCACTTTCTCCCTATTGAGACCCGCCCAAGGAAAAGAAGTGCCAGACGACGGTGATTGTTGTAGGCTCATGGCTCAGCTAGCGAGTCCAGCGGTGTGATAAGATGTTCCGGGCGGGAAATGAGGGAGGTAAAGAGGAAGAGGGTAAAGAAATGGTGCCTCGAGAGGAAACCTCAATTTTTTTGTTGTCAAGCCTACGAGTCTAGCTTTATGGATGGTTGGCGGTCGCTTGTGCCCCCTTGGCAAGGTCCCGTCCCACCATTGTTTTCCTGGCTCCTTCGTTGCAAGTGGAATTACTTAACTAATTGAGGAGAAGAAACAGAATGCAATCCCAAGATAGATCAAAGGGTGGAGCATCTTGCTCAGATTTGTCGGGGTCTCCTCTGTTGCTGATGAATGCTCAGTTTCCTCCATTGTTTCGCTACAATGGCGCAACAAGTTTAAGGCTCCTGTGACTTTTGTTGCTTTGCCTTGGAGCGCCATGTCATTATTGTGTTCATTTGTTGTCTGTTGGCCACACCATGCTAGTGCTTAGTGCTTCTGTTGATCTCAACTGGATCCTTAGATTTTGTTTCTTATTAGAGGCCCGGTGCGTTTGTTTCGAAGTTTTACCAGGCGCTGCTTCCTTTTGAGGTGTGCCCACTAGTGTTAAGCACTTGGTCGTGCTCGTTCCTAGGCTTTGCCCCCTTGGACCAACATAAAGAAGCGTACATTGGGTAGTAAAGTTTATCTAAAAGGAGGTTTATTTTCTACTAATTTTACTTGAGATTTGGACGTATGAACATTCAACTTGGAAAGCATGTAATAATTTTTGAATTTAGGTATTCTACTTTTGATCCCTTTCCAAATGAAACGTTTTGATCCCACCGTTTATATTACAAAAATTGCTTGTTTTTATAGCACATATCAATGGACAGTTTGGGTTCCAAGTTACTGTTTTTCGGATCTCCCCAAGTAATATACAAGGATGCCTGGTTTAGAGACAATGCATGCGACATGAAGACAGATTACTTAGGGAACCAATACCCAAAGTAGGGGAAAAAAATTATACGGTTCATACAAAGTTTCTCCTTCGGTTTTTCCATTTTGTTTGTCCCATTTAGTCGCCTTCATACATATTCCACTCTATAAAGATGGAGTTATCATCTCACCTACCCTACATCTCAAGCAAGAAAGTATCAATTATGGCCGAGAAGGAAGAAGGAATTGTGAAGAAGGGTCATGACGAAGGCCTAAAAATGGCAATTTCACTCCTCAAGGAATTTGGACTTCCACTAGGGCTCCTCCCTCTAGTGAATGTCATTGAAGTTGGGTATGTCAAGAGCACAGGGTTCATGTGGATTGTGCAACAAAGAAAGTTGAGCACAACTTCAAGATGATAAAAAAGCTTGTGAGCTATGACACCGAAATTCATGGGTATATTGAGAAGAAGAGGATTAATAAGCTCAAGGGGGTGAAGGCTAAGGAGCTCATGCTATGGCCTCCGGTGAGTGAGATCTTCGTAGATGATCCCCCAACCGGAAAAATTCAGTTCAAGAGCCTCGCCGGAGTCACCAAGACGTTCCCCGCTGAGGCATTTGCTGCAGGACAGTAACAGTTGTGGTCTTTCTATTGGTGCTCATTTTAAGATCTGGCATCAATAACCCTTTTTAAGCTCTTTCAGCGGTTTTATCCTATGCTTTACAAATTTGGGGTATTTTTATGGTTTCTATATTGCAATATAAGCATATAAAGACTGCTAGAATATGACGTAAAGAAAACCTGTTGAAAGAAGCTTGTCTTGCAATACTTGGGAGGCATTTGCTCATTTGATGGATGATTCTGTGAGAAAAGCATAAGGCTCAACCCCTCTTTTTTTTTTGGTACACCACCGATATTCAAAATTGTATTTCAACTGATCCAATTTGAGAGTTGCAGTGGCCCATTCCGGGATTTACCTTCCCAAGATTTGAACCCAAGATATTGATTAAGGAATCTAATATCACGTCCCATTAAACCAACTATCCATTAATTATGGCTCAACACCGTATTAAATGAAAAACTCTACTCGCATTTTAATGCTTATGTTGTGAAATATTTTGTTTTAAGTAGTGTGAATGATACTTGATACACATCTTGAAATGAAGACATTTCTCATAACCCTCATTATCAATTATAATTTAAGCATTTAGGGGATAATGTGTAGTACAAAAGTGGTACTCGTACTATGTAGACGGTTCAATAAATACATGGTTCTTCAACACAAAGCAAAGCATATTTGGCACAAACGGGGCATTTCATCCCCAAACCCAAGTCAAGGCACAAAATAAAGGATTCTTTTTATTTTAACCCAAAAGAAGTCATTCATTTAGGTTTAAAATAATATAATTAGATAAATAGATAAATACTACCAAAGACTCTTATTTTGTACCCTTGCTTTGAACCAAGAGCAAGTGGAGGCCAGGCAAGGGGCAGCCATCCCCTAGATTTTTTTCTTTTAAAGGATTTTTCTTCACCGTCCAGGGTCATACCCTGCATAACCACGCCTTCTCTTTCGCAATGGTCCTCTCCAACCACCGCTAATAGAATTGTTGAATTATAAAAAATTATTATAATTGCAAGTATTCTTTATCCTCTTAAAAATTATTACTATCACCCCTTAATTATATTCCCAAATATATATTATATTTTGGTTCTTTAATATGAATTTTTCGCTTTACCCTCAACTTGTGCTATATTCTGTAGGTACTATTTGGAAACCAAAGAACAAAAGTACAGGTATATCGAGCTATAATAGTTTCATTTTCAAGTGGGGGAAAAAAGTGGAAGGGCAACGTCAATTGAATTGTGATGATTTAAGACAGCGGCCAGTTTTGGGCCATAAAGTGGCAGTTTATCCTGAAATTTGGAAACAGGGCCATTAGGTCAAGCAATGCAAGTGAAGACAAGGTATTAATGCAACGGCACAGTCCATGATAGAACTCTCACCCGTATCATATGGGAGCTGTTACCTTTAAGCATCAGAGCATCTAGGCCACCGTCCAAGACTCCATACCCTCTCCTCTTTCCCTTCATTTTCATCTCCTTCTCCAATAGGGTAGTTGTTTTTATTATTATGTGTGGACTCTGGAGATGAAAATTTTAATGCGCACATGTGAAGCCACTCATCTGATCTCCATAGTTGCCTACAATTAAATATGGGACTATTGACTTCAAATTTTAATAACATGAAAATCTTGTTACTATAATAATCTCGAAGATCTAGTCAAAGTGCTTATCAATAACCCAATGAATCTGTATTGTATGTTCGTTCGGCAGTGCCATGTTTATGAAGAATATAGCAAACTAGTTTTGAACAAAATTTATGGCATATCTTTTCATATAAAAAGACAAATATTTAACTCAGTATTATTTTTAAGTATTTCCCGACTAATATAGTATTGGTGACTCTTAAATTGTTGTTCAATAGTCAACATCTTTCTCAAGACGTAAGTAGCATAATAATAGGTGGCCGTTGGTATCCCCCTCCCTTCCCCGAGCCTGAGGAAAGATGTCAAGTTCAAATCTCTGTATAACTAAAAAAAAAAATAATAGGTGACTATTGAATGTGATCCCACAAGTATCGATACTAAGATAAACCTCAATATAAATCATCTAATTCCAATGTGACGATAGTTTAATAAAACCAAATACACAAAATAAAACCTTGCAGATCCAAGCCTGCCACACCGCCCACCATTTGGCATTTAAACAGCAACAAACTTTACCTCCAAACCACTTAGAGAGGAAAGATCGACACTGGGTAATGATAATTGGTTTTATAAACCTTTAGCAAACATACATGAGAGGAGGAGACGAAAGGTTCTACACAAAGAAGACAATGAATACCCCTCAACAACCCAGTACCCATTAATTCAGAAGATAAACACTCCTATTAAAATTCCTGTACTTCTTCTACAACGGGTCAGGATTTATTTATGATCTGTTCCCACTAGCGTCTCGATACAATTGACCAGTAAAAAGGAATATAAAAATGCAACTTAAGCAATAAGAATCAAAAAGGTTAAAGTCATGAAGAGGAAGGAAAAATTGAGGACCTTCTTTATTGATCAAATGATTGAACAAAGAAACAACAATATCAATAAACATCATATTCATCCTTCTTTCACTGACCCAGTTATACCCACCCGACAATCAATCTCCCTCATGGCTTCTCTCTAATGTTGTGTATATATTTTCATACATATACATGTACAGATCCTCTTCTACAAAGCCAGCCAGCTCTCTCTCTCTCTACTAAAGAGCCATTTCAATTAATTGTACATCTTAATTATGGAATACAAGAACCGGACTGACATATGGGAATGGGAAGAAAGTCCAAGAAAAATGGAAAAAGTAAAAAAGATAGGGACTTGGGACGAAGATGTAACCGGAGGGCAATGGAGCAATGAATGAATAAATAAAAACTGCAAAAGAGACTAAGCTATCTCGCTGGATTCCTTGGATTGGGCTCGAATGAGATTATTTTGTAACTCGAATCATGTCACGAGTCACTCTTGACCTTTGTATGGCGGTGGGAACAAGATGGAAACACTAGTGGGAGGGTTCCCAGTAAGCTTCAAGCTTTGGGAAGACAAGCAGAAAAATGCAAAAGGATTGGAGCAACAAAAGTAGAGCACAGATATAATTCTAAAAACTGTAATGCCTCACGGAGTGTTCCAACACTTGAGGACTTGGGCAGATCATTTCCTTCACTCGGTTACCATTTTTGTAGATCTTGAATGTTGGTACTATCCTGACATTTTCCAAGTTTGCAACTGCAGGGTTCTCTTCCATGTCAACCTTCAATCCAAAACAAGCAAATTCTTGAATAAGAAACATATTGTTTCTATAGTCTTCAATCAAAAAGGTTTTGGTGAAACCAGACCAGAAATTGTATGCATACAAACTATAAAGGGTCATTACTCACATTAATAAAATTCACAGATGGGTACCGGGCACAGAGGGTATCTACAAATGGAGATATCTGCTTGCATTGCAGGCTGGATGGGGACTTGAAGTGGACTACAGTTACACCTGCATATAGCATATTGATATCAGGACACAACAAAATGATAAAACCACAAGCTAGGAAAGTGATTTTTGGGTCAAGAAATCACCAGGGGAAGATAATGCAGCCCTGAACTGCTCGAGACCTGATACATCTTCTACTTCACCACCAAATTTCATGTTATAAACTTCTTCCCCTCGAGATTTCCTTAATGCCACTTGAGCATGAAATAAAGATTCTGCTACTTCATTGTCATCAGGAAGCTCCCTCCTCAAGGTCTCATAATCTCTCACAGCTTCCACCCATCGCTCAAGCTGCAATATAGAATACTTGAGAACACAGCTAGGAAAGCAATTAAAAAGCATGTAATTGAGTATTACGTGTTCACAAAACAAGCTTAAATAATTACCTTACTATATGATGCAGCTCGTCTTAAAAGTGCTTTTGTGTAATTGGGTTGGATTTGAAGAGCTTGATTACAATCCTCAAGAGAGTGCTCCCATTGCCCAAGCTTATAATAACAGGCAGCTCTGTTACAATTAAGAACAGAGTTGGCAGGATCAAGCCTGAGCCCTTCCTCATAAGCCAAGCATGCTTCAGTGAATCTTTCTGATTTGAAGAGCTCATTTCCGCGAGAACGTGCCCGAGAGACAGACCTCACCTTGTTAAGCAGCATTGCAATTTCAATGTTCTGGGGATCAGCATGTGCAGCTTTCTCTACTGCTGTAACTGCATTGTCAAACCTGCAAAACATCCATCATCCATTTCACTCTCGCACTGAAGAACAAATCTTCTTTCTCCGTTGAAGCTTTAATTTTCTGAACTCACCTTCCCAAAGCCATCTCTATTTTGGCTCTCACAAAGTAGAGGTAAGCTTCGGAAAGCATCCCAAAAAACCTAGTCCGTGAGCAACTTACGGGAATCTCAAATTTTGGAACTTGTGATAAGCTACTCTCAGCATCTTCAAGTTGGTGAAGTTTCAAAAACGCTTCTGCTCTACATGTAAATATCTGTAAAGTCAATTTGAACCAACTCAGATTTTTAAGTTATCAGCATTTGTTACATAAACATCCCTGAACGTATATTTGATACGTGGATCATTACCTGAGGTGAATAGTCAGCTCCAGCTGCAATGGCAGCATCACTATCCTTGAGTATGCTTCTCCAATCACTAACCTTTCTTGATTCAGAACATTTTCCCAAATGCTTCTCCACTGTTTGCAATTTCAGCAATTCAGCTGGATCGGGTTGCTGCCCAGGACAACAAATGTGCCGCCGAGCATTCTCAACTTGCCCGAGCCTGTCAAACAATCAAATCCAAATCCTGATGCTATCAATATCTAAAAAATTAGATAGATCCATCAAATGCAAATCTGAACACTTCATAATGCAAAACCAACCAAAACCATAATGATCAATAGTTATTATCAAGGCAACCCATCAGTCAAGAACCCTGTAGAACAATCAAAAACAATAGAATTTTTGGCCCTACATTAGCTAATGACTTGATTCAATCAATCTCAGCTACTGCCAATGCCTGAAATTGTTGAGATAACAATAGCTAAATGAACAGTAACTTAGGTGAAAAAACGGAGAATTCCTAACTGCATTGAGGAAACAATAAGGCAAGTAAGAGAAACGTGACTTAGATCTAATACCTAGAAAAACAAAAAGCATACTAAATCAAATCAACAACAACAACAACAACAATGAGAGCCTTAGTCCCAACAATTGGTATCGGTTTGCAGTGGAAGTATATGTGCGCAGCCTTGGAGTGACGTATACTAAATCACATCCTACCCAGAAAAAAAAAAATCAAATGCAACAAAACCCATAAACAAAATCAATCAAAAGACACAATCATAATTGAATTTGACAAACCCACCTGAGCAAAAGAGACCCTAAACGCTGGTGAGCCCTCCAATACTTAGGATCCAACCTGACAGCCTCTTCACACTCCTTCACAGCCTCACCAATCCTCCCCAAACCAATCAAAGCAGCGGCCCTATTACTCCGGTAAGCCGCATTGCTCAGGGAAAGGGCAATTGCCCTATCATACAACCTCAATGCTTCCCCAAAATTCCCTCTTTTGTACTCCTCATTCCCCATTTTCTTCACTTCTTCACTATCTAAACCCAACACAGCTTTCCCACTTCTCACATTCCCAAAATCTCCACCGCCACTGCCGACACTCCCACAGCCGCTTCCACCGCCACTTTTGGCGGCGCCACAACTCCCTCCGCCGCCCCGCATTATGCTGCCATGCCCATAATTACCCGATCCAGAACCCAACACATCACTTCTCCCGGAACTCCTATTGGCCATGCCCGTTTTCAAGATCCGACCAGACGGGCATATGTTCCCCGTTGGCAGCACATTGACCGCCGGCGAATTAACTGACCCACCAGAGTAGACTCCTGGTTGACCCGATTTTTGATTTCGGGTTGTAGTGGGACTAGTGAGCTCGCCGGAGTGGTTATTACTTGAGGGGCCGGAGTCGGGGCCTTTAACGGTTTGGTTGAACCCGGTTCGACCGGAGACGGATCCGGATGAGCTTGAACTGCTACTAGTGGTGGGTCCAGCAGTTCGGGTCCGCAATGGAGAGACGGGAGAACCCAGATCGAGTTCTTTGAAATCCGGTTTGTTGTAATTGACATTGTTGTCGTCGAACGTCACTGAATCTCGAAATCGGTTATTTAGGGTTTCCGCAATCGGTTTTTCTCTTTCCGTATAGGACATTTTTTCTCTCTAATAACAAAATGGGGGGTTTCTAATTTCTCTATCTAAAATTTGTCGAGATTTATGTTTAGCGTCTCTCTCTCTCTCCCCCCCCCCTCGATGTTTCAGAAATGCGTGCTACGAAAAGAAGTGAGAGAGTAGAGAGAGAAAGAACGAACTAAAGGGGTTGAAGAAGTCATTGAGAGAGAAAGAGAGAAGAAATGGGAAAGAGGGAAAGAGATGGGGATCTCGTGATATAAAAGAAGGAAGCAAAGAATGAATGCGAAAGCGTGACTGGAAAAACAAAAACTTTAGAGAGAGAAAAATGGTGATTTGAAAGAGAGAGAGAGTATAGACTATACAGGAATGGAGAAGAAAGAGAGAGGAGAAGAAAGAAAAGAAAAGAGCTTTTATTTCCTTTGCTTCCCCTGCTGCTTCACGAGACAGGTTTCCCTTCTCTCTCTCCCCTCTTTTTTCTTCTTTGTTTTCTTCTCGTCTCCTTTTTTCTTCTCTTATTCATAATTCTTCCATCTGGTTGTTAATTTCTGAATTTCGTCACGTAAAAGCCTTATTTTGTAACTAATCTAAATAGAAAAATTTTTATTTACTTTAAACTAATTTATCCATCTTAGTTTAGCATATTCCTACTTTTTTTTCTCTCCGAAAATATTTTTTAATATTCTGAATTTAAGATCTCAAAAGTCAACAATAAATTCTTTTATATATATTATTTTAAAATTTACAGCATTATTTTAAATAAGATAAAATAGGTAAAAAAAAATCATATATAACAGATCACCATATATCGATCAAAATAAAAATTTATTGATATATATTAACATAAATTATTACATAAAAATTGTTCTTTTCGACTTTTGATTTTTTTATGTTCAAATAATTTTTTTCTTACAAGAGTTGCAAATTTTTATCACATAAAAAAATAATTATATAAATAAATATGTCTTGACCATTTTGAAAAATCAATTACAGTAAACTCAGATTAAATTTTTTTTTTTTTTGTATTGATCTATCGAAATTCAAAATTTTCGACTACTTCGTATTGTAAGCTATTTCGGTATTTATTTTTTATTTTTTAAAACTATAACTCAAAAAATTACATCCACGCGACGTAGTGCTGGTGTCGTCGTAGGCGTGTAAGAGTTGAAAATTCAGCTTTTCACAATGTGTGAAACAGGTGACCTTTTTCCACACACAAACACACAATAGAGAGTGTCTTGTTTGAACCGTCCAATAAATTACGTGGGTCCATGTGAAAACTCATTAGTAAAATCCAATTACTCTTGATTTTTTTAATTAACTTCACAATTTTGGGCTAAATTCCATGCATCAGCTGGTTGAGGTTGGACAGTGTTTTCATGGGAAATTGGGATATTCGGGAATTTCATTAAGGAAAAATGAATTGTGATTCGTTCATGGGGATTTACCATTGCTTTTATTGACCATTTTGAAAAATCAATTACAGTAAACTCAGATTAAATATCATAATTAGAGAAACTCACACAGAAGGAAATTTGGATTGATGGTCTCATTGATTAATCAATTACGATAAACTGAGACTAAATACCATAATTAGAGAAACATGAAGCCCATATAACTCCAACATACAGAATGGCGAACCCCTGCTGGAAAAAGCATTTGCCCACTATACATCCTTTCAATTGTTAACACTCTTTAAGGGAATGTGGGAGAGTTTGAAATGCAATTATTTTTTCCTAGAATTTATCACTAGAAGAATTATTTTTATATTTACTTGTGAAAATTGTGATAGGGATTTCTTTATTTTAATATGGAAAAAATTATTACAAATATAATGCAGAAATAAGAGGTCATTCAAACAAGACCTGTACCAAGGTTGAAATACTTACTTTCATTTTTTTTTATTCAAAAATTCATAAATTTTGTTCATTGGTTGAGCAAAAATTTTCTTTTCACAAATAAGGTTATTTAACATAATTGGATTGCATAAGAAATAATGATGATGATTTGGTAAGGCAAATAGAAAATGTTGGTATTTTTCATGACCAAAAAAGCCGATACCTTATGATTTTTCATGGGATCAAATAATGTGAAAGAAACCAAATAAATGAAAATTCAATTGTGACAATTTATCTCAATATATTAAGTTTTTTTTTTTGTTAATATTATATGTTATGTAAAATTCAGATTATATAATCATTAATTAGTTTAGTTCGTGTAATATTGTTCAAATATACAGCTTTTTCTAATTTCAAAATTTTGAACAAAGAAAATAGTAGACCTTTTTTTAAATGAAAATAGGTTTTCTAATGACAAGTGGGGCACCTTTAACTTAGAAAATTATCATACAATTAAATCTATATATGTATTTTTCATTCTATAAGTTCCTATAATGCATGCACAAAAAAATGTGATAAGCACAAAGAAATACAGTCTGACGTACATGCATTTAATTAATTTTTTTTAAAAAATAAATTTTAATTTTAATAATTTTAATCTGTAATAATATAAAAAAAAAATATTATATATTATGTAATTTTAGACCTAAATTGTGGTTAAGGATTTGTACCGTTATGTGCAAAGAGCCAAAACCTCATTTTCATTCGTGTGTGTTTACATGGACTGTCTTGACCACGTGTCATCTCATTGTGGTTTGGACGACAACCACAACTCATTTCCAAAGTTGACACGTCGAACACCATGATCGAGGAATGTAAGCCGTCCGATTTCTGATGACACTAGATTTTTTTCTCTCTACAATCTCCGTCTCCGGAGCATCCAAAGTTGACACGCTAGCCCCGCCTTCATTTCATCCTAGATTCCTGTACTTTCCAGATTTTCACTTGCTTACGCAAGCCAGAAGCTAATGCTATTAAAGAACACCCGTCTTTCAAATGACCAAAACACCCTTTTTTCTGCAACAACCATATTTCCCCAAATAGCCCTCTGAACTGAAGGAAATCACATAAACGTTAGCGAGGCCCCGCAACTCTCCGCACAACAATTCAGAATTGAACTTTCATTATAACTAAAAAAAAAAAAGAGGGGCTCTGAGCTAATGATAAAGTTGATAAAAAAAGAGATTTAAATACAAATTTTATAAAAAATTACTTTTATTATGTTTATAAATTTTTTCTTTAAAAGAGTCAGGAGTGGATGACATTATTTACATTACTAGTAGAAGCATGAATCTATAGCTATTAATTTAATTCTCAATTACTATCTTTTAAATTAAAATAAAATTAAAAATAAATACACAAGATCATATATGAAATTTCACACTATTATTTGGTATATATATGTTTTAGTCAATAAAATTATTTATAAAATATTATTCACGAAAAGAATGGTATTATTGGAGAAATTTTTGGCTAATTTATTTTTAATATTTTAATAATTAAAAAAAGGCAAACAATATAAAATGGAACTAGTCAAAAATAGCATAACTACGCAGGGTTGTCCCGGAACATTCATAATCGCAGTAGGGGACCAAATGCAGTGGTATTATTGTGAATTTAGCTTAGGACGCGGGGTATTTCGATCAATTAAATAGGACACAGCAATCGACAGAAGTAGCTGGCCATGTGAAGGGAGTGCCGTGCCAGCTGGCCCATTCAGAGCAAACCCTATGTAGTCATCCAGCTAAGCAAAATAACGGCCAAACTAACGGCGTCAAGACAATCCCGGGAATATCGATTTGACGGCGTTAACCCGAGAAGATGTTGACGGGAGAGAGAAATTGCAATTTGTCAATTGCCATGCAGTGAGAGCGAGGGAATGATGACCAAGCTAGATGCCAGCTTGGCACCCCATATGGGATGTGATCTCCGCTCGTAAGGACCACCGGATGGTTCTCTGAGTTGTGACTCGATTTTGAAACGTGGAATATAGCCTTTTTCCACCGTTAAATATATAATACAAAATTAAAAATATTATTCAAAATTTAAATATCACAATAAATTTACCAAAATGGTAACATTTTAGTTTATCTATGTATTACTTAATTAAGGGCGATTAAGGAAAGAAAATTTAACACATGAGCTTATTATTGATAATATTAATCTTGTGCTTCAGTAGACTTCCCGTCATGTGGGATATGATCGGGTGACGTAAGGACCACGGTTTGGTTTCTCAAAGTGTGTTCGCTTGATTTTGCCACGTGGTTATGGGGCATTTGATAGAGGGTGGCTTGGTGGTGTCAATCTTATAGTGCCGTGTCATGTTGTGTCTAATAATATTATATCGAATTCGTATTTCGTTTCAGAAATTTAAATTCATACATAACTCATTTTACAATCGTGCAGTGTCGTGTTTGACCTATTTATAATAGTGTCGTATCGTATTTACCTACTTAACCTGTTTAATTTATAATCAAATTAAAATAACTCACTCGATTCGTTAATTTATCAATCTGTTTTAGAATGATTTTAAAATTCAATAAATTTTTAAATATAAAATATTTATAAATAAAAATATCATATCACTAACCATATTATTATATCATTTACAATAACAAAATATCTAAAATATTATAATTTTTTATATAATTTTTTCTTTCGAGTTAAACAAATGGATCAATTAATTTTAACACGATACGATCTGTTTAATTTTTATCAGATTATCTGTTTGACCCAATAGATTAATACAATATAATCTATTTTTAAATATGTTATAACCATATTAATCTATTTATGATCTAAAATAAATTTATATTGATTCAAACCTATCAATCTTGTGTCGTATTCAAAACGTAACGTGATAACGTATCGTGATGCCGGAAATTGACACTCTTACGTGGCTACAAGACAATTTGACTCAAAAATGGATAAAATGGTTTTCGGAATCTTATCGTGGCATTGGCACTTTGTGAGAGAGAGAGAGAGCGCTGCATCTGCGTGACATGACGAAGGGAGGGATGACAGTCATATGATACCACAAAGAGAAGTCTCCGTCTGCTCTATTTTTTTTGTTTTTTGAAAAAGAAATTATTTAAAAAATTAATATTAAATTTAATTAAAATTTTAATATAGAAAAAATGACTTTATTTGTAAGTTACGAAAAAATTTTTAAAAAAAAATTCCAACAATATGTTATCAATAGGTAGCACAGTTTCATGAGATGAGAAAAAGTTTATATTGTAGCTACCTAGTAGGAGACCTAGACCTGGTACAATGTCATTGCCATTACTATAAATGATCATTACGTAACTCTCAAAGTTTAGCACCCATAACCCGATCCTTCTTTAGTATTCGGGCTTAAAAACACTTAAATTATAGCTTATATTAATCAAAGCAGCTAGTTAAAGTTACCTGATAACTTTGTACAGAATAACATATTTAAATTTAAATATTAATTAGTTTTACTGTTAGTGTGCCGATGACTTTTTTCAAAACAATATATTCAAATTTACATGCGGAATCTAATTTATTTAATAATTATATAAGAAAAGACCGTCTTCATTATATAGTTCTAATTTCATCTGGGATTTACAAATTCCAAAACAAAGAAAATGTTATTCTAGTTGACACACCCACTACTCTATAATTTCTCAATTTTTTTTGTTATATTAAAATTTGAATCCAAAATTATCAAGATAAAAAAAAGAGAATCGTGATTTCTAAATTATTCTCTTAAAAACTCTATAATTCATACTTGTATATTCATCAAATTCTATGATGTTGAGTTTTGTATTTTTGAAACTGTGGGATTGCTTTTTTATTAAGGGTTTAACACTTTAGGGGTGTTATAACACTCGGATCGACTCTGGTAGTGTTGATATCCGAACTTGGATCGAATGTTGTTGAGGTGAGTTCGAGTTTGTATTTCTCAAACTCGAACTCGAAGTGTCGTTAGGTAGCGTTATTTAGTAGTGTGGTCCAAGCTTGCATGTATCAAATTCGAGTTCGAGATTGAAATATTTTCAGATAGTATCATCAAATAGTATAGATAGTATATTTAAAAAAGTATATCTATAAAATAATTTTATATATAAAAATTATTTTAAAAAAATATAATTAATTAATTTAGATAACGTGTCGAGTCGAGTTCGATACCCCACAACCCTACCTGAAGCTCGGGCTCGAGCTTTGATTTGAGTGAGTTGTGTCATGAATACCTGTGAGAATGTCATGATAGGCCTACTCAAATTAGGCCAAACAAAATAAAAGCAGCTCTCGCCCGTTGGAAATGTTGCTTCATGACGCACGATATGTTCTAATTTTCGTCTTTCTCTTCTATTTTCTTCAAAAAAAAAAAATGAAAAATGATGTGATTGAGTCAACAATTAATATGCTTTGTAATTATTAACAAAAGAGTTTTAGTCAAATTTTCACTCGAGTTAATTGACATTTCTGCTGCATTACTTTGTCACTTAGCCTAATTACAAAGTTTTTTCTTTTATTATTTTAAAAAATAACTTTATTTATAATATTATATCCAAATATATCATCGGAAACTTATTACATTGGTAGACAACGTACCAAAATCATATTTTTCTTCGGTTTAAACTCTAATCCTCTGGTAACATTCTAATTTCTTTACATCCTTGTCATTAATAGGTAATATTTTATTTTATCTTATCGTAATTTAATTCAAATTTTTACAAATGGTTAATCACTATTGCTTTGAGCATGTCTTTTCGCAATGATATTTTTTTATCTACTATTTATATTTAGAATCATATTTAATTAATCTGATTCGAATATCCGTAAAATCTTATTTAATCGATGCTCTCATATTATAATGTTTTTTATTTTCTAAATTTCAAATTTGAGATTTCATAAAAAAGATCTAACATTTTATGTTACTAGGTTGACTGTTCCGCGATTCTTTTCATAATGATATTCAAGAGTCAACTATCAAAGTTTGCAGTTTATTAATTTGTTTTGAGGTAAGTTTACAGAAATTAATTTAATTATGTAAATTTTATTGGTGAGAGAAAGGGCAAGTTCTCCCTTATAGTTACTTTTGTCCAAAATCAAAAAAGATTAAGGGGTGAGGACAGGGAAAAGGTTAAGAAATGACTGAAATTTCTATATCCACCGACTCTAACGAAGTGAAAATTTGAAAACTCTTATCCCAATACCTCGAGAAAGTCCAATACTATTTTGATTTTTTTTCATAGATGGGGGATTCCAATTTTTGGTCTGGTTGCTTATAGTTTACATTTGGCACTATACTGACTTTTAGGTGCTACGATGATATTATTCTATGTTTAACTTTAAACTAAGGTCACCATTGTCATCAACTCATGATTCCTTTCCTTGACTCCTTCAAACTATCTTATTTAAATTCATTTGTATTTTTTTAATCAAATTTTTAAATTTGAATTTTGAGAATAAAAAAAATAACTTCAAAAGAACTCGTTCTTTAATGGATTAAACAATTAGCTCGAGTCAAATTGATTAATCGGAATCAATAAATTGGTTATCAGAAACCGATCGATCAAATAAAAAAATTATATCATATTTTTATTTAATTAATAAATAAATTATAATCATTATGTTTAAATTTACTCTACTAAAAAAATTATTTAAATACAGAACCATGAGATTATATCTGTCAGGGTAAGATATTGCCAGATCTAGCAAAACAAATCAAATTTGTTAATTGTGATGCAGCGCTTGGCCAATGGGGTTTGCTTTGACTTATGAGGATTACCCTATAGTTGTTGAAATTCTTTCTATTTTTCTTTCCTAGGTGAAAAGGATAGAGAGTGGGCGAGAACTGTTATACGAATCGAATCAAATTCAAATCATTTGGTCAACGGCTCGATTCGAATCGATTTTGACCGAGTTTGAGTCAAGTTTCTTATATAATCGAGTTGAGTTTGAGTAGTAGAATTTTAAATTTGAAAACTCGTCGAATAGTTCGATAACATATATTAATATATATTATATATATTTATATATTATTATAATATAAAAAATTAAATTAAATAAAATATATATTATATATATATAAATTGCTCGTTGAATTCAAGTTCAAGTGGTTTTATTATACATACAAATCGAATTTGAGTCATTTTATTTATTACTCGTTGAGTTTGAATTTGAGTACCATTAAAAATTCAAGTTCAAGTTCGAGTCATATTATTTACAACTCATCAGCTTGCTCGAGTTTGAGTTCAATAAAAAAATTCAAGTTCGAGTTCAAGTTGAATGAAACTTGGGTTTGACTCGAATTGAATACACTCCTAGAGTGGGCTTAATGTAATAATTGTCATATATCGAATTAATAATGTTAGATAATTAAATAGATTAAATTTTACTTAAAATTTTATTTAAGTATTTTTATTTAATTTAGCAATATTTTGACTAATTCAAATTTAAAATTTTTGATTTTTTATTAAATATTTTGACTAATTTAGAAATATTTTTATAATACATTTATCGATATTAATTAGTTCAGTTGTTAAAATGGTAATTGGGGTGTTATCAAAAGATTTTACAATTAAATTTTTGGTACTAAAATTGGAATTTAAGCGAAGAGAAATTCTAATTTGTATCTTAATCATCTTTGGTTAAGAACAAAATTAGTAAATTTTTTGTGGAAACATGTTTTAGGTCTTTGTGAATGAAGTAGTAATATAAATAAATATGAGAATATTTTATTTTATTTTTGTGAACTATTAGAAAAACCCATTTTTCAGAGTCATGAAAGAGACAGTAAAAAGTTATTCACCTTATCTTATGTAAACATCGTTCCATAAATTTGCAGTCACAACGGAAATACGAATTTTTAATTTTTTTTCCTTTTTTTTTTTTAATTTTTTGCTTAATATGGTCGATGAGCAAAATTGTCAAACTGTGATATGATTTCAAGACAAGTTTGGCTTCTGAACAACTTAAGAGTCTCTCAGACAGGAGAATCATTTCCAAAGTCAAAACTGTTACAAAGTTTATTGTCTTCCTGAACAAGCAGACACAACATTTTCTGGGTTCCTTTATGTGCTGTCTCTGTGAAAGAGAAGAAAACACCCATGAGTTGATGGACATGTTTTCAGCAATCAAGGGCCAATTATTTGTGACTTCGTGACTCCTGATCGAGCCTTTCCAAACTGCAACACAACATCCCCCCTGATCCTGATTGAAGTTATAATTTTAAACTTTTTTTTTTTTTTATTATTTTTATGAGTATTAATATTTATGAGTTTTTAAACCGTTGGATCAATATCTGAGGATGACTATTATATTTTATGTGAAATAATAATCATTAAGCGACAATTTAATAACTATAAGCTTCACTATCATTAATATCCATCGAAGATTTCCAAGTCTCTCTTTGGAAGGAGTCAAAGGAGGCGTGTGACAGCTAGGGATGACAAATGCTACCAAGACGATATCCATTTTGGTAAGTAGAAGTGGGGACCTTGATTAAAGATGAAAATAAATAAATAAATAATTACGCTGACATGAAACATAATATCAATGAATAATCAATTCAATAAATAAGTATTATTATAAATCTCTTAATTAATTTTTAAATTTAAAATTTGGTAATAAAAAAAGTTATATTAGAAAAATTCTTTTTAAATTGGATCTGAGAATAATTAAATTAAATTAATTAAAATATAATTTTAAAGGGTGATACGCAACAAAACGAGAGTCCTCTTGCTAATGTATTGTCATGGCACATGGCATCATTTAATCAGTGAGGGTGGCACCACCGTGGGAGCCATGCACCGCAATCACTTTTTAATCATTTTTATATGACTAGTGGCCTCCAAAATACTCTTATTTTGACATTACAATCTTAGTGCTTTTTCAAAATCAAAAGGTTGCCATGAACCTTGAATCACAAGCTACTCTCCCACCTCCTTTTTTCAGGTTGCAATTCATAGAACCATGGCATTTGTGCTTTTCTTTTTTTGCTTAAACACTTTAATCGAGTTTACTCATTAATCTTCTTCTTTTTTTTTTTTTTCTCAATACAAGTTAAATTATAAAAATAATAAAAGGAAATGACATTCATCATTTTTTAGTATAATACACTGTGGAAGATATCCTTTTAGAGATTTTTTGCCTGCAATATCATGTTATTTTAGTGTTTGCCTTGGGGACAAATCGGTGTATTTGTGTTCGATTCAGTGCTTTTAGCCACTTGTGCATTGAGGGGGCCTTGCGCATGTGACGTTTGTGCAATTACTCCTTATTAATTTTCGAATTCATTGATCTAATCCTTTCTTATACAAAATCAATCAAAAATTAATAAGATCATCAAGAACTAATAAAATCTCTAATGGGGGTCCATCCGAAGGTCCTACTTGGCATAGTCACACGTTCCATTTTCATTTCTCTTTCAACCATGATGCAATATGAAAGAAACTAATTTCGAAGGGAACAATCCAATTGTAATAGTTCTCTCTTCTGATCCAATAATCCGAGGTTAAATTTCTATTATAATAAAAAAAATACTAAAGAAGCTATTATTTTATTTAATGGTGTGAAAAGGGAAGAGAAGAAACAAAAGCCATTTTGAAAAGCAAAATGAAGAGTCAACCCAATAGGAACAGCAAATTCCTAAAAGAAAAAAGGTAGCAATCAAATGATGATTAATTAAGGAAAAACTTGCATCTACGCGCATATGTTTGTCCATGAACATGATGACTTAGAATTCCAAGTAATTTGGCATCCAGCCACATGAGCCCACCATAATTAAGTCTTTCTTCTTAAGGTTGATGTATGGATTGTCCCACAAGTCTTGCCAAAGTCTCCCCATAAGCAGATCTAAAAGGGCAGGTCTCTTTTGGGGCAGCCAAATACCTAACTTGCAAAGTTGAATGAGCCACCCCAAAAATGAGAAAACCTTCGTCACATTATCCCATTTTCCCATTTCTCTTTTTTATTTTACAATTACAAATAATTCTTGTATTTTGCCTCATAGTCTATTTTGATACCTTTCCTTCTTTTTTTTTTTTTAAAAAAAAAACCCTACACTTTGATGCTTTTAGTTCAAGAGAAAAATTCTTCCATGTCTTCAAATTAATTAAATTTGAGTACTGTGTGTCCCATTTTAGGGTTATTTAAATTATTTAAATTTTAATTTTTTGTATCTCTGAATTTTGATAAGTATTCGAAACTTTTATTTTAGTTATATGTTGTATTAGCAAATTATTGTGACTCATCTGAAATTTGTTTCACGTTGGAAAAATAGGGTTTTTAGTTGATATTTTGGAATATATTTTATTAATGAACTTGTTATAACTTAATTTACTTCCATTTTCTATATATTTTATTTCTTTTATTGGCTTTAATGCTTCTTAAGTTCGTGTGATGCAAAATGAAAAAAAAAAAAAAAACTTTGCAAACACTAGAAATGTTTTCTAGAAATGTTTCAGACATTTCCAAACAATGGATAAAGTGTTTTTCATGAACATGTTGCATCTTTCCAAACACATTAAGAAAATTTTTCCGAATTTTATCTTCTAAATCCTGAAAACAAACATAACCTAAGAGTACCTTAATCATAAAATTTTGAATTTTAAACGTTAAAAATATTCATTTTGATTTATAAGTTATGAGATCCCAAAAGTACCCTGGAACACCCTTCTCTTAAAAGCAAATTCTCCCGCATCGTTACCCAAAAAAAAAAAAAACAAATAAGCCATACTTAATATTCACAAAATTATATTCTCGGCAACAGTCTAGTGGTCACAACCACCCTCTCTCAACTCAATGTTTTTAGGTTAAATCCTAGTGTAAGTAAAAAAAAAAATTATTCACAAAATTATATATCATGTCACTATTAAAATAAAGAAGACTCCACAACCATCAAAACTGGATTTCATTAATTTAATATTAATAAAATATTTAATGAATACATTTTCTTTCGCATGTTCTTAATGAAATTTGAGAAAAAAAAAAAAAGAAAAGAGAAAGCAAAAACTTAACCATAGCATGGATAAATCATCATCATAATTATTATTATATATATTTTTTTAGTTTCAAGAGATTTGCCTATAAGTTTTTACACTTTCTTCTTTCAAATCTTCTCCTTCCTCTTATTGTAATCGTAATCGTCATTACAACTCCATATAGTGAAATTCCTTTATTATCCAAGAAAAGATATAGGGAATGAAATTGAGTATGGCTGACCAATGCTAAAACCATAATACCCAGAGGTTTTAGCACCTTCGTTTTGTGCAACTTCCCAACGTAGTATTGAGAAATCTAAATTTTGTCCTAGTATAAAGACTGGAATTAGCAATTTTTTTTAATGAAATCATTGACACAAGCAGCCCACAGATTAAAAGTGACAATGAAGAGACAGGTAGTATATTAGCATAAGGACAAGGGGGTTGTATTACTATTTTCAAGGAGACTGACCTGCCATGTGAGAGTCATGGAGGGAGCTCCTAACTCAAGAATATCTTAGAGTTTGGGAACCCACTCTGCATATGTACGGACTCCCATTTTATAAATTTTAGGATATTTCAGACCCAATTATCATGGTGTCGGACCGTCGCATGTTCATCACATGTCGTGCGAGAGAGAGAGAGATTTGGATTTTGAACTAGAAATGCAATCCAAAATGAGGGAAAACGAATTTGCTTATAACATGTTATGAAAATCGAAGAGTTTCAGAAATTGAAAGATAAGTTATCTGTGATTAAAACTATTTTAACTATGAAAAATTTTACAATAGCATTAATAATATGTAACCTTCCTTGAAAAATCATAATTTATTTTCCATATGGTTTTTTTTTTTTAATTTTATCAAAATAATCATTTACTCGTCGTTCAAAAGAGTACACCATTTCAAATTTTTATAAAATAATTATTTACTTCAAAAAACTCAAACTTGTAAAAAGAATTTATTTATTTTTTATTTTAACAATCTTAAGCATGAAACATCCATAAGCATCTATGGTTATGAAATCATTATATTTTTTTTTTGTTGCTTTGCTATATTTTTTTAGAATATGAAAAAAAAAAATGACTATATTTGTGTGAGAACAGGAGTTCATGATTAATTCTTTTGATAAATACAAAAAAAAGGTTAAATAGTAAATCGTAATATAATATAAGTACTATTTTTTTAGACAGAAGTAAATAAAAATTTTTAACTATATTTTCGCAGGTCATGATTTATTTTTTATGTCCAAGAATATAGAAATGTTGCAGTTGCAGTCGAAGTTTTATAGTATTATTTCTTGGAAGGGGTTTCTTGTTTTTAATTATATAAAATTTTTTGTTTGGTTGGTTCAGATAAACTGTCTCAATACAGACCCCTCCCTCTGAAAGTTCAACTCTCTCTTTGTTAAAAGTTGGAATTTCTTTGTGTGATAGATTCAATGGCCAAGAAACAGGCAGTTTTTCAGTGCATAAAAGAGGTCAGTGGCCAGATCTAGAGATATCTTCAAAACATGATAATTGTGCAATGCCCCTTTATCCCTTCTCTCTCTCTCTGTGTCGACCCAGAGATATCCCCAAAACATGATAATTGTACGATGCCCCTTTATCCCCTCTCTCTCTCTCTCTCTCTGTGTCGACCCAGAGATATCTCCAAAACATGATAATTGTGCGATGCCCCTTCATCCCATCTCTCTCTCTCTTTCTCTCTCAGAGTAAAATGGGGAAGTCGATAAGAGAGTTTTTATCATGGAGGAGCTGCAAAGGGCACGTGATTGCCATTTGACAATAGAAGAAGAGATTAGAGAGAAGCCACGATTTTTGGGTGGGGGACGACTTCACTATTCCCATGCAACTTATGCGGATTACTTGTAGTCCTTTCCTTAAAGCTTTTTTCTGTCCCCTTACACTTTGATTTTCACTTTTCCCCCTTTTTCACTCCCATCTCCTTTTTGATCTTTCAAAAAACAACTCCCTCCTTTTTTTTTTTTTTTTTCACCAAGTGTCATGTGAGATTCAACAGATTAATCCGTTCCGAATATTATGAAATTTATTAAGGAATAGACACTTTTAAATCTTTTTTTCTATTCTCAAAACACAAACTCGATACTTCTGATTAAGGATAGAATATCCGATCATTTAACCCAAAAAAATTTGATCAAAAAACAACCCCCTCTCTCTCTCGCACTAATTTGGGCTTGTTCAGGGAATCATGGAATGTAACGAGCCCAGCCCAAGTTACCTTTTTTCTGAACAAGAAGACACTATAGGAGTCATGCACCAAACTATTTAAATGCATTCCAGTTTGAATTTTAATTAAATAATTTTTTGGTACATAACTCTAGTTTCTGTAACTTACTGTTTGTTTAGAGGATGATTTTGTACTTTTATCCGTATAGGTGTTTTCTTTTGGGATCTAAATTCTTCTTCTCTCGTGTCATGCCAGAAATCTTTCACAGGTTTTTTGGTCGGGACATCTCATAGACAACCCCCCAAGGACAAGAATTTGTGAAAAAAGCTATATAATCTTTTAAACCCTAGTTTTCTTTTTCAGTTTTCTTTCACAGTCTAGTATAAAATTGTCATTTGTATTTAACAAAGGCTGAAATATCCAAAACCTCACTTTGGTTTTTTTTTTTTTTTTTTTTTTAATATATATATTGTGCTCAGTTTTGCTCAACTTGAAGAAAAATTGATTATTTTCTGATCATTGGTATAGCCTCTTATTAAAAACATTATCGTAAGACCAATGAAAATTTCCAAGGATGCAGGTCTCACAATGACTAGGCTATTGGTTCTGTTCTGGACTCGAATTGACCCTTACATTTTCTTTTGATAAATCATATGATATTTTGAATATTTATTTTAAAAATCAACTTCACATTTTATAGGTTTTTTTAGCAAATGCACTTTTTTAATATCATTTCAATGTGCTGAGATTGCATTACATACATGATCGTCCTCCTATCACATGCAGCAAGTCTAGCTACTGTCTAGCATATTTTATAATCTTTATTACTTAAAGAAATTTTAATAAGGATAACTACATAAGAATATTTCACAAGCTCACGTAATCCAGTACTCAGTATGTTTTTTAGATAGAACAGATCTGAGTATTAACGATTGTGATTTATTTATTAATTATATAAAAGGGATTACTTCCATTATATAACTCAATACATATTAACCTCCAAATGAATAAAAAAGAAAAAAAATGGCACTAATTCATGGTTTATGAAATACTACCAAACATGGTTATAATGGTTGTGACAAAAGTGTTACTATTACACTAGACTCTTAGAATCCTTTTTTTTTTTTTTTTTTACATAGGGGTTGCGAAAAGTTTCAAATACTAGACCTAAGACTTGAGCAAAAACTCTTTAGCATTTGGGTATTCCTATAAAAATCATTTTGAAGCTGTGGCAGTCGACAAATATTCCTCAATTATTATTACTATGTGATGGCCGCATGTGTAGAATTTGTTTACCAGTGGTTAGTGAAAAGTGAAGATAGGTATTTGACCAAAATTGCAACCTCAATTCAACCCCCACCCCCCCCCCCCCCGGGGGCCCCAAAAAGGAAATTCCTATTATATGGAAAAACAACCATTGTTTTGTCATTTGGATTAATTAGGTTGCTAAATTGCTAAATTATAAGTATGTCCGAAATGCAAAGAGCATTTAATCACCACCTTTTGGATACACCGTGTGCTTTAGATGTTGGCGCAGGTCACATGCACAAACGTATGCAAGACATGCCACTCTGGGTTAACAGTCCCACATTGTCTGCCCAAAGGGCACATTGGATTCTTAGAGAGAGAGAGAGAGAGACGTGGGTTTGATGATGGGAATGACAGTGAAGGGAAGTTCTCTTCTGGCTGGGTTTGCGTTTATGCATGTTGTTTAGTCTGTCATTATTAGTAACTACACAATTCCTTTTATCTTATCACAAACACTTTTGCTTTTAGTTCTCGGTTGTCTAGGAACAGATATGTTTTTATGCATATGTTGTTTAGTCGGTCATTATTAGTAACTATACAATTCCTTTTATCTTATTACAAAAACTTTTGTTTTTAGTTCTTGGTTGTCAATGTACTGATCTTTCCCAGAAAAAATGGGATTTTTTATTTTATTTTTTGGTTCTTCGTATTTTTAACGGACATTACATGAGTTGATGGGAGGAAATGTATGTGCAGCAAAAAGTGGGGGGTCAGTGGACAGAATTCACAGCAGAGCTATGATTGAAACTGCAACATAGAATTAACAAAACCTTTGCATCTCTCTCACTGATTCAGAGAGAGATGTGCTGTAAGGACACGTGACGACCATTTTGTAGTCGAAGAGAACCCGATCAGACCATAACTTTGCAATTCTCTCTCTCTCTCTCTCATCATGTAATTGGGCAGATAGCCACTTGACCCTCCTTCGAGATGCTCAAAAGATACTAATTTTGGCCCGTCTGCAGTTTGAAAGAGTCTTGCACTTCATCTTCGTCCAACTTGATCATACAGAAAGACCCATCTCCAAGACAAATAAGCGTGCTTGTGGACTGCATCTACTCAAACAAAAGCACAATTCGATTCAACACTGTACCCAGAAACCACTCCCATTAAGTGGAGAGGAGCATAGGAATAGTCTGCATTATAATGGTATAGATCTGCAACAATTAGTTCCAGAAATCATCAACAGGTTGTAGAATTGGATCCCACAATTTATGTTGTGAATGATCAATGAGGAAGAGAACATAAATGGATGTGTATAAGCAATTTAAATCATTTACTCAGGACAGCAAGTCTTTCCCCCAGAAAACCACCATTTTTTAAAAATATCACATGTAAAACAAAAATGTTTTAATTGTTAATATTATGTTTGCTTGGGGGAATGCTATCATCACATAATTGGAACAACTCAAGGTTCAGAATACAAAAAACTAAAATTGGTGTATCCGTAAATAACAAGGCCGAGGAAGAGCATCTCTTCAATATACTTCCAATCTACCAATTTGCTGAGAAATGAATGGCAATATTTTACTCATCAGATGGAAGAGTTGGACTATTTGAGCAGCTATCCTTTCGATGAAGTTCCAATAACTTCTGTTCTGGGTTACATAGTCCTGCAGTAAAACAAATATTTTGATGTTATGGATGAAAGCAACATACATAACTGCATTTAACACCAAATTTGGAACACAAAAGCATTGGCTCTCATATCTTGTCAAATACTAGAATACTTAACGTGTGTCAAGTTGTAAACCAGTTATAACTCAATAATTCACTTACTAATGATCCACATTGGTGTCAGAAAATAGTTTTATTACTATTCTGTTTCTCATCTACCTTTAGGTTTTTGTTAGCTACAACTTGTATCTAATAGAACTGATGAAACCAATGATAGCAAAATATTTTAAGAAACAGTGATGTGGCTTTCAATAAAGCCAAATGCAAAAGAAGGATTCGTATAGCTGAACCCAACTAAGTTGGGATAAGGGCTGAGTGGAGCTGAGTTGAGATTTCAAGAAAGAAATTGAAATTCTTACCAGAACACTTGGGAATATCCCAGACAGCAATCGCTGATGGTGTACACTCTGGTTGACATAAGTTGCCTACATGCTCATGATTGACATTCATTGCAAGCATCCATGCACCAATTGTGACATCCTCATTGCTGAACATTCGAAAGCTATATTTCCAGAAAAAATGCGCCACATTCATTAGCAACAAATTGTTTTCCAAAAGGAAAACAAAATGGCTAGGCTGGGATTAACATCCAACAGATACTAATTTCAAGATGCTGAAGTGTGCATATTGGATCTCTCACCTCCAACAAACCACCACAAAAAAAAAAAAATCTTGATTTACTGCAACAATGTTATCAGATTCAGACTTAATTCTCCCATTTTAAGGCAAACTGGGAATCTGCCCCCAGTTTCCCATCCAGCAAGGCTGGTAAGATGTGATTAGGTTTCTTCTGGATACAGGGAGGTTCTTGCAACAGCAAGCCATTGAGAAACTATAGCATGCCAAAACAGCATTTTGAAAATCACACACCAAGAAATATGCCAAGTAGTATAGTTTTGGAAGAGAAAGGTTTTTCAAAGTAGTAAATCATCATTGAAAGACTATGAACTTGCCTGTCATTTCTCAAAGCTACCAAGCTTGCAACAACATCAGCTGAAAGAGCATATATTGGACCATAAGCATGGAGAAAGTACTCCTTCCCAAGCAACTTGCCAAGCGGCTCATACCTACAAAATTTCAATGTTGTATTAGTGAGTTCACAATCAAGTACACAGTGAGTACATTCCCTGGTCAAACTATACAATCAACTTGATGTTTATTATTGGAGAGCTTATTTGGGTGATGAAGGAAGAAGGGCGGAAAATTTTACTTTGGCCTAATAAAAACAATAAAAATAAGAGCAGGATGTATCTAGTGCCGAAACTCCCACATTGTGGGCTCTGGGGAAGGGAATACCTAGGTAGACTTAATAATTTTTTTTTTTTTTGGTGCAAGGAGGCTGATTCAAATTTTGGACCTCCATGACACAATGGAGAGACTCTACCATTGTGCCAAGTCTGACTTTCAAAATAAGAGCAACGAGCAACTTTTGTTATGCTTGTGAACATAATGTACACTATTTATCTTTCGATAGATTTGAAGCCCAATGACTATATATAAACTTCCAGACAAATTTATTAGAAAACAGCTTTTGATGTGTCCTTAAAGGCTTCTTTACTAACAATATAGCAGTATGGATGATAAACCCACCATTATGCTAAACCTCGCAACAGCACCACAAAGAACCTTAAACATCATTTCCATCGAAAGATAATCTATCGTGACCATCATTCACAAGAATCTAGAGTAAGCACTGAGCTAATGATCATTATAACCCTCTGAAAAGAATAGGGAAATTTCTCATTTTAAAAGTGTGATTTAATACTACTCAATGAAAATGCCAACCTAACATACAAAGGAACATAAATTTCACATTTTGTTTTTCATATGTTTAATGAAGATATGATAGCTCGAACAAGAATAATTAGACGCCTTCTGCATTCTACTTATGTTCCTTTATCCATGTTCTTTCCCATTCAAGTTTTTATACAAAGGGTCCCTCACTCTTCATTAATTAACTTCAACCATATTTTTGAGGAAAACAGCATTCTACCATTGTCAATGTGTGTATTTTAATTGACAATTAATGTATATAAAATTGCCTAAATAAGAAGAGATATTATGATTGTCTGAATGTACTTCAAATGGAATTCACAAACACACAAGTTATATAGAAAGTATAAGCTTACAAACCATTTAAGATTTGGGTCAGTAAAAACAGGACCCTTTTTCATACACCCCAGATAGCTTTGAGGGTGGGAACGCTCCTTGGCCAATAGTAGTGAAAGGCGATCTGGCAATTAATGATAAAAACAATAAAGTGATTGCAAGGATCTGCAAACGAGAAAAATAGTCTCAGGAGCATAACACGCAAACACATTGAGAGACAAAGAAATCCCATAAAAGCAATTACCTGGCCTTAAATAGATGTCATCATCGGCTTTAACATAAAACTCAGAATCATATAGTGCATAGGCCGCTTTAAAGAAAGCTAACCTGTTAGAAAAAAGATTGATTCAGATGACAAATTTAAAACATTAAGATGAAATGTTCATCAGTTCATCATCACAAATACTCACGTTTTGTAAGGAAGTCTACTATACTCCTCCTCCATATCCAAAAGAATGAAATCATCATATTCGTCCACCTCCTTTCTGAGCTCCAACATCTTTGACTTATCTTTGGTTTTACCAATGATAAATCTAAAAGCCAGACCAGTACTTTCTTCCAGGCTGCAATCCAGCATTTGAATTTTATTAATGCGATGGGGATCATAATTCAACCAAAATTCATGATGATCCCGCAAATTCATAAAGCAAAAAACATGTCATTTGATCTATTTCTAACAAATACCACCAAATTCACTATATATTGCTCCTTAATCAATGATATTCAGCTCATTAGCTTATTAATGCTCTCCAAGATTGCATATATATCACCCCCCCAAATACACCACAACCAAAGAAACCCATATGAACCGAACAATCAGTTTTAATAAACATACGGTAAAAATTATCAAAAAGACAAAGAATTTACCGCTTTAATCCTTGATGATCAGAAGGGAACCATGTCTTCCTCAAAGACCTTCTCCTTCCAACAGATCCAAACCCAGTGAAAATCCCCACAAACCCCATAACTTTATACCTCTTCTTGTCATCGCTCCCCATTCTTTTTTCACCATCTTCTCTGTTCCAAACCACAGAAACAGATCTAGGGTTACCACTTTTGCACACAAACTCATTGGATCTATTAATCCCAATCAGACCAAACAAGAACCCTGAAATCCCGATCACGAGACACAAGATCGTGAATGCTGATCCGCGAAACCAATAGGAGATCGGAGGACGAGCGTAGAGCAATTTTGGAGATGAAGGCATTGCGAAATTATTGAAACCCTAAAATTCTAGGGTTTCGCACTTGAAAAAGAAGGGAGTCTTAGAATCAAAATTGATTTCATGGTTCTGAGAACAACTAAATTGGGGGAAATAACTGATTAGTATGCGAAACTGTAACCAATGAATTTCTTTTTCATGGCAGTCTGAACAGAGTTCTTAATTTGAGTTTCAGAAGTTGCAGATAGAGCAGACAGCGCTCCAAATTTACAGGGATTTTTTGGGGGGAGAGAGAGAGAGAGATGGGCTGGAAAAGCCCAACTACGTGGACTTAGAGGCCCAGCCCTTATTCGAATTTGAGACTATTTAAAAAAAAAAAACGACATTTGAATTGAAATTCACTCTCTTAATTTTTTTTTTTCATATTTATTTAATATTCAGAATTATATTTTGATTAATTCAATTCAAAACTTATAGTGACTCATTCTAGAAGCTATCATTTTGGCATAATCTTTTTTATTTTCAAAACTCGAACTCGAGATCTTACTTAAGAAATCTAACACAACATTCTATTAGACCGACTATTCATTGATAGATCCAATCCGATTTGAATGTTGAAGAGTTTGATAATTTTTTTTCTGCAAATAGTTTGAAGTAACTTAGAAAGCATTTAGTAAAAAGATATGAGAATGAAAAATGAGAATAAAACTGAAAGATAATATTTGAGTTAATAGTATAAGAATGAATATTTTGGATTTATACCCACAAATCTAAGAATTCACAAAATTCAAATAAATTGATGGGTTTTGTTGAAAATCCACGTCTCATTTTTAAATAACTATTTACTCTCACACTTATACAAAATTATCCATTGCTCTTCATTTTTATACTTTCATGTCTTTTCACTTTTGAAAAAAAAAATTACTCAAAATCCAGATCCTTGATTGGACAATACTTTTAGACCAATTTTTTTTTAAATTAATTAATTCAAAATTTTGTAAAATTAGATTTCAAATTTTAATAAATGAATTTATAATTAATTTTATAAGATAGATTTTAATGTAAAATCCCATTTTCTTTTTTAAAATTTCAAGTTCAAGACTTCGTATAAAAAAAAAACAATAGGTGAAAAAAATATAAAATTGTTATTATTAAGTTATTTTTTATTTTAAAAATGATATAAAATTTACTTCAAAAACTTATATAATATTTAGTTTTTAAATAAAATTAATTTTATATAATATTTTAAAATAATTTATTTTAAATTATTCATATTTATTTTCCCCTCCCCCTCTCTCTTCCCCCCCCCCAAATGCTGGATTGTCATCGGGGCGAAAGGGATGATATGGCGGCATCAGAAGCTCCTCTTTGCTATGCCGGTGTTGCTCCACGGTCCGTCGCTTTTCTGCCTTAGGAAGCAAATGGGATGGGAAGAAGGCGAAGGGCTTGAAAAGGACAAGCAAGGAATCAAAAGTTACGCTAGGGTTAAAAACAAACAAGACACATTGGGTGTTGGTGTGGAGGAAAGCTGAACGTTGCTTGATGACTAGAAGCCAACCTTGATTAGATGCAAAACATCTTGCTCCATAAAGATCTGGGACGATGATCTTGAAAGATTCTTGAAAATTTGATGCGTACGGTATGCATCTATCCTTTTTTTTCTCTCTCCACCAATACACATACACCACTCTATTTCTCTCGCTTCTCTCTCTCCTCGACAATGTCGAAGTGGGTCTCTCCCATATTACCATTCTCATATTACCAAAACTCTCATATTATTGATATTTAATTTGAGGAATTGAAGAGAGAAGAAAATTTTTACTTGAAATCTAAAATTCAAGAATGGTTTTGTTTAAAACTGTATCTTTGTTGTGTTATTCTCAATTGCATTTGACTACGAATGGTGAATTGGGTTCCAAGAATTGTGGGTTATCTCTGAATTTCAACAATTATGATTCTTATTCTCAGAGATTGAGAAAATGGGAATGTTGTACTTTGTTGGCTTAGAAGGCTATAATGCCAGTTGAAGATGAAAAGCAACCTTCTGCTGTTGTTGAGCTTGGGCCAAGAATGATCAAATCAGCTCCAATGAATCTTCTGGATTGCATAGAAGCTTGAACTTTCTTTCAAGAAGCAATTGGAGATGACGATGGCTACTCGAGGCATGCAACAAGAAATCCTCTGGGTTATTGCTTGGTATGCAATTGAAGATAACGATGGCTCATAAGGCATGCAATTGTGGGAGACTTGAATTACTTGGAATGCAACTAACGCCGATATATTGAGCATAGCAAAATATGAATTTCAGTCTACAGCTTTTAAATATGAGGATATGTTATGGTGCAAGATTAGTGTCACTGGATTACAACATTTATTATTTCAACAAAAAAACTTTTTTTTTTTGAGTGAATTTTAATGTAACGGTTGAGTTGATCTTTTGTGACCTTAAGATCATAGATTTGAGATGTGAAAACAGTCTTTTTACAAAAATATAAGAAAATGACTGTATATATATACGTCTATTCCAAAATCGATCTCAATTGTTGGGACTAAAACTCTTATTGTTATTTTTTATAGTTTTTATTGTATATTGAAATAAGGGTAAAATTGAAAGTTGTTAATTATTATTCTAAAAAAAAAAAACCAAACGTCAGTTATGGTAATGATATTCATTTTGGTATACTGAATCAAACGACTGAATTTGAATGATTCTTTCTATTCCAAATCTAAAAGATATGATTCTAATTTTGATTTTTATTTCTGAACCAAGTGCCCCCATGTAGCGAGGAAGAAAAAAAAAAGTCAAAGGAGGAAAAAAAAAACCCACTTTTTACTTTTCCTTTTCTCTTCACCCGAATGTTATTTTTCCCTCATTCTCTCATAGCTGCCTCACCTCTCTCTCGCAAACTCCCTACACTCTCACTCACTCTCTCAACAAATCTTCATTTTCTCTATCTAGAATTTATTTTTCTCTCATTAATCCTTCCACCTAACCCTAAAAACCCCAAGCAAAACCTACATTGTGAGAAATTTTGAGAAATCTAGGGTTTGCTCACGAAGGAGAAAAATTGGGGATTTTTGAAATCCAACGCTTCCAACTTCGAAACTAAGGTAGTTTCTTACTCAAAACCTTATATTTAGCTTTATTTATAATAGATTTGGGTTTATTGTTGAGATTCGTGGATGTTGGTAGAGAAACCGAAAACCCTAGGGTTATCAAATATTGGGTTTAGCATTTAGGATGAATGAAAAATTGTGTAATTATGTAAATAGAGCATGAATTAAGGTTCTGAACTTAGAAAAATGGTGGGAAGAAAGATTTAATTGAATTCTCAATTTTTTTGCAATCTGGACAGCTTGTGTAGTCTATGATCTTTCTGCTATAACTTGTTCTACACTACTGAAAACTGAATATGTTTATTTTTGCTCAAACTAGACTTCTAAAACTTTAAAATGACATATGACTCGAAGGATTTTGTTGAGAATAGAATTTTTGGTGAATTTTTGAAGTGGCATGAATTCTGCAAAAGTACCCATGTTCTGCCCTGGTCTGGCCGAGTCTTTTGCTGCAATTTTGACAAGCTTTCTAGGTTGAATTTGTCTAGGCTCTGAACATGAAAGTTGTAGACCTATGTCTTATCTTTAATTTAAGACCTGAATTACTTAAATCCGATATGTGTGATGAAAATTATGATAATTTTTCTGGAACTGTGCATATTAAGTTATGAATTCTGGTCTATGATGTTTATGGACGTAGATACTTTGGTACGATTTAAATATATTAAGGATATAAATATAAATGTTGTAGTTTTATGTCTAAGTTCTAAGTAAAAATTAAAATTTTTATGATTCGAGTAGTGTAGATCAAGATAAGATCATTTTTCTATAACATGTTGTGCCAGAAATTTATTGAGAAATTAGGAATTATGATATATTGGGAGGAACCAATTTACTCTAGTGTTGATATATTGGGAGGAACCAATTGGTGAGGCAATTCTCGAAGCGGATTTGATTCTATTGGAAATGAAAGATTTTAATGCTATTCTAGGTATGAATTTGTTATATTTTCACCGAGTTTCAGTGAACTGTTTCATTAAAGAAGTGGAATTTCGTAAGCCAGGGCATCCCCTACTTGTGTTCGCTGGTGAATGACGACTATTGTCGAGCTATGTGATTTCAGCTTTTGAAGCACGGAAATTAGTGCATAGGGGATTCAAAACTTATTTAGTTCACATCATTGACACTATGGCGGAAAACCCTAATCTGAGCGATGTCCCTATGGTGAATGAGTTTCCGGACATCTTTCCAGAAGAGTTGTCGGGTTACCACCGATCTGGGAGTTTGATTTCACTATAGATCTTGTTCTCAGCACGGTACCAATCTCTATTCCTCCTTATTGAATGGCACCAGCTGAATTGAAAGAGTTGAAAATCCAACTTCAAGAGTTGTTGGATAAGGGATTTATCTGACCGAATACTTCGCTTTGGGGTGCTCCGGTTCTATTTGTAAAAAAGAAAGATGACACACTCCGGTTGTGTATCGACTACTAGCAATTAAACAAGATGACCATAAAAAACAAGTACCCTCTTCCAAGAATCGATGATCTTTTTTATCAATTGCAAGGGGTTAGTGTATTCTCCAAGATAGATCTGGCTATCACCAGTTGAGGATAAAGGACGATGATGTTTCCAAGATGACGTTTAGGATACAGTATGGGCACTATGAATTTTTGGTGTTGCCTTTCGGTCTAACGAATGTTCTGGCAGCTTTCATGGACCTCATGAACCGAGTCTTCTATTCTTACCTCGACAAGTTCATCATTGTTTTCATCGATGACATATTGGTGTATTCCAAGAGTGATGAAGAACATTCAGAACATTTCCGAATCATTCTGCAAACTCTTAGGGAGTAGAAATTATATGCCAAGTTCTCAAAATGTGAATTTTGGCTAGAGAGATTGGATTTTTGGGTCATGTCGTTTCCAAAGACGGAATCTTTGTTGACCCAAAGAGAGTAGAAGCTATTTTAAAGTGGGACCAGTCTAAAAATGTTACTGAGGTGAGAAATTTTCTCAAATTGGCTGGTTATTATCGGAGATTCGTAGAAGGGTTTTCGAAAATAGCAGCTCCAATGACTAATTTGACCTGGAAAGGAGTTAAGTTTGAATGAAATGATAAATGTGAGCAGAGTGTCCAAGAGCTTAAGCGAAGGTTGACTTCATCTCCTATCCTTGCTCTCCCGCCTTGTGACAGTGGTGATTTCATGGTATAAAGTGATGCTAGCAAGCAAGGATTGAGATGTGTGTTGATGCAAGGCGATATGGTGATTGTTTACACCTCTCGTCAACTAAAGAAACATGAAGTGAATTATCCTATTCATGACTTGGAGTTCGCTACCATTGTCTTTGCCTTGAAGATTTGGCAACACTACCTGTATGGGGTCACATGCAAGGTTTTCATCGACCATAAAAGTCTAAAATATTTGCTCACTCAAAAAGAACTAAATCATAGACAAAGAAGGTGGTTGGAACTGATAAAGGATTATGACTTGGTGATTGATTATCACCCGGGGAAAGCGAATGTAGTTGCAAATGCTTTAAACCACAAATCTTCATCTTCGGCATACCAAGGGAGTTCCTACCTCTGTTGTCTAATTGGACTTCAAGCTCTTGGAGTTGAATTGGTTAAGGACGATCATGGTGCATTATTAGCCAAATTTGTGGTGAAGCCTACTTTAGTAGATCGCATTCGAGAGTTTCAGGCTGTCGATGATGAGTTGAAGGCTATGGTGGAAAGGATTCAGAAAGGGGAAGGTGGTGAGTTTCGAATTCGAGACGATGAAATTATAGCCTTTGGGAAATGAATTTGTATTTCGAAGAATGAGGATCTCCAGAAGGCCATACTTGAAGAGGCGCATTCATTGGCTTATGCAGTGCATCCGGAGAGCACCAAAATGTACAAAACCATCAAGGAATCATATTGGTGGCCTAGGATAAAGAGAGAGATAGCCGAATTTGTGGTGAAGTGTCTCGTTTGCCAACAAATTAAGGCCGAACATCAGAAATCGACCGGAACACTTCAATCACTATCAATTCCCGAATGAAAGTGGGAACACGTTACTATGGATTTTGTGGTGGGATTACCACGTACTCCGAGAAGTCATGATATCATTTGGGTAATTGTGGATTGCCTCATCAAGTCGGCTCACTTCTTGCCGATCCAAAACACCTATTTTTTGGAGAGATTAGTCAAATTGTACATTGATGAGATCATGAGATTTCACGGAGTTCCGGTATTTGTTGTATCAGACCGTGATTCTCGATTCACTTCCCAATTTTGGCCAAAGTTGCAAGAGCCCTTAGGGACCAAGTTGAAATTCAGCACTACATTTCATCTGCAGATGGATAGAAAATCTGAGCGTACAATTCAGACTTTAGAAGACATGTTTAGGGCATGTGTCATGGACTTCCAAGACAGTTAGGATAGGCACCTTCCGTTGGCCGAATTTGCTTATAATAACAGCTATCAAGCCAGTATAAGAATGCATCCCTATGAAGCTCTTTACAGAAGGAAATGCCGGACTCCATTATGTTGGGACGAGGTTGGAGAACGAAAGATTGAAAGTATAGAATTGATTGAAACTACCAAGAAAAAGGTGAAACTAATTGGGGAAAGAATGAAGACAGCTCAAAATCGATAAAAGAGTAATGCTGATAAGAGAAGAGGACCTTTGAAGTTTGTAGTAGGGGATATGGTGTTCATGAAGATATCTCCTTGGAAGGGCATAGTTCGATTCCAGAAACGAGGAAAATTAAACCCTCATTATATTAGACCCTTCAAAATCCTTGAAAGGATTGGAACAGTGGCATACCGACTAGAATTGCTGTTAGAATTGTAAAAGATTCATGATATTTTTCATGTTCCAATGTTGAAAAAGTATTTGCCAGATTCTTCGTACGTATTAGAAACTCATCCGATAGAATTGAAGGAAGATTTGAGTTTCAAGGTCCAATCCGTAAAAATTATAGATCGACAACAAACAATTGAGGAATAAACAAATCCATATGATCAAAGTGTTGTGGAGAAACAACCAAGTGGAAAAGGAAACTTGAGAGACTAAAGAGTTGATACGAAAACAACATCCCCAACTTTTTAATGTGTAATTTTCTTTTAAATTTTGAGAACGAATTTTTTTTTAGGAGGTTAAGTATTGTAGCACCGAAATAGAGGAAGGAAAAAAAAAAGTCAAAGGAGGAAAAAAAAACCCACTTTTTACTTTTCCTTTTCTCTTCGCCTGAATGTTATTTTTCTCTCATTCTCTTATCGCTGCCTCACCTCTCTCTTGCGAACTTCCTACACTCTCACTCACTCTCTCAACAAATCTTCATTTTCTCTCTCTAGAATTTATTTCTCTCTCATTAATCTTTCCACCTAACCCTAAAAACCCCAAGCAAAATCTGCATTGTGAGAAATTTCGAGAAATCTAGGGTTTGCTCAAGAAGGAGAAAATTGAGAATTTTTGAAATCCAACGCCTCCGACTTCGAAACTAAGGTAATTTCTTACTCAAAATCTTGTATTTAGCTTTATTTATACTAGATTTGGGTTTGTTGTTGAGATTCGTGGATGTTGGTAGAGGAACCGAAAACCCTAGGGTTATAAAATATTGGGTTTAGCATTTAAGATGAATGAAAAATTGTGTAATTATGTAAACAGAGTATGGATTAAGGTTCTGAACTTATAAAAATAGTGGGAAGAAATATTTAATTGAAATCTCAATTTTCTGCAATCTGGACAGCTTGTGTAGTCTGTGATCTTTTTGCTATAACTCCTTCTGCACTACTGAAAATTAAATGTGGTTTATTTTTGCTGAAACTAGACTTCTAGAACTTTAAAATGACATATGACTCGAAGAATTTTGCTGAGAATAGAATTTTTGGTGAATTTTTGAAGTGGCATAAATTCTGCAAAAGTATCCCTGTTCTGCCCTGTTCGGACTGAGTCCTTTGCTGCAATTTTTTCATGCCTTCTAGGTTTAATTAGTCTAGGTTTTGAACATGAAAGTTGTAGATCTATGTCTTATCTTTAATTTGAGACCTGAATCACTTAAATCCAATATGTGTGGTGAAAGTTATGATAATTTTTCCGGGACTGCGCATATTGAGTTATGAATTCTGGTTTATGATGTTTAAGGACTTAGATATTTTGGTACGATTTTAATATATTAAGGACATAAACATAAATGTTGTAGTTTTATGTCTAAACTTTAAGTAAAAATTAGAATTTTCATGATCTGAGTAGTGTAGATCAAGATACGGTTATTTTTCTATAACATATTGTGTTGGAAATTTATTAAGAAATTATGAATTATGATATATTAGGAGGAACCAATTTACTCTAGTGTTGATATACGATTTAATGATTAAATTGTGATCAATATCTTAGGTTAAGACATTTGAAATCAGAGGATGGGTTGGATTTTGTTTGATTTGGAAATTTGGAGTGAATGCCCTTCCTAAAGGTGAATGAACTGTTTATTATATTTTTAAATGAGTAACTTGTTTTAAAATTGTTTTATAAATGATTTTGTAAGATTTTTGTAGGTTTTATATAAATTGTTTTGTGATTGTGGGATGTCTGAACTGAAACGTAAAGTATGAATGCATCCACTGCGTTTATAAATGCATGTGTGTCATATGTTATTGAATATCGTTTTATAAATTGCTATGGTATAAAATTGGTGGTTATTTGTTGGAAATTATGACATATGTTTTGTGAAATGACATGTTTGAGAAATGAATGGTGCTGTTAGTTAATGATTATAGTCATTCCCACTATGGAGTGACCCGAGGGGGTGGCATAGTTGCGGTTGGATGTACAGGGGAGATAGACGTCCCTCCCTCTACCGAAGTCGTATTATATCTAGTTTGTACTCGGTGATGTACAAGCCAACTTTAAGGAAGGAGGTAATGTTTTGAAATATTGGATTGAAAAACTCTTGGCGGGCTTTCGTCTGGGTTCAGCCAAACCCAGGACGGAAGTGTTTTCGATGTGACCTCATGATTTTTTGAAGAAATGATTGATGTGGATGCATGTTTTGTGGATTATCTTGATTTATTGAAAATGTTTTACATATATAAAGTGTTGTTTATGAGATATACGTTGACTCTCTCACATTTATCCCTTATTTATGAATATAATCATACCATTACACTCCACTCACTGAATATTCTTGATACTCACCCTTCTTTCCACAATTTTCATAGGATATTTAGCTGGAAGATTGGACGTTGAAAGTTGTGAAGGATTATTTTGCTGATTTGCACATGTATTTAGCAATGTAGGGTTGATTTTGAATTGATCTGTAATCCATAGAAGGGCAAACTTGTACCATTCTTTTGTTACGAAATTAATCGATACTTATTTTATATATACGAGTAAGTATCGGTAGAATTCTTACATCATTTATGTTGGAATTTGTTCATTTTTGGTAAAAACTCATTGTTTAAATGAGATATTTGGACTTTATTTGATTTTGGAAAGGTCGGATGCACGTCTGTAATTGGATTGGTCGAGTTGGCCTCATGTGTGTACTAATTTGGGATTGAATAGACTGGTTGGTTCTTTTATTATTGTTGTTAAATTGAATTTTAAACAGGTTATACATGTGGATAGCTTGACGGTGTTCCGGTATATGGAGAGGTTCTGTCCCTATGTCGAGACAATACGATGATTGTGACGTACTTGATCTGAGAATCGGGTCGTGACATTATATCTCCATAAATGAGATTGAGTTTTACTTAGCCGATAGTATTATAAGTTTTTAGCTCTAAAAAATATTTAAGAAATTTATCTTCTTTTTCTTCTTTTTTTTTTTATTTTAAATTAAGATCGAAAGTATTGTTTTTTACGGTTATTATTGATTTAGTTTTTAATTGACATAATTAGTATTATTTGTACTTTTATATTAATATATATAATTTTAAATATATAATAAATTGATTTTCACGTTTAGTGTTTCTTATACAGCATAAATTGATTTTTTTTTTCTTTTATGAGTGGATATAATTACCATAGATCTTATTATATATATACACACATATATATTTTAACTTAATAGGAGATGTGTGCATTTAGGATTATAAAATAAGATAATTTTCTCATACAAATATTGAACTTGAACTTATTTCTTTAAGAAATTTATCTCATACACCAAGCCCCAGCTATACCTAATCGTGCTATATTTCAGATTTTTTGCTTCTCAATTTTTGTTTTTTGTAGTGGACAAATATTTATTAGATGGAAACCTAGCCTTTTATTTTTATTTTTGCTTGGCAATGAAAATCTAAATTTTATTTTAAATGAAAAGGAAAGGCCATATTTCTTGCCATATCTCCCAAATAGAACTTACATGCTTAATTATAATATAACATTTTGTTTTTGCAAGCGTCGGGAAAAGAGAATTTCCGATAAAGTGTTAAAATACGTAGAGGTCGGAAAAAACACTAACAACTAAAATATTTTGCCGGGCTATGGTATAGAGAGATGAAAGCTAATGGAGCAAATGAGATTAGATACACTAATAATCTTAAAATTTTAAGACATTCAAACTTGAATTGAGTTTAACATGTAAAATTTCATTGAACAAACAAGTTATATATTATTTAACTTTAATATCAATCTCAAATATTATTTAATCATGATATTTATTAATAATAACAACACATGATATGGATGAAGAGAAGTACTAAAACAACCGCGAAATGATTTTCATTGTTCCATCGACAAGCAATTATGAGCCAATAACTTCATTTTTCCCCCTTTTTTGTTGTTAAATCAAGTATTCAATGGAAAATTTTCTTATATATATATATATATAAAACTTTTAATATTAATAGATGGAATGGAGACGCATAATTGGGAGACAACATTGAAAATTTTTCAAGCTAATCAGGCTATTAATAGTTAGTTGTCCATTACTTTAATGTATTAACATTCCTATTTATATTTTTTATTTAAAGAAGCTCAATAACATACAATTTGTCCATCCTCAGCACCAAGAGGTAATCCAGACTTCTTTGCAACAGTTCCAGGAGTAGCAATTATAAGTCTGTTCCCAACACTGTCCTGGGAAGCAGGTGAACCAATAGCTTTACCCCTAACAAGATCCTTCTCATCATTTCCATCTGTCAATTTCAACTCACAACTGGATGCAACACCCTCACCCAGAAGATTCAACCAAACGAGTTTGATCATCTGGAAGGGACATAGCCCTACCAGTTTCTATCACAGGCACTGATGACATCAAACACCTGCAAGAGGAACGCTCCTCATTTGGTAATTTGTCAGATAGATGACAGTTTTATCTGTTTCGCCTTTAAATCCAGCTCTTTTGTTCTGACTGCGGCACATCCTTCCATTGAGCACCTGGCTTCCAGAGGTACCCCTTGAATCCTCAATTGCATCGGGTCGAATCCTCCACAGTTAAATCTTTGGAGGACTGACTCTGACTGGTTGCAATGGAGCTATCGCGGTTTACACCGCATGGTGCATCTGTGCACTTGTAATCACTTTCAATGTGTCTAGCGGACAAGACTCCTCTTATTTCTCCCTCGAACATCTCTTTAAAAATTTCACATTCCTTTTTTGAACCATCAAAATCATCATCACCTAAAGCCTCATCTTCTTCCTTTGATAACATTTCTTCTGACTCTATATGAACAACTTTGTGAAATCTACATCAAGAAAGACAGAATGTAAGTGACAGAACCGAAGTTTCAACAGTTGATCGAGCTTGATTAAGATTTTAAGAGTTCCACTTTTTTCTACACCAGAAATTCTTTCTTTCTGTTTAGAAGTTTATTATTAATCTAGTTTCTATTTTTTGTATCTAGTTATTTGGAAGGTTAATTTTTATTTTAATTATTATTAGAAGAGATAATACTAAAACTATTTAAGAGTTTCTAAATTTTAATGGTAGTTTCTATTTTCTTAATTTTTATTGTCTATATAAAGACTTGTAACATTATTATATCTCAATTTTTTCAGAAAATTGCTTTGAGTTCTCTCAAACACTAGAATATGCGATGCTTTCTTGTTCTAGGTGTGATACCAAAGATCTGATTGCTTTGAGCAAATTGTTTTAGGTATAGTTTCTATTTTCTAAAGGTTTATTGTCTATTTAAAGACTTCTAAAGTTATTCTGAGAGTTGGAATAAGAATCTCAATTTTTAAGCAAATTGCTTTGAAATCTCTCAAACCTAGCCCAAACCCTAGAATGTTTGATGCTTTCTTGCCCTAGGTATGATGCCTAAGGATCGATTAATGTGGTGCTAGTATACCCATTTTCTCATCTATTGCTTTATTTTTATCAATTTAGTTGTTGGATTTTTCTTCCTCTGCAAACCTCAAATTTCTTCATAAAAAAGAATGTTATCACATTGGATTTTTCAACAGTAATCCTAATTCCTTGAACGTAAAGCTTTGCCCTAATTTCTCTAAAGGCATCCTACATCACAAAGCTAGAACCCTAATAAAGGAAAATAAAGAAGGAGAAGGAAGGACCCCCTCAAAACCTGAATTAAAGCAACATTCATAAAGCAATAAGTCTTTTCTATGGGTAACATCCCAATGCTTATTAAAAAGCTAAACGAGTCACTCAAGAACATCATATAGAACTTAAAACTCAAGGAGAGTTTACAACAAGCAAATCGATTAGCAAGGATTTCAAATCTGCACAATAATACTAAACATGTGAATAAACATTAAAAAAAAATACCTCCATTATAACAGTCATCAGGCGTCAACACATTCTCTGATGGTATTTGCTGCAGGTAGCTACAAGGGGCATTTAGGCAAACCTGGCCCCATGAATTCTGCATGAGAATTGATATCAAGATTGTAGTTCAGCATATCAAGTGATTATCAGTAAGAAGATTTGGACATTAGCTAGTGCAGGACGACTCTAACATAATAAACAATATAAAAGCTTTCAAACCAAATAACTTAAGGATCTGCTAATCGACACCTAGTTAAACCACAATTCAGTTTCAAGCTTATAATGATGCGGGTAAAAAATGTGCTCACTCTACCCTTAAAAACAAATGAAGGTCACTGATGTAGGATTCGAGCATTGGATCACATAACAAGGAGTAAACTGGTAACAATTGTCTGAATAACAGCCATTAGTAGTTTGCAGTTTCATAGACAAGAAAAAGAAAAAAAACTAGAATATAACACATATTGTCTTTCACTTTTCAAGGTAATTGGCCTTATAATCAAACATATGCCTGAGATTTCAAAAAAACCAATTAGTTTCTACAAGTTTACCCTTGAGGACAGACTATAGGTTTTTCTTCATTATAGTGGAGCCTTGGTGTAAATTGCCGTTAATTGAAACACACAATACTGACATGTGACATGAAATAGTCATATCTTAGATTTCAAAAAGCAGTTATAGGCATCTCTTCTTGAAATGTAGGATGTGTTCAAAACAGAACAGATAGATCTAGGAAATCAGTTTCAACATAGCATTAGCATGTTAAACAATTCATACAAAGACCACTGATCATACCTGATGGATGCTGCAGATATCAGCACATCATCTCTTTCCAACACCATGGTGTAAAAGCCACTTAAGAGGAGCAAAATCAGACCTGGAGACTAAGAAGAACACCAACAGATAGAATCAGAAAATTAAATGGTTTCAGCTTTCATAGCCATCAATTTTAAATTGACCAAATTGCAAGAGAAAACGTGTATTCAGATGAATCAAATACATTCGGCAACTGTAACAGAGATAGAAATCAATCAAAAAATGTAAAGAGAAAGAGCACATACAGAGAACAAGCAAACACAAGATCTATGTGGTTCTGCTCGTATGCCTACATCCACAGGTGAAGAGGAGCAAATCTACTATCAAAGAGAAAGAAGGTAGAGGAACAATGTCGAAGATCTCTCTCTTGAAACCCTAGCCCCACTCTCAACTTGGCTCTTCTAAAACCCTAGATGAACATATGCATATATATACTAACTTGCCAGTACTGCATGGCAAAACAAGCGGGTCGGGTCCATACAAGACATACGCATTCAGCCCGGCCCCTACACCCTAGGATCTCTCAATAAGTACTGGGATTTAATTCAGGACGCAAGATAGAATTCAAGTGAAAACATAACATTTATGGACACAGGAAAGGAAAACCTAGTCCAAACGAGAAACCAATAATTACAAAAAGATTTCTGCAGCGGTTGATATTGTCAATGAATGGAGATATATTCTGCGAGTTCCACTACGCTTGCATCCATCTCCTTTTTTCTTTAATCATGTATGCTATCAGATACACACACAAGCAGTTTTAATTACCTCATCCTAAGGAGGTAAGTTGAGCATAAGAAGATAAAAGAATGGGAGAGAATACCTACTCCCAATTGTACAAGACATGAGGTATCATGTTTATTCCGGTTCTAGGATCCACCATAGGTACAAAACATTCCTCAACAATAGTAGGAGCAACTGCTACTTTTGCATTGCACTCTGCTCTCTGGGCAATATGATGAGTTGAACAAGTTTTCTGGCTGCCATGAATGTACCAAAGGAAAGTCCAAGAGAAGCCATCACCAATGTTGTTCATGGACCCAACAAGAGCCGGAAGACCTGATTGTATCTGCAAAGATTAGGAAAGTAATCAAGATAAGGTCTGGCAACAAGCCAAACAGTAACAAAACGCAGGATACATGAACTGTTTGTCAACATTAGACACCGTCAGTAAATAGAATACTATAATTTACTAGAAGAGAAAACCTTAAAAAACATAGTTTCAATTTGTTCGGAATGGCACAACCAAATCATTCACACCCATGGCAAACTTCTATAGTAGATATTCCTCCGACACCTCACAACAGATCAAATGAGAAGATTCCAGGTTTCTTATATTCTAGGTCTCAGGAGGCAGAGTAAGAAAGAAGAAACAGAAATTGCATTGAAAATGATCGAACAAAGACTTAACATAACCAATAAACAAGGAGAAACTGATAGCACACTCCTATTTTTCATTGAAGACCAATACCAACAACAGAGTCAATTATTAACAATATTTCCAATAATTAATGAAAAATTCTTGTGAATATAGCTTATGGAAGCTTCTGCCGTAAAACCCAAAAATTCCATTGTTTCTCGTTTGAAAAAGAAAGGAGATTTTCAATTGAAACAGGTTTCAGGGGCTTGGACAAAAATCGAATTGGGGGAGGTAATTGATTAGTATAATTAATGAATTAGTAATTTATGGCAGCATCAAGAGTAGAAGATGAAGAGCAAATAAGGAAATGTCGTACAAGGAAGGAAACGGAGAGCAGAATGAGAAGTGCAGGGAAGAAGGCTTAAAACGACACACTGAAGGACGCAGAGCAGTCGTTTCTGCCAGAGTTCGTGTCGCTTACATTTATAGAGTGTCATTTTGAGTGGTAACGCAAACGCTGCGTTCTCTGATCCAACAAGCGTCATACCTAATGAACCGTAACAGAATTTGAAACTCATTCGCGCGCTCTCTCTCTCTCTCTCTCTCTCTCTATTATTTTTTAAGCCACTTGCATTTTTTTCCCTTAGATTATTTTCTTTTATTTTTTTTTACTTGGGTCATTCTTCTTTTAAAAAATCCCACTGTGATTTTTTGATTCAAGAGTCTACAATTTTTCTCCACTTATTTTTTTCATTCCAGTTGTTACACTTTTTTTATCATCTTTTTTCACTTAAGTTTTTCATGTTTTGGGAAGACCCATCATGTTTTTTTTTTTTTTTTTTTTTTTTTTTTTTTTTATCACATTATATTTTATTCATTTTAATTCATTCATTTTTTTTTACACCACTCTGATTTTTTTTCCCATTTTTGTCCTTGTCTTTTTTTTTTCAACTTAAATCTTTTATATTTTTAGAATTACACTTTTTTTTTTCGTTCAGGCCCTAGCACTTTTTTCCTGACCATACTATGGTTTTTTTTTTTTTTCCATTTATATCTTTGCACTTTTTTTTCTTAAATTATTTATCTATTTTGGATCAAACCTTTTTTTTTTTTGTATTCAGATCTTAGCACTTTTTTTTTATTCAGATCCTTGTACCTTTTTTGACTTTTTTTTTTAATAATTGGGTCTTTATGCTTTTTTTTTTATCCCGTGACCATATATATTTTTTTTAATTCAACTTTTCGTACTTTTTTTTACTCTATTTTCATTTAGATCTTTTGTTTTTTTGGACCACTTTTTTCATCCAGATCCTTGTGCTTTTTGTTTAACCTTTTTTTTTTCACTTAAACACCTCATCTTTTAAGAACATATGTTTTTTCTCTATTTTTTCCCCATGAAAGGTCATCCATTTATTTTTAAAACATGATTTTTTATTTTTTTTCATTCAAATACTTTTTATTTTTAATCCAGATTTTTTTCCTCTTGATTCCTTCTTTTTTTTTGGGATATGAGTTTTTCCCATTTTTTGCCTTGGATGGTCATCTATTTATTTTTAAACCATAGTCTTTTATTTTTTTTCCATTCAGCTTTTTACTTTTTTAATTTTTTTATCATTTTTTCTCTTAAGTCCTTCATTTCTTTTAACATAGATTTTTTTTGGCCCCACGAATGGTTATCTATTTATTTCTATTACCTCTCATTAGTTGGTTTTTTTAGAACTCTAATGGTTATATTCTTTTTTTTTTCCTTGTAACTGTATATGTTATATTTTTTATTTATTTAGATGATAATTTAATTCAAATATTAACTCAATTATAAATTTAACAAATATTTGTATAGTAAAAATATGATCCATATTTTGGGAGCACCCCGTGCGTTAACACGGGGGCAAATGACTAGTATATATATAGGGAGGGACTTAGGTCCAAGCACATTTTTCTGTGAGCATGCATGCCGTTAGATATGCACAGAAGCAGTTTTGATTTCCTCATCCTGAGGAGGGGAATTGAGCATAAAAATATAAAAAGAATGAAAGAGAATTCCCACCCCCAAATGTATAAGACGCGGGCATGTTTATTCCTGTTCTAGGATCCACCATTCGTAGAAAACACCCCCAATTGTCAGTTTTGCTTTGCACTCTGCTTTCTGGGCACTTTGTTGGGGAGAACAAGTTTTCTGATCAACACGAATGTACCTAAGGAGTGTCCAAGAGAAGCCATCACCAACGTGGTTCATGCCTGAAGACCGGAGTGTATCTGCACAGATAAGGGAAGTAGTCAAGATAGGACTGGCAACAAGTCAAACAGAGCAACTTTTTTATTCACTGAAATGGCATGCAACAAGCCAAACAGTGACAAAACGTGGGATGCATAACTGTTTGTCAACATATAAAGACACCTTCTGTAAATAGAATACCATAATTTACTAGAAGAGAAAAGCTTAAAACACATGGTTTCATATTGTTCGGAATGGCAATCCCAAATCATTAACACCCATGGCAAACTTCTCTCGTAGATACTTAAAATCCCCACAAACCCCATAACTTTATACATTTTCTCGTCATCATTCCCCACTCTTTTTACACCATCTTCGACGCCAAACCTCAGGAACTGATCTAGGGTTTCCACTTTTACACACAAACACACACAAACACACTCACTCATTGGGCCTGTTAATCCCAATCAGACCGAACAAGAACCCTGAAATCCCGATCACGAGACACAAGATCGTGAATGCTGATACGCAAAACCGATTAAAGATGGGAGGATGAGCGTAGAACGATTTCGGAGATGAAAGCTTTGTGAAATTATTAGATCTTTTACTTGTCAATTTTTGTTTTATTTAGTGGACAAAAATTTATTAGATGGAAATCTAGCTTTTTTATTTTTATTTTTGCTTGGCAATGAAAATCTAAATTTTATTTTAAATGAAAAGGAAAATCCATATTTCTTGCCACATTTCCTAAATAGAACTTACATGCTTAATTATAATATAGCATTTTGTTTTTGGAAGCGTCAGGAGAAAGAGAATTTTCGGTAAAGTGTGAAAATACCTAAAGATTGAAAAAAAAAATACTACCAATTAAATTATTTTGCTTGGCTGATAGCGGTATAGAGAGGTACAAAGACACTAATAATATATTATTAACAATAATAACACATAATAATATACATAAAGAGAAGTACAAAGACAATCACGAAATGATTTTCATTGTTCTCATCATTACACCTAACAATAGCCTTACAAGTTCTCATCATTGTTCTCATCGTTACCATCTATGAAATTCAACTCACAACTCGATGCAACACCCTCACCCAGAAGATTCAACCAAACGAGTTTGATCATCTGGAAGTGTCATAGCGCTATCAGCTTCTATCACAGGCACAGATGACGTCAAACACCTGCGTGAGGAATGCTCGTCATTGGGTAATTTGTCAGATAGATATAAATTTTATCCGTTTCGCCTTTAAATCCAGCTCTTCTGTCCCGGCTGTGATCCTTTCTTGTTCTAGGTGTGATACCTAAAGATCTGGTTGCTTTGAGCTAATTGTTTTAGGTATAATTTCTATTTTCTAAAGGTTTATTGTTTATTTGAAGACTTCTAAAGTTATTGTGAGAGTCGGAATAATAATTTCAATTTTTAAACAAATCGCTTTGAGGTCTCTCAAACCTAGCTCAAACCCTAGAATATGTGATGCTTTCTTGCCCTAGGTATGATGCCTAAGGATCTATGCTAGTGAACCCATTTTCTCATCTTTACTTCATTTTTTTTTCAATCTAGTTGTTGGATTTTTCTTCATATATGCAAACCTCAAATTTCTTCATAAAAAAGTATGTTATCACGTTAGATTTTTCAATAGTAACCCTAATTCCTTGGAAGTAAAGCTTTGCCCGAATTTCTCTAGAGGCATTCTGCGTGGAAAAGCTAGAACCTAATAAAGGAAAACAAAGAGGGAGAAGGAAAGTGTAACACCGATACTGCGGTATCTGTATTATTGTACTTCTGTTCAGGAATTAAATAAAATATTTCTCAGTTTATATATATATATATATATAAAATTTTATTTATCATGATTTTTGATTTTGAGGTCTTTAAATTGAAAATTTTGATATATTTAAAGTATCTGTATTATCGATTTGAAACATATCTTATTTTGTTAAAATTGGAATCTTGAAAAATAAAGTGGGCGTATGTATAAATAAATATATATAATTAATTATTGAATTATATTAAAAAAAACAGAAGAGATGCTGCGTTTTGAAGTGAAACGCAGCACCTCCCAAATTTTGAATTAGGGCAAGAAGCCCTAATTCTCTCTTCCTCACTCTTTCGAATTTCTCTCACCCTCTTCGTCTCTCTCTCTCCTTTCACCGCGCACACAGCGCCTCTCCCTCTCCTCCGCCACTCTCTGTAGCACCGACGGTTCCTCCAACCGCCACCAACCACCGTCACCACAACCACTCTCTCTCTACCTTCCTCTCGGTTCTCTCTCTCTCTGTCTACTTTCTTTCTCTCGATCTCTCCCTCTAGTTCGATTCTCACTCTCTTCGCCACCCTCTCTGCCACCGCACACCACCACCTAGCCGACCCCCTCTCTGTCTTCTCTCTTTATCTCACTCTCTGTTTACCTCTCTCTGTTCGCTCTCTCTCTCTCTCTCTCTATTTCACTCAATCGCGCACTCTCTCTTAGTTATCTCTCTCTCGCTCTCTTTTTCTCAAACAATCTTTCTGTCTCTATCTCCTTCCCGCGCGCGACAGCCCCCTGTCTCCCTCTTCCTTGCTCGCGCACAGTGTTGCTCTCTCTACTGAGAGCTTCTCTGCAACCTTCGCTGCTCCTCTGCTGAGTTCACCGTTGCAACTCCCTTCTGCAACCTTCCCAGAGCCCCAAGCTGACAGGAGCAGCAGATTTAGGAAACCCAAGGCCGAGACTGCATTCTCTCTCTGCTCAGGTAAGAATTGATTTCTAATCCTAAATCTAGGGTTTTGATTTTGCTAAGTAATTAGGCTTAATTGATAAATCTTGTGTCGATTAGGAAGCAATGCAGATTTTGGAGTGGATTGAGGAGACATTCGGACGGAAGTCGTGAACTATGAAAACCCTAGGTGAGGGATTTCTGGTCTATTCAATTTGCTGACTGAATTTAGGGTAAATTTAGGATAAGAAGTATTATATATGTTTAGGTGTATGTTATATTCGATTTGAATATATTGTCTGACATTATATGTGAGTATTTAGGTAAAGTATAGGATTTTATATAAATTGGGCTGTCTGATATGAAAGAAGCATGTTAAAGGATAATAGGATCGAGTTGAGTTGATTTGAATGGTTTCCCGTAGAGTTAATTTGAAATATGCATGAAAGTATTTGGGTTTAGGGTTGGAATGGACTGTTCTGTAAAATGAAGAGTACTATTACATTTAATATCCTTCTTAGATTACTTTTGAGTTGTTAATTGCCTGATAAATGCATTTTTGAAGGATAGTTTCAAAAATTGTGGTTACCTTTAAGAACTGTTGTGATCATTTTCGTTATAAATTGTTTTACATATAGACAATCTAAATACGATTTCAGTATTATGAAAATAGATTTTCATACTTTGAAAATGACTTATGATTTGAAACAATTTGATGAGAATCGAAAAGTGTATGATTTTTCAAAGATTTTCTATTTTGTAGGAAATTTATTTATTTTAGACTTACTTCCGATTTTGAGAGATTTTTAGGATTGAATTTGACTTGACTTTGATTTTGTTAATTATTTATAAATAGAATGAAATTGATGACATTTGAATGTATACAAAGATTGAAGAATTTGGATTTGTATAAAATTAGGAAACATGAATAAATCCTAAAAATGTTTGGAAATTGATGATATAATTGTGATCGTGTCTTAGGAAAAATCGATTGAGGATCGATTAAGACTTCACTGCACTGAATTGTAGTACTAAAATGGTGTTATATATGTGTGTTTGTTGGTTGAGATGAAAATGAAAGATGTGCAGAATGTTAGTGTGAGAATGATGTATAAATATGTCTATTGATTGAAATGGAAACGAAACATTGATATGTGTGTATGCATGTATGGATAATATATGTATGCTATGTTAGTATGCTAAGATGTGTATTAGTTTGGTGAGTAATCTAAAATGTAAGAAATGCATATGAGTATGTGTATGTGCAAGCATTGTTGAATGTGGAATATTATGAAGGAGTGATGAATTTAATTTGGTGTATTGCATGCTGAATTTTAAAGGTTGAATGTTACAAAAAGTGCAATGTAAATGTAAACTGTTTTATACATAAAGAAAGTGAGACTTGAATATATAAAGTTCTGAAAATTGTGGACTGTTTTGGAGTGTATAAAGAGATAGGGTGTGAAAGTAATGGTTTTGAATGATTTAAAGTAGCATTGTTTGTTTAGAAGGTATGGGAAACCTTAGAGCTTTTAAGTTGAATTGTGTGCTTTCGGAAATGAGAAATTGAAATTTACATTTGGTGATGAAAAGGGGACAACACATGTACACATTTGAAGCCTAGCTATGAGACCCTTAAGTTTTGACCCTAGACATAAGATTTATTTAGAAGTATAAATTTAACATAGTGGTTTTTGAAATGTATGGCACAAATCATATATATACATATTGTGTTTTGTCATTGTAGTGACACTTGGTGATCGAACGAGGGGAGCATGTTGCTTATACAGTGTGGTACATTTTGGGGAGTGACACACCCTCCCTGAACTGTTTTGTGATTATTGAAATATCATAAATTTATGTTTCCGATGACTATGCATCCATGGTTTGAAATGAATTAATATTGTGCCATTACTTGAGAACTAGAATGTTTTCTATTCTACTATTGCATTGATATGTTGATTTGAAATGATTTAATGAAATATATCGGCACATGGTTTTAAATAAATTTATATGTACTATTTGGGTTGTACGCCTGGCCGACATTATGATACGATGCATGGGGCTGTATGTCCGGCCTACGTGATGATGTGATGTATGCGGGCTGCACGCTCGGCTGATATGATGGTATTGTTATATGCTTCCTATAGCATCCGTAGCTATGAAGGACATTTGGTAGAGGCATCCCTTGTGCCCGGATACGTTTCGGCCGGAGGTATCCGCCAGATCGTCATGTGTGTGGACGCACCCGGTTGACCCTCATCGGAGAGGACGCGAGTACGGCTCTGTCTAGCACCGGGTGGGGCTCCTTACACGGCTGACTATTTATATGTATATATATGGTATTTATGGGCTAGTTGGAGTAGTCTGTGGCCAACGTTTGAGTAGAGAGCAACTTTTGAACATTCTTGCATAATAAAACCTCTAATGCGCCTGTCCTTGGTCATGGTTGACCTTTGTCAGGATCATTTTCGGCTTGCTCTAAAATAATATTTGATTTTTAAATGGATACATATATGTATGATATCGTGTAATTCACTGAATGATTTCATTTTACTGAATATTCCATGTTTTACTGTAAATCGTGAATTATTACTTACGAATAATATTGTTTGACACTCCAATGGTTCACATACAATATTTGTGCTTGATATTAATTCCCTCACTCATTGGGTATCTTCCTTAATACTCACCCCTCTCTATTCCTTCCTCAGACAGGGTTATTATGATAGAGCGACACATCAGGCTCTAAAGGTCCTTGGTAGCGAATTGGTGGATTTGGGTATTTACAACGGTGAGATCTAAATTTAAGTTGAAATATGATTTCCGTACTTTATGTCGACCCTGCGAGATGTTGATTTTGAGGTCCGTAGTTGGCTGTGTACATTTTATGGGATGACTGTATAAGTTATGAATATTTATTTGTGAAACTCTCACATTGGTTTATTACGTTTGCATTGAGACACTTGTAAATATTTAAAATGTCAATTTCGGAATTTGTTGTATAATTGTAAAAGCTCGGTGTGACGGCTGCTCATGCTCTAGTTGGGCATGATAGTAGAGGTCTGTAGTTAGGATTGCTAGTAATTTTTATAGCATTGCGTTGTCCTGGTTGTCTGCTGTGATTTGGTTAATTGTTGTGAAGTCGGGATGACCTTTTTATTAATTTGACAGGATGGATGTCCATTATACATGTTAAATTATACATGGGAGACTTCCGAATTTTGGGAAGGTTCTATCCGATTTTCTATAAAAAAATATAATTGACATCTAGGGTAACGGGCGGCTGCTCACACCCCCGATTCGGGGCGTCACTGAAAGAACCCCCCCCCCTCAAAACTTGAATTAAAACAACATTCATAAACAAATAATTCTTTTCTACAGATAACGTCCGAGTGCTTATTAAAGAGCTAAATTTGATTAAAAATTAATTCATAAAAGTTTTCATGACAATAAAACTTAATCGAAGTTGTAAGATTTGTGTGGGCTCAATTTGATAAACAAGATATATGCTATTTAATAAAAATATTAATCTTCGGTAGAGCTCTCGTTTGATTATTTCATTATGGCATTTATTAACGATGATAGCACATAGTGCAATGAAAAATCCAAATGACAATTTTCCAAGTTAATCAAACTATTTGTTGGTAGTTCTTGATTTCTTTACCCAATCATTTCTATTCACAATTTCTTTTTAAAGTTGAAAAACAGAGAATACAAACAATTCATAACAAATTTTAGGTAAAAATCTAAATAGAGCTTATGACATCAAAGCAAAGAAAAAAAAAAGAAAAGAAATTCTATAAAATTCATGGAGGAAAATCACAATAACATCTGGCTAACTATTTAAAGCACACATGAAAGAAAAAAAGAAAAAAAAAGTCCTATTAATAACAACATTTCAAAAGTATAAAAGTCAAAACCTTCTCTTTCACAAACCAGCAAAATTGCCACTTTCAACTCTCACACCCTTCACCGTTGAAAAATGGAGAAGAATGTGAAAGCCATTGTTCTTATTCTCTCTCTCCTCATTGCCATGTTCGCCCATGCAGCACATTCTGAGAAGGACGGTGTGGACATTGGCAAGGCTGTTGGTGCTGAAAACACGGTAATCGGATACCCGGCAATGAAAAAAGGTGCAATTCCATGCTCCAAAAAAATTCCCGGAGATCCCTGCGAACCACATGCGGCAGCACCCTATCAGAGAGGTTGTTCGAAGTTTGAAGGATGCAGGGGTGGCGAACACGGACCCTAGGTCCATGCAAGAGAATGAAGCCCAAGGATTTTCTAATTTGTTTTAATCTATTGTAAAATGATTGAAATAAATATGACATATTTGTGGAAAAGAATAAAACGAAAACAAGGTGATGCAAGCTAATATATCCTACCACCACGGGCACTTATTCCTTGGATTTGCTAAAGCTTTTTTCCTCCTTTTTTCTTTTTATGGAAATTTTGTATTATCCTAAACTCAACATCAAATGAAAAATCAACTTAAAGTTAAAACTCGGACGAGATCCTTGTATTCTAGGTCTTAGGAGGCAGAGTTAGAAAGAAGAAACAGAAATAGCATTGAAAATGATCAGACAAAGACTTAACAAAACCAATAAACAAGGAGAAGATTATAGCACATTCCTATTTTTGACCAATACCAACAACAGTGTCAATTCTAAACAAAATTTCCAAAAGTTAATAAAAAATTCTTGTGAATGTAACTCATGAAAGCTTCTGCTGTAAAACCATAAAATTCTGGGGCTTCGCAACTTTGAATTGAAACTGGTTTCAGGGGTTCTGAGAGAAACCAAATTGGGAGAAGTAATCGATTAGTGTAATTAATGAATTAGTAATTCATGGCAGTCGAAGATGAAGAGCAACTAAGGAAATGTCATAGAAGGAATAAAGGAAGCTGAGAGCAGAATGAGAACCGAAGGAAAGAAGGATTAAAACGACACAGAGAAGAAAGCGGGGCGTTCGTTTCTTCAAGGGTTCTTGTCGTTTAGATGTGTATAGGGTGTCATTTCGCATGGTATGAGATTTGGAGGGCATAAGTTTAAATTCTATTAATTCAATTTTCCTTCATTTCGTTTGCCTAGTTGCCATAAGTCTATGCATATCGGGGGGACATTAAGGTATAAAAATAATGTAAACACCTCTCCCACAAGTTTGAGCCTTTAAATTGGATACATATTTCACAAAATTTAAATTTGGATTAAAAAAAATGGAGAGGAAGCTTATTTTATAAAATTTAAAATGATATCAAATTGGGAGGTTTTCTATATGAGTTATTTTACATCATTTTTAACACTTTATATGATTGGATGTATTTTTTAATAATAATAATAATTATTATTATTATTAAAAAGTTAAGCATTACGCTGCTCAATGTGTATTTCCTTTATGGTATTTGAATTAAATGAATAATACAGGATACTTGAAATTTAGGCATATAAAACTATTTTTCTAAGATAAATTGTAAATACATAATAAAAATCTAAATAAAATCTAATTTAATGAGTAGCAAGTCTTGTATTATATATATATATTGAAAATAAATCTTAGTTATCTTATTTTTTTGGTATAAATTCCTGATAAGAAATAAATTAATATTTTTTTAATTTTATTTTATTTTCTAAAGTTAAAATCAAATTTATAAAATTAAGGTCCTAAATGAAGAAATTGCAAGACAAAATCCGAGAATAAAACACAAAAAAAGATAAAATAAAAATAAAAATTACAAAGCAAACATGTCCCAAAATTGGAAAGTCCAAATTGAGAAATCAAATAGAGAAAAGGAATGTTCAAAGATGGCGAATTAGAAATGGACTACGGCGATCGAGTGCGTAGAACTCAAGTCGAAGACGAAGCAACGAATTGAAAGTGAATCAATGTGGTGAAGCAGATGCTTAGGCGGAGCAATTGACGGATTAGTCGAAGAGCCAAAATTGAAGCAGGCGAATGGCGGTGGGTGGAGAGTGATGATGGCGTCGAAGATGATGAACGGCAGCAACCGAAGAGACAAACAGGCGAAGAATGCAAATAGAGGCGATTGAAACCGAGCAGCTTGCAGACATCGGGGAACGGCGATTGATAAATAACTGGGTAAAGAAACAGAGGACAACGGTGGACTCTAACGCGAATTTGAAATGGAATTGAATTTCAGTGGAGCAGACGAGGGCAATGGGGATTCAAGGCGCCGAAGAACACTAAGAAGCAATTTTTGACAGAAACATTGACGCAGAATCGAAGGGCGAAAGGAACTGATGATGGTGATAAAGAACGAGGGGTGAACGAAATTGATGGCCGATAGCAATATTTTTTTATTAAGTTGAATTATATTAATTATTTTTGTGAGTTTTATTTTAAGAGTATTGAACTTATTTAAAAAAATTGAACTGTACAAATAGTTATTAGTATTTTGGGCATAACATTTTGCTCTGATATTCGATTGACTTGATTGTTATTGGGTTAAAAAAATACTTTAAATTTTGTGAATAGTGAAGAAATTGATTCAGCGACAAAAATATCCGAAATTTGGGAACAAAATTACTGTAGTATTAGAAATTAAGGATAAGAATGAAGTCTTCAAGTCAAAGTGAAAAAAACCAACTCTTCTAAAGGACCACAAATTCTTTCTCATTTAGGACTTAGTCTATAAATATAAGACATCTTCACACATATAGGAAGAGAACAAAAAAACCCTAGCAACCTCCTTTAGACGTGAATTCCTATCTTCCTTCAGGTGCAAAAGGGATTGTAATGTTTTCTTTATCTTTTTTATTTTTCTTTATTATGTTTAACTAGATTTCTTATTCTTAGAATTCAATAGATTCTATTTTTTGATTAATAGCATGAGTTGATTTATTTCTTTCTCTTAAACCTTTATTGACATTATTATTTGATGAGATTTTATTGTTAAATTTAATATTTCATATGTTTTAGGGCCTTACGTTTTCATGATTTGAGATTGAATGCATGAAATCGAAAGAATATTACATGAATTCAAACCAATATAATAAAATCTATATAGGGTTATAAGATCGATAGATGATTAATTCTGTTTGTTGGGATTTTAGGGGAAATCTTAAATTATAGATATTCCATAGAACTTAATGCAATTCAGTCTAATCAAGATTATATGACCATTAGGTGAATCTAATTTAAAGAATTCTATAATCATCAATAATAATTTTTTAGTTAATAAATTTTAAAAGATTTAAAAAAATTTAACTATGTGAAAAATTTAAAACAAATAAAATCAATGTCCTAGAGTTTTATAAAACTAGGCTTTTTATTCATTAATATTTTTGCAATTTGATATTTTCGTAGTTTTAATATTTCTACAATCTTGATTTGTTCTGTTCAATTTAGATAGAGTAATTTATAATTGATAATGCAAAATATTCTTGTAGGAACGACACTCACTTCGTACTATACACAATACTCGATTAAGATATACTTGCTTGAATTTGTGATACACAAAAATCGCATAAAATGGCGAAGATGACAATATATCTTAGGTTTGACTTTGTTAAATATCCTAATTATATGTTAAGATTAATTCATATAGTTATTAAACAAAATTTATATCTTTATATATTAAGATTCATAATATTGTTGGGTAAGGTTCACTTAATTCTAATTTGGTCCTCAATTGATATAATTAGCATTTTAGATTTGTATGATATGAATATGAAATTTTAATTTTGTAATAAAAATTATTACAAATAGATAATACAAACAATTAATAACTTTTCATTTGAAAAAATTTAATTAAAAAAACCAAAAATAGCTTATGATATCAAAGCAGAAAAGAAAAGAAAAGAAAAGAAAAGAAGTTCTATGAAATTAATTGAGGATCGAAAACCATAATATCCTGACTAACTATTTAAAACACTAAGATGCAGTGGACATTGGCAAGGCCGTTGGTGAAGAAAACACGATAATCGGATACCCGGCAATAAAAAAAGGTGCTGTCCCATGCTCCAAAAGAATTCCCGGAGATTCCTGCAAGCCACATGAGGCAGGACCCTATCAGAGAGGTTGTTCGAAGTTTCAAAGATGCAGGGGTGGTGGACACATACCATAAGCCCATGCAAGAGAACAAAGTCCGAGGATTTTCTAATCTCTTTTTAACTATTGTAAAATGATGGAAATAAATATGTCATATTTGTGGGGGGGGGGGGGGAAGAGAAAAAGAAGAAGCAAGCTTTTGCATTTGCTAAAGCATTTCTTCCTCTTTTTTTTTTTTTTTTTTTTTTTAAATTCTCAATTATCCTAAACTAAACATCAAATGAAATACCAACATAAGAATAAACCTGGTATGAGCAAAAAATTTATATAGGTTGTATAACAAATGTAATTCACAAAAATCTCCCGAGTTTGATTTGCATTTACATTTGAAACCAATAAATTTGAAGATATATAAGCAGCTCCATGCTTCTAGTGAGATATATAGCTCTTAGTTGTGTTACTATTTGTTTATTACGCATTTTCTCTTATTTTTGCGAACTAATAATAATAATAATAATAATAATAATAATAATAATAATAATAATAAAACCAAATCTCATATTAAAATTAGTCATTTTTTAATTAAAATTAAAATTTATTCTAATTACCCAAAATTATATTACCAATTTTTAAATGAATTTCTAAGTCTAACTTTATTGAAAACTAAATAAATAACATATAATCAATGAATGAAAGAATTAAACCTAACTAAATGCAAAACTCTAAAATTATTCATAACTCAAATTATAAAATATAACAAAAAATACTAGTAATGTGAAATTATAAAAAATTACAATTAATCTAAATTCCTAATGAGAAATAAATTAATATTTTTGAATTTTTATTTTATTTTTTAAAGTTAAAACTAAATTTATGAAATTAAGGTCCCAAAAATTTGAACCGTAAAGAATAAAAATAAAAATAAAAATAACAAAGCAAACATGTCCCAAAATTCTCGAGTCCAAATTGAGAAATCTAACAGAGTAAAGGAGTGTTCGAAGATGGCGAATCGGAAATGGACTAAGGCGATTGAGGGCGGAGAACTCAGGACGAAGACGTAGCGGCGAATTGAAGGTGAATCAAAGTGGCGAAGCAGATGTTGAGGCGAGCAGTTGGCGGATTAGTCGAAGAGCAGAAATCGAAGCAAGCGAACGGCGGTGGGAGGAGAGTGACGTTGGCGTTGAAGACGATGAAAGGCGGAAACTGAAGAGATGAACAGGCAAAGAACACAAACAGAGGCGATTGAACTCGAGCGGCTTGCAGATGGCGGTGAATGGCGAATGGAAAATAACTGGGCAGAAAAGCAGACGACAGCGGAGGACTTGAAGGCGAATCTGAAATGGAATTGAACTTCGGCGGAGTAGATGAGGGCAATGGGGATTCAAGGCGGCGAAGAACACGAAGAGGTGATTTCTGGAGAATTCAATCTACAGCAACGGTGATGAGGAATTAAAGAGGGAACGGACGTGATGATGGCGATGAAGAACGAGGGATGAACAGAAATTGATGGCGAAGAAGACGACATAACTAAAATTGAACAGTCTGAAATGTATTGAAGACAAAGATAACAACGAAAAAAGAGAAAATTGGAATAATAAAAAATGACAAAAAAAGAATCAAATCTTAGATTATAATATACCCTAAAATAAGATTCAAATTATTTGATCTCTCAAATATTATTTTTTTAAGAAATTCCCAATGATGAGTAGAAGAATCAAATCTCATGATAAATTGAAAAAAATATATATATATTTTTTCATTAGCATCATGTGCGAATCAAGTTTAATAATTTTCCTTTCTTTTCACTTCTCATAACAAAATAACATAAAATAAAACCTATAGTAACCATATAGAATAGAATTACTAACTCACCCTCAAAGATCCAACTAGATTAAACAGACACATACTCAAAAATAGGTCTAGTGGTTTGATCTTAATGCGATCACCATGAGCATCAATTAGAAAACAATGTATTGTATAAATACCCCATTTGTTTAATGTACTGGATACACAAAAAACAATAGAAAAATAAAATTATTTAATTTTAAAATATTCTCTCTACATATTATATTCTATTCTTTGAATTTATCTTAGTTCTTGAATTTCACAACACACACCAAAAAAAAAAGAAAAAATTCCTATTAATAACAATGCTTCGATAGTATAAAAGCCAAAGCAAAATTGCTATTTCAACTCTCACAACCTTCGTCGTTGAAAAATGGAGAAGAAGATTCTCTCTCTCCTCATTGCCATGTTCGCATCGGTGTTTCGTGTTTTGAAATTCGGATCGGATCGATCGGTCGGATCGAGAACCAGTCTGATAGTTGATCCAGATTATCTATTAAAACCGAATTTTCAAAAAATCGATCAAAATTGATCAAGATCCTGATTGGACCAGCTCGGTCCAATCCAAATTTTTTAAGCATAAAATATTCTTGACAAAAATACATGCTCCGATGCTTGAACCTATGACTAGGAATGAAAGAACACGCCACACAACCACTATGCCTCTAATTGCTTGGTGTTTGGGTATTTTATCATTTATATTTATTTATGATTTATAATCACGTCATCTGGTTTTTTTATCCGGTTTGACCGGGTTAACTCAATGACCAATTGATTCCTTAGTGTGATCGATTCGTATTCCGATTTGGGTTTCAAAACATTGGTTCACTCTTGCAGCGCAGGCCAAGAAGGATGCAGTAGACGTTGCAAGAGCTTTGGTGATGAAAAAACGGTAATCAGATACCTAGCAATGAAAAGAGGTGGGATCTCATGCTCAAGAATTTCCGAAAATCCCTGCAAACCACATGAGGCGCGGCCCTATCAGAGAGGTTGTCAGAAGTATCAAAGATGCAGGGGTGGACAACACTAGGTATTAGTGTTCTTGCTCAAAAGCATACCAAATGGAAGGGTTATTTTCCGAAATATTAATAAAATAGATCAAAAATTTTAAAATATTGTCATTTTTGTTTCTGTTATAAAAATAGTGATGTTGATTTCTTGAAAATCAATTTCGAAGTCAATTTCAAAAACTATTTAAAATCTATTTCAAATCTACCCAAAAACCAGGAGAAAAAGGAAAAGAAATTTTAAATGAAGTCGATTTTTAGAAATCTAGAGAAAAGGATGATTTTTAAAATTTCTGTCAGCATAAATTCTATCAAAATCATTCAGTTTTGAAAATAGAGAAAAATTTTTTTGACAACTTTGAATGATTTTTTCTCAAAAATAGGAAAAAAAATTTGAATGATTTTTCATTCATATCTTTCCATTTTCATTATTTTTCTTACTAAATAAATTATAAAATTTAGAAACAACCTTACTTGCAAAAGTTCTACCAAAATCAATGAAAATATTTTCTAAATTAATATTCCAAAATTAAAGTGATTTTGTCAAAAATCCACTAAAATTTGAAAAGATTGTAATTGACTTTAAATTATGTTTTTAATGAATCATAATGACATTATGACACATCATGAGTCTCATCAATTCCTTTTTTCTTTACTCACTAAGTTTAGTGGGGAAAACCCGAAAAAAGCAAAAAAAAAAAAAAAAAAAAAAAGTAAAATGTTAAAAAAAGCAAGAAAATCAAAAAAAAAAAAAAATAAGTTTGAAAATTTAAATGTCTATTCAAATAGGGTTGTGTTATTTTTTTAAAAAAAATAAATTTGTCAATGTATTACCTTAATAGAAAAAGAAAAAAGCAAAAAAGCAAAAAATAAGTTTGAACATTTTACCACCTATTCAAATAGTATACTATAAATTTATTTTCTCTTTTAAACTTACAATCCTTGTAGATTCGAAATAAAATACGATGATTGTTCCAAACCTCCAATCTTGAAATCTTAAATATCTCGAGAAAGATTCCTCCTAACTTAGAAAAAAGGAAGATGGAAAGAAAAGAAAAAAAGAAGACAAAACCAAATAAGATAAGGGCCATAATTAATTTTCTAGAATAGAATGCTGTAAAAAAATTATTTAATACATGAATTAAAAGACTAGCCAATAACAAATTAAAAAATATTTATTTTATGTGAACTTTATATCAGTTAAAAAAAAATTTTTAAAAAAAAAAAAAATAAAAAATTTAAAAAATTAAGAGATGCCAAATATCATTTTTACCTTTAAGTGACCTTTAAAGCGCTAAAAACTTGATATTTTTTAATTTTGGAGAGCAGCCATAGATATAGGCAAAAGTATTCAAATTTTCAATCTTCTTCTTCTTCTTCTTCTTCTTGGATGTTTTAGTGACTCAATCACAGCGGAAGCATTTATAATAATTTTCAAAAAAATAAATAGAGAACGAGTATATGATAAATATCTCAACATGTAGAGTCTCCCAAAAAATCAACCGTACGTCCCTTGAATAGATCTCGTGGTCGGGATGGTAATCACGATATTAATCAAATCACCACTGCAATACTACGATGCCGCAACCCTCAGTCGGACGATCATTACGACGGGAAAAATTCCCTACACAGATTCTTTCTCATGCCCTCAATTTTTCTCAAGTCATTCTCTTCCATGTAACTCTCATGAAGTATGAAGTTAGAAGAGAGAGAGAGAGAGGTGTCCTCCATCATAGTGATACATTAATTGTGGAGACTATTATGGGAATGGTTGAGGTAGTTATGGGTTAGTGGGAGTTATTCCACTAACCCTTCACATTTACCATAATGCTCCGCTTGGACATATCCAACTAATAATTATTATTATTATTATGCTTTTTCTTTCTTTCCTTTTTTTTGGCTTCTTCCAAATTTTAATTGTTATTATGTCACAGAATAACAAAACTTTAATTTAGAAAATATTTTGATTGATTTTGGCCTTTTGCTTTCTTTTGCTTTTTGCAAACTTAGTTAGGGAATATTAATTTAAAAAATATTTTGATTGATTTTGGTAGATTTTTGGTGAGTACAGTTGTTGTTTCCAAATTTTATAATTTTTTTAGTAAGAAAAGTGATGAAAATGGAAAGATATGAACAAAAAATCATTTAAAAATTTTTTCCTTATTTTTGGGAAAACATTATTCAAAATTGCCCAAAAAATTTTCTCTCTTCTTAATAAATGAATGATTTCAAGAAAATCTGCCCCAATAAAAGTTTTAAAAATTCTCTTTTTCTCTCATTCACCACAAATTGATTTTTGACTTCAAAGTTGATTTTTTAAAAATCAATTTCATCTAAATTCTTTTCCCTTGTTTCTGGGTAGGCTTTTGGCCAGCTTTAAAGTCGATTTTCTGAAAATTGACTTCACTATTTTTATAACTCAAATTAAAATCACAATATTTTAATAATTTTTTTACCAATCTTATTAATATTTAGGAAAACAACCCCCAAAATGGAAAATTCTTTTTGTATTTTGTTTTGTTTTTTTCCTCTCAGTAAGATAAAGAAGCCAATCCAAGAGAATGAAGTCCAAGGCTTTTCTAATTTGTTTTTATCTATAGTAAAATGATTTAGATAAATATGTCATATTAGTTGTGCAGTTTCGTACTCAAAAATAACACTTAAAATATAACGCATGTTGTCTTTCACTTTTTGAGGTAATTGGCTCTATAATCAACCAAGCAAATGCCTGAGATTTCATTCATACAACCAACCCTACAATTTAACTCTTGATGACTAACTCTAGACTGTCTTTCATTAAGGTGGAGCATCAGAATAAACTGCAGTAAATTGAAGCATATGATAATGACACGTGACATGAACAAACGATATTGATAGTCATATCTCTTATTTCAAATACATTTAGCAATTGCCATAGAAATGTAAAAATCAACAAAGTAAAGAGAAAGAAAACATACAAAGAGCAAGCAAACACAAGATTTATGTCGTTTTGCTTGTAAGCCTACTCCAAAGGCGAAGAGGAGATAATCCACTATCAAGGAGGGTACAATGTCGAAGATATCTCTCTTGAAACCCAAGCCCCAAAACACACATACCCTCAATTCGGCTCTTCTAAAAACCTAGATGAATACAACATATATATACACTAACCTGCCGGTGCTACATAGCAAAATGAAGCAGGTCGGGTGAACAGGTTCCAGCCTGGCCCCTCCACCGTCCGATCTCTCAATAAATATTGGGATTTAATTTAGCCATGTGATATGATTCAAGTCACTACATAACATTTATGGACACAGGAAAAATGAACCTAGTGTAAAAGAGAAATAAGTGCAACAAGATTTATGCATCGCACTGATATTGTCAACGAGTGGTAATATATTCTGAGAGTTTCATTGCACTTGTCTCCAACAACAGTGTCAATTAAAAACAAAATTTCCAATAGTTAATAGAGATCTTGTGAATATATCTCATGAAAGTTTCTGCTGTAAAACCCTAAAATTCCAGGGTTTCGCATTTGAAAAAGAAAGGAGACTAAATTGAAAGTGGCTTCAGAGGTTCGGAGAAACTTTAATTGGTGAGTTTAGATTTGAATCAGCTCGTTTAATATCTTCATTATGATTTGATTTTAATTGATATAATTAATTTTAGGTTTTTATGATATGGATACATTTTAATTTCATAACAAAAATTAATACAAACAGATAAATATAAACAATTAATTTTTTTTTTGAAAATTTTTAGTTGAAAATCCAAATATAATTTATGTTATCAAAGCAAAGAAAAAAAAGAGACAAAAAATTCTAGGAAAACAATAACACCTGGCTAAACTATTTAATGCACGCACACAAATCAAAAGGAAAAAATTTTTATAAATAACAATGCTTCAAAAGTACAGAACGCAAAGCTTTCCCTTCAACAAAGCAATCAAAATTGCCATTTTCAACTCTCAAAACCTTCACCATTGGAAAATGGAGAAGAACGTGAAAGCCATTGTTCTTATTCTCTCTCTCCTCATTGCCATGTTCGCTCATGCAGCGCATGCTAAGAAGGATGCAGTAGACATTGGCAAGGCCTTTGGTGATGGAAAAACGGTAATCGGATACCCGGCACTGAAAAGAGGTGCAATCCAATGCTCCAGAAGAATTCCTGGACATCCCTGTAAACCACATGAGGCACGGCCCTATCAGAGAGGTTGTCAGAAGTATCAAAGATGCAGGGGTGGTGGATCCGGACACTAGGCATCCATGCAAGAGACTGAAGTCCAGGACTTTTCTAATTTGTCTTTAACTATTGTAAGATGATGGAAATAAAAATGTCATATTTGTTTGGGGTGGGGGGAAGAAAAAGAAAAACAAGGAGAAGCAAGCTAATGTATCCCCCCACTATGGGCACTTATTCTTTTGCATTTTCTAATTTTTTTTTTTTATAATTTTCGATTATCTTAAATTCACTATCAAATGAAATACCAACCGTAGAATGAACCTGGGGCGAGATAATTGTTACGGGTATTTGTGAGCAATGATTGATATTTCATGGGAAAAAAGTGTAAACTATATAACAAAAAAGTAATTCACAAAAGCCTCCCAAATTTGATTTGCATTTACATTTGAAACCAATTTTTTTTTTTTTTTTTGGTATAAGGAGATGTAACTAAACAAAATTGAATTAAGAAAGTAAGGATGAAAATAAGAAAACTCTACTGCTTGAGATGTCCCAAGGGATATATAGTTCTTACTTGTGTTACTATTGATTTATTATGCATTTTCTCTCTTTTTGTGATTACGTAATAATAATAATAATAATAATAATAATAATAATAATAATAATAATAATAATAATAATAATAATAATAATAATAATAATAATAATAATAATAATAATAATAATAATAATAAGTTAAGCATATAATATTTGAATTATATGATTAATACAGAATACTTGAAAATTTAATCATATAAATCTATTTTTTTAAGATAACTTGCAAATACACAATATAAATCTAGAAGATCTCTAATTTAATGTGTAACAAGTGTCGGATTATATGATTAAATTGCAAATAATAATAATAATAATAATAATAATAAGTTAAGCATATAATATTTGAATTATATGATTAATACAGAATACTTGAAAATTTAATCATATAAATCTATTTTTTTAAGATAAATTGCAAATACACAATATAAATCTAGATGATCTCTAATTTAATGTGTAACAAGTGTCGGATTATATTTTGAAAATAAATCTAAGTTATTTTTTTAGTGTAAAAAACTAAAATTATTTTGGTAAATTTACTCCATAGTCCAGACATCAATAGGCCATTTTACTTCCTTCAATCCAAAATATTCACATCACAAATCTAAAAATAAAATAAAATAAATAAAATCTTACCATTATCATCATCACAAAAAATTCCGAAGGCCGCTATTGTTTTAATAATTTTCCTAATGCTTACACTCTGTGGTCTCCTTTGATTGAAAGAAACCCTAATTTAATTCAAACAAAAGTCAAAACCCTTTTGGTTTTGGCATGCCACCCTAGAATTTGGCACCAGTAGGATATATAATGAAGTTTGTTGTCCAGTAAATTTTTGACATAAATATGTCATTTTTGTAGATTCAAAAGACCCAGTTTGGTTCTCTCTCTCTCTCTCTCGCTCTCTCTCTCTCTCTCTCCCCCTTTCTCTCTCTCTCTCTCCCCCTTTCTCTCTGCATTTTAAATTTAGTAAATGATAGTATATTTAAGCGAGTAAAGTTGCAAATTAAATTAAAATCAATCATTTTTTCAATTAAAATTTTAATTTATTTTTATTATCCAAAATTATATAACCAAAAGATATTAAGAACATAAAATTATGAAAAAATGTTAAATTAATCTAAATTTCTAATGAAAATAAATTAATATTTTTAAATTTTTATTTTATTTTCTAAAGTTAAAACTAAATTTATGAAATTAAGGTCCAATAAATAGAGAAATTGTAAGATAAAATCTGAGAATGAAATACAAAAAGATGATGAAAATTGAACTGCAAAGAACAAAAACAAAAATAACAAAGCAAACATGTCCCAAAATTCGAAAGTCCAAGTTAAGAAATCAATGAGAATAAAGGAGTGTTTGAAGATAGCGAATCGAAAATGGACTAAGGCGATCGAAGGCAGAGAACTCAACTCAAAGACGAAGCAGAGAATTGAAGGTTAATCAAAGTGGCAAAGCAGATGTTGAGGCGGAGCAGTTGTCAGATTTCTTGAAAAACCGAAATCGAAGCAGGCGAACGGCGGTGGGTGAAGAGTAACGATGGTGTCGAACACTATGAAAGGTGGCACTAAAAAGACAATCAGGTGAAGGTGATTGAACTCAAGTGGCTCAATAAACCCCATTTGTGACCAGTGAAAAATAATTTTATTTTTTAATCATATAAATTGATTTTGAATAAATTCTTTTAGGAAGAGTTGAATAGACTAATTTATATACTTAATTAATATATAAACAACTTTATTCGTGAGTTTAGGTTTGACTTAACTCGTTTAATATTTTAATTATATCTAAAATTTAGTGCAATATTGTTATTAAGGAAAATTTATATCTTTATATATTAAGATTGAAAATATTATTCAATAAGGTTGACTTAGTAAAATTTAGTTCAATATTTGATTTTTAATTGATATAATTAGTATTTTAGATTTGTATGATATGGATAAATTTTAGTTTCATAACAAAAATTAATATAAACAGGTAATACAAAACAATAACTTTTTTTTTTTGTGTAAACTTTTAGTTAAAAATCCAAATGTATTTTATGACATCAAAGCAAAGAAACATAGAGAGACAAGAAATTCTATGAAAAATTAACTTCCGGCTAACTATTTAAAGCACACAGAAAAAGAAAAAAGAAAAATTTTCTATAAATAACAACGTTAAAAAAGTATAAAAGCCTAAACCTTTCCTTCAACAAAACCACCAAAATTGTCATTTTCTTCAACTATCACACCCTTCACCGTTGAAAAATGGAGCAGAATGTGAAAGCCATTGTTCTTATTCTCTCTCTCCTCATTGCCATGTTCGCCCATGCAGCACATTCTGAGAAGGACGGTGTGGACATTGGCAAGGCTGTTGGTGCTGAAAACACGGTAATCGGATACCCGGCAATGAAAAAAGGTGCAATTCCATGCTCCAAAAAAATTCCCGGAGATCCCTGCGAACCACATGCGGCAGCACCCTATCAGAGAGGTTGTTCGAAGTTTAAAGGATGCAGGGGTGGCGAACACGGACCCTAGGTCCATGCAAGAGAATGAAGCCCAAGGATTTTCTAATTTGTTTTTATCTATTGTAAAATGATTGAAATAAATATGACATATTTGTGGAAAAAAATAACATTAAAACAAGGTGATGCAAGCTAATATATCCTACCACCACGGGCACTTATTCTTTGGATTTGCTATAGCTTTCTTACTCTTTTTTCTTCTTTTTTTATTTTTTTTTAATGCAAATTTTTGATTTTTCAAAACTCACCATCAAATGAAATACCAAACTAAGAATAAATCTGAAGCAAGATCCTCGTTACGGGTATTTGTGAGCTACTAGAGGTGTATTCGAATCGAGTTGATCCCGAGTATCTCTGTAGTCAAACTTGAACTCGAGTCTTTTAACCCGACTCAAACTCAAATTCGAACTCAACAAATAATAATAATAGGATTCGAAACTCGACTCGATTATATAATGAACCGCTCAAACTCAATTCAAAAACTCGGTTTTTATATAATATTTTAATATATTTTGTTTTATTAATATTATAATAATATATATATATATAATATATATTAATATAGATTATCAAGTTATTAGACAAGTTTTCGAGTATAAATTTTATTACTTAAACTTGACTCGATTGTATAATGAATTCGATTCGAATTCGGTCAAATTCAAGTCGAATCGAGTCATTGACTAAGTGACTCGAACTCGGCTTCATTCGTGTAACAACCCTAGTGAGCATTGATTGAAATTTCATGGACAAAAAACATTTGAAACCTACAAATTTGAAGGTATATAAACAGCTCCTTGCTTCTAGTGCAATGATATATGGTTCTTAGTTGTGCTGCTATTGATTTATTATGCATTCTCTTTTTTTTTATTACGTAATAATAATAATAATAATAATAATAATAATAATAATAATAATAATAATAATAATAATAATAATAATAATAATAATAATAATAATAATAATAATAATAAAAAGTTAAGCATATAAATTTGAATTATATGACTAATACAGAATACTTGAAAATTTAATCATATAAATCTATTTTTTTAAGATAAATTGCAAATACACAATATAAATCTAGATGATCTCTAATTTAATGTGTAACAAGTGTCGGATTATATTTTGAAAATAAATCTAAGTTATTCTTTTAGTGTAAAAAACTAAAATTATTTTGTTAAATTTACTCCATAGTACAGACATCAATAGGCCATTTTACTTCCTTCAATCCAAAATATTCACATCACAAATCTAAAAATAAAATAAAATAAATAAAATCTTACCATTATCATCATCACAAAAAATGGAGAGTCAAGTTCATCAAATTCCGAAGGCCGCTATTGTTTTAATAATTTTCCTAATGCTCACACTCTGTGGTCTCCTTTGATTGAAAGAAACCCTAATTTAATTCAAACAAAAGTCAAAACCCTTTTGGTTTTGGCATGCCACCCTAGGATTTGGCACCAGTAGGATATATAATGAAGTTTGTTGTCCAGTAAATTTTTGACATAAATATGTCATTTTTGTAGATTCAAAAGACCCAGTTTGGTTCTCTCTCTCTCTCTCTCTCTCTCTCTCTCTCTGCATTTTAAATTTAGTAAATGATAGTATATTTAAGCGAGTAAAGTTGCAAATTAAATTAAAATCAATCATTTTTTCAATTAAAATTTTAATTTATTTTTATTATCCAAAATTATATAACCAAAAGATATTAAGAACATAAAATTATGAAAAAATGTTAAATTAATCTAAATTTCTAATGAAAATAAATTAATATATTTAAATTTTTGTTTTATTTTCTAAAGTTAAAACTAAATTTATGAAATTAAGGTCCAATAAATAGAGAAATTGTCAGATAAAATCTAAGAATAAAATACAAAAAGATGATGAAAATTGAACTGCAAAAAACAAAAACAAAAATAACAAAGCAAACGTGTCCCAAAATTCGAAAGTCCTAGTTAAGAAATCAATGAGAATAGAGGAGTGTTTGAAGATGGCGAATCGAAAATGGACTAAGGCGATCGAAGGCAGAGAACTCAACTCAAAGACGAAGCAGAGAATTGAAGGTGAATCAAAGTGGCAAAGCAGATGTTGAGGAGGAGCAGTTGGCGGATTTCTTGAAAAACTGAAATCAAAGCAGGCGAACGGCGGTGGGTGAAGAGTAATGATGGTGTCGAGCACTATGAAAGGTGGCACTAAAAAGACAATCAGGTGAAGGTGATTGAACTCAAGTGGCTTAGTAAACCCCATTCGTGACCGGTGAAAAATAATTTTATTTTTTAATCATATAAATTGATTTTGAATAAATTCTTTTACGGAGAGTTGAACGGCTTTTAGGAAGAGTTGAATAGACTAATTTATATACTTAATTAATATATAAACAACTTTATTCGTGAGTTTAGGTTTGACTTAACTCGTTTAATATTTTAATTATATCTAAAATTTAGTTCAATATTGTTATTAAGTAAAATTTATATCTTTATATATTAAGATTGAAAATATTATTCAATAAGGTTGACTTAGTAAAATTTAGTTCAATATTTGATTTTTAATTGATATAATTAGTATTTTAGATTTGTATGATATGGATAAATTTTAGTTTCATAACAAAAATTAATATAAACAGATAATACAAAACAATAACTTTTTTTTGTGGAAACTTTTAGTTAAAAATCCAAATGTAGTTTGTGACATCAAAGCAAAGAAACATAGAGAGACAAGAAATTCTATGAAAAATTAACTTCCGGCTAACTATTTAAAGCACACAGAAAAAGAAAAAAGAAAAATTTTCTATAAATAACAACGTTAAAAAAGTATAAAAGCCTAAACCTTTCCTTCAACAAAACCACCAAAATTGTCATTTTCTTCAACTATCACACCCTTCACCGTTGAAAAATGGAGAAGAATGTGAAAGCCATTGTTCTTATTCTCTCTCTCCTCATTGCCATGTTCGCCCATGCAGCACATTCTGAGAAGGACGGTGTGGACATTGGCAAGGCTGTTGGTGCTGAAAACACGGTAATCGGATACCCGGCAATGAAAAAAGGTGCAATTCCATGCTCCAAAAAAATTCCTGGAGATCCCTGCGAACCACATGCGGCAGCACCCTATCAGAGAGGTTGTTCGAAGTTTGAAGGATGCAGGGGTGGCGAACACGGACCCTAGGTCCATGCAAGAGAATGAAGCCCAAGGATTTTCTAATTTGTTTTTATCTATTGTAAAATGATTGAAATAAATATGACATATTTGTGGAAAAAAATAACATTAAAACAAGGTGATGCAAGCTAATATATCCTACCACCACGGGCACTTATTCTTTGGATTTGCTATAGCTTTCTTACGCATTTTTCTTCTTCTTGTTTTTTTTTTTTTTTTTTTTTTTTTTTTTTTTTATGGAAAATTTTTGATTTTTCAAAACTCACCATCAAATGAAATACCAAACTAAGGATAAACCTGAAGCGAGATCCTCGTTAGGGTATTTGTGAGCTACTAGGGGTGTATTCGAGTCGAGTCGATTTCGAGTATCCCTATGGTCAAACTTGAACTTGAGTTTTTTAACCCGACTCAAACTCAAATTTGAACTCAACAAGTAATAATAATAGGATTCGAAACTCGACTCGATTATATAATGTACCGCTCAAACTCAATTTGGAAACTCGGTTTTTATATAATATTTTAATATATATATTTTTTATTTTTTTTATTATAATAATATATGTAGATATAATATATATTAATATAAATTATAAAGTTATTCGACAAGTTTTCGAGTATAAATTCTATTACTCGAACTTGACTCGATTGTATAATGAACTCGACTCGAATTCGATTAAATTCAAATCGAATCGAGTCATTGACTAAATGACTCGAACTCGGCTTCATTCGTGTAACAACCCTAGTGAGCATTGATTGAAATTTCATGGACAAAAAACATTTGAAACTTACAAATTTGAAGGTATATAAACAGCTCCTTGCACTACAAAATTAAAGCAATATATAGACGGTGACTTTTATTATCGGTGAATTTTAGTAACGATTTTTTGTGATTTTTAGAAACACTTTCGACGAAATCGTTAGGAAATGTATACATTTTCTGATGATATAAAATTTTCAGTCAGAAAAAGTTTATCAACCGTTAGTAAAGTAGCAAAACCGTCTATAAAAACTGATATTCAATTTTGACGACTAGTAGTTGTGGTCCTTAAATATAGCAGTGTATAAAGATAATTTAAAAACAATCACTATATAATTCTTCTTTTCTGTCACTTAACAATACCGTTTGTATAAATTTTTCATCTATACTGACTAATATATTTTACCGTTTGTAAATGTCATCTATCATTCAGACGGTTATCATTTATCATCGACAAATGTGACAATTTTTAGTGATAGTTTGGAAAAAGTTATTATATGAGTTTTTTTAGTAACGGTTAAATCATATCATTAATATAAATTTATACTTATACTAACCTAATTATTGCGCCGTTTGTAAAAGGGATATTTAATTAAAATAATTATTAATTATCGTCAACACTATAGGTAGAGGTAATATTGTAATTTTATAATAAATTATGTTCATAACTAGTAATAATATAGTGATAACTAAAATTGTGATAAGTTTAAGATAACTAATAGTAATATAGTAATAATTTTAATTGTGTTAAGTTTTTTATAATTAGTAGTAATATAGTTATAACTAATAGTAATCAGTGGTAAGCTTAAATTGTGGTATAATATAATCAGCAGTAATACAATGGTAACTAATAGAAATATAGTAGTAATTAGTTGTAAAATGTAGTAAGTTTATAATAACTAGTGTATAGTTGTAACTAATAATAATTAGTAGTAATATATAGTGATAATTTAAATTGTTCTTACCCGCCTTCGATTTCCGCTTCCCGCCTTCGATTCCCGCCACCCGCTTCTCGCATTCAATTCCCGCTTCCTGCCTTCGATTCCCTCTTAAATTGTCATACAATTTTTTTTTTTAAATATAACTTCTTCTTTCGATTCTCTTTTCTCTTTCAAAACCTAACTTTTCTATATAATTTTCCGCTCTTCATAACTTCCCGCCTTTAATCCCCTCTAATTCTAATTCATCATATTGTTTATCCTAAATATCCATTTAAGAGTTCGTTCTAATTACCTCTCAATCATTGGATCAAAAATAGAGAGTTTGTCCATCATTGGTTGAAATGAAATTTATACAATTTAGAATTAATACCTGAACAGAAGAAATAAACTAATTTGAATTGTTTTTGTGGTATACAAAAACACCATTAACGTAATATGAATTTATATTACTACATTATTATATGTAATGCTATTTAAGATAAACTCAATAGTGCCGTATCATTGTGGAGTACTATTATAATATAAAATCATGTAACTAATTAATACATAATATATAGTCTTACTTTGACAATTATTACATAATTCATTAATAAATTGGATATTATTAATTTAAATAATAGTACATGATATTCAATATTAGTAATTAGATAAAATTGTAATGAAAATTAATATTAGTAGTATTAGTAATTTAAATAATACTATATAATTATATAAATTAGTAATTATCAATATTATATAATCTAATAATCAATATCCAATATCCATCCATTTTAAAGTTTGGTTAAGACAATAAAATGTGATTTATTCGATTGGAATTTATCAAACTAGTTAGCATAGTTAGCTGGTATAAAATAGTTTACTTCTTTCTCAGGGTACATTATAATATCTCTTCACTTAGATTAATTTTTTATATGATTAGTTATTGTTATGTTATATTATAAATTTTTTGATTTTATTTAATCAATTATATTATTATTAATATTATGAATAATATTATATATGTTAAAAATAAAGAAAGAAATTATTTATGGTAATGCGGGTGTCAGGCACCCTCACGAACCAAGCGTGCTAATGGTAAGTAGTGATAATTTATGATAAGTAGTAGTATGGTAGTGGTAAGTAGTGATAATTGGTGGTAAGTAGTGGTAATGCAGATATCCAGGTAGTAAGTAGTGGTAACTAACAATGTAGTGGTAATGCAGTGATCATGTGGTATCAGTAAGTAATAACTATGGTGGTAAGTAATGGTAAATGTCATTTCCACTACTCTTATTTTTAAAAATCATTAAAAATAAAAAAAAGTAAATTCTAAGAATTAATTATATCAAATTCTAAAAATTAATTATATGATATAATTTTATATAAATTTCAACAAAAATAACAAATAAAAAAAAGAAAATATTATATAATTTTATATAAAATCCAAAACTAATCTATCAATATAATTAATTAAACTAATATAATTAAATAATATTAAATATCATGTATTTAATTATACTTACATAATCACATAATTAATTACACTATTACATTCTAAATTGTAAATAAAATTATAAAATAATTACTATTATATTATTTAGTTGAGACATTTAGACTAACTTGTAAAATAATTACTATTATATTAATATATATTTCTATATAATACTAATATATTAGTATAACTTATTGTTATATTATATATTAATATATTATATTATAACAAATATTATTATTATATTAATATTATATACATAGTATTATATTTTATATTATTATATTACATATTATTATATTATATTTTAACACATTAACATTAAATTATATACTAATGTATTATATTATGACAAATTATAATATATTTTATAAATTACTTATTAAATTATAATATAATTTTAATTATATTATATGTTCTACAATGATTTAATATTTCATTTTTTCTGATAAAACAATTAAAAAAATATAATAATAATAATAATAATAATAAAAAAATAAAAAAAAAAACCAAAGAGAGGGGCGGGCGCCCGCCCCTTTGCAAAACAACAAAGGGCGGGCGCCAGGCAAGGCTGCCTGGCGCCCGCCCACTATGTGTTTTTTTTTTTTTTTTTTTATTTTTTTTTTTTTTAATCTAATCTAAACCACTAAATAATTATATTTAATTACATAAATTAATTATTTTTAATTATTTTAACTTTAAATCATTTGTTAATAATTATTATATTTAAACAATTATTGTATGACATAGTATTATATTTAAACAATTATTATTACATAATTAATTAATAATTATTTATTTTTAATTATATATTATTTTATATATTATTTTTTAAAATTAAAAATAGAAAATAATAAAAGAAAAAAAAAAAGAGGGCGGGCGCCCGCCCTGGGCTGCCGGGCGCCCGCCCTTCACTATATACATAATTATATGAAAAAAATCTAATTCTAAAATTAATTATCATTATTATTTTATTTTATAAAAATTCTAAAAAATAATTAACAATAATAATTTTAATTAATAATTTTTCGATAAAAAAATTGGCGCACAGAGCCGAGCCTATAGAGTAACATATAGTAACCAAGCCGAGCCTATAGAGTAACATATAGTAACCAATAGTAACCAATGATATATAATATAATGTGAGCGCCTGGCGCCCGTCCCTATTAGTGCCTCTATTAGCGGGCGCCCGCCATAGGGGGGTCCTGGCGCCCGCCTCCATACGCGGGCGCCCGCCCTTCTCATTTGCAAAACACAAAGGGCAGGCGCCAGCGCCCCTTGCAGCTGCCCTATTTGTTTTTTTTTTTTTTTTTTTTTTTTTTTTACATATAATCTAATCACAATATAAATAATTATATTATAATTGTTACTCTATAATATATATTAATTCAATATATTTTTAAAGGTAAAATAGTTAAGTAAATAATTATATTTAATTATATAAATTAATTATTTTTAATTGTTTTACCTTTAAAAGATAATTATTATATTTAAATAATTATTATATTACAACATAGTATTATATTTAAACAATTATTATACAATATTATAAAATTAACTTAAGGAAAGACATGTGAACGACTAAAAATATATGAAAAATATAAAATGATTAGGAATGGTAAGGATTGTAATATAAAAAAGGCAGTTAAATTATGAAAAAATTACTCGTAAAAAAAAAGCGGGCAAAAAATATGAAAAAAATTGAAAAAAAATCGCGGGATTCTCCTTCCCTCCAAAAAGCTCTCCTCTCAAAATGCTTCCCTCTAAAAAACTTCCCTATCAAAATCTATAAAAACTTGTAATTTTACCAAAGTTTTTCTTCCTATAACTTATCTAAACCTCTCACTCAAATACCAACAACTTTGCAAAAATTTTACAAAAAAGTAATTGCTTTTTTTTTTTTCTAAAAAAAAATTTATTTTGGGTTCTACTACATTCTTCTTCTAAAAGATTTTGAATTTTTTTAGTTATGATTATGTGATGAAATAAACGACAGCTGACCATTTTTAGGTTTCTTCAATATCTGGGAGTGCAGATAAAATCCAACCATCATTATCACCGTCTGAATCTATCCAAGTAATATTTTATTTACAACCATTTTTTACAATGTATTAGGTAATTATATTCATTTCACCATTAATTTTTATTGATTTTTATTAACAGATTGACAGGATTGTGAATAAAGTTGTTCGTCTGCTTAGATTTGATACTGAGATTATGCCTTCAAAAGAGACATGCAGTTGCAATTGTGGGACATGCGATCTTTTTTTTTATCATATATGTATTCCTCATTCTACTTAATATATCAATCATTCTCGTATTTCAATACACATTTATATTATTTTTGTAATTTTTGTTATTTTATTGTCACAACACTATATTAAAAAAACCCCTATTATATCTCGTCTCCCATACGCAGCATCCGCCAAGGGGGCTGGCGCCCGCCCCTTATATGCAGGCGCCCGCCCCCCATACGCGGGCGCCCGCCAAAGGGGTGGCCTGGCGCCCGGCCCCCATACGCGGGCGCCCGCCAAGGGGGTGGCTTGGCGCCCGCCCTCCATACGCGGGCGCCCGCCATGGGTGGGGCCTGGCGCCCTCTCCCATACGCAGGCGCCCGCCAAGGGGTTGGCCTGGCACCCGCTCTTCATACACGGGCGCCCGTCCCACACACTGATCAAGCAACAGCAACCATGTTAAAAAATCGATGTTAAAAGTAGTAATATTTTGTAACAGACATGGATAATCGATGATAAAATCAAAATTTCCTAATTCAATGACAACAGAGGATCGATGGTAACCAATAATAACCCTAATAATAACATATCGTAACCGATGATAAAATCACTAATTTTTCCTAACTCAATAGTAACCGATGATAAAAATAATAACATCTCGTAACATATAATAACCGATGATAAAATCAGTGATATTTTCTAATACAATGGTAATTGACGATGAAAGTAGTAACATTTCATAACATATGGTAACCAATGATAAAACTAGTTGGTGATTTTTCCTAACACAATGTAATTGATAATGAAAGTAGTAGTATCTCATAACACATAATAACCGATAATAATATTAGTGACATTTCCTAACTCAATGTTAACTGATGATAAAATTAGTAACATTTTGTAACATATAGTAACAGATCATAAAAGTCTATTTTTCCTAACACTATTGATTGACTGACGATACAACCATTAACTATCTCGACACTTTTTAAACGTCACAATATATATATTACATGCTACAACAGTTGCACAAACCATCAGAATACATCTATCCCGACTGGTATATACTCAACTGATATTCTATCCGTTGGAGAAAGTATTACCGACGCTTTTTATGTATTTTGCTGACGATTTTTTACCGACTGTACAATGCTCTTATTTTGTAGTGTTGCTTCTAGTGCAATGATATATGGTTCTTAGTTGTGCTGCTTTTGATTTATTATGCATCATCATCATCATCATCATCATCTGCTCAATGTGTATTTCTTTTATAGTATTTGACTTAAATGATACTTGAAATTTAAGTATATAAATCTATCTTTCTAAGATAAGTTGCAAATGCGCAATATATATAAATCTAAATGAACTTTGATTCAATGTGCAACGGGTCTAGGACTATATTTTGAAAATAAATTTTAGTTATCTAATTTTTTTGGATATAAATAGCTAAAATTATCTGAGTAAGTTTACTCCCTAGCTTAGACATCAAAATGATGCATCTTCTCGTTAATCCAAATCAATGCACCACAAAATTTTTATCTTTATTTTTTATTATTATTATTATTTTTTTAATGAGCGACCAATAAACACAAGTTGCATGTTGGGTAATTCTCCTGGAAGTTTAATAAAATAATTCATTTTCTTTTTTTTTTTTTTTTGGGTTACATGGAAAGGGAGAAAAAACAACTAGTCTCTAAAAGAAGCCAACCCTCTCATATCTCTCAAGAGCACCCTTTAAAACTCAACAGGCGGAGAGTGAAACTTATGAACTCCTGCGGGATAGAAGTGACACAATTTAGCCATTGTGTTAGCACAAAGATTTCCTTGACGAGGAACATGGCGAACCTCACGAACGGATAAGTTTTGTATTAGCCCCCTTTTCTTTTTTTTTTTTTTTTTTTTTTTTTTTTTTTTTTTTTTTTTTTTTTTTTTTTTCGGTATTATACCAACTGGCATGCGAAGGCAAGCTCTGACTATCTGATTCGGGACTTGCAGTGATCTATTTAGGAGGTTATCCTTCCAATGTAGTCTGTTCCATGCTCAAATTACGAGTCGAACTCCCAATGTATTAGCTTTCTACACTCCCTCAACAAGTTTGGATTTATAAAAATATACTCTAAATGTCATTATTTGAAAATTCTTACATTTTGTAAAATTTTGGAAGGATAGTTAATTTTAAATACCTTCAGAAAGTCCTTTAGATATTTGGTGGACAGATTTTAAATTTTTAAGTTACCGATTATTAGAGTCCGGATCATCAGAACCATCGGTTACTTGAGTATTCGGTGATCGATAATTGATGGAATTTAAATATTCGGTATTAAGCAAAATTTTAGTGTTCGGTTAGACAATTCTTTAGATTTTGATTTTCTCATCGGTAGTTGGAGGGGACCATTTATTGTGAAAATCCTATCGGTGTATTATTTAAGTGACGGTCGTCGATATTAAGTTTCCAAATTCTTGTGGTCATCTATTGATGTTTAGACTTCCGTCGATATTATGAGAACCCATCGGTATATTGTTAGACTCACTTTCATATACCTATTCGATCACTTGTCTTGTTCGGTCATTGAGGATTAAATCTTGAACTTATCATTTTTCATCGGTTGTATACATGTCATCGGTTCTTCCTTTCACATGAATAGTCCATATGCCCTTCGGGCCTCTTTCATTTGACCGAACAGCCCATGTGTCCTTCAGCCAAGCACACAACATTACCAATTCTCATCGGTATAAAGTGAAGCTCTCTTCAGTTTGTTGGACACTTGAATTTAGAAATTCTATATCATCCCATTCGGTAATTCCCTTCGGCACGATGTGATTTTGAAATTTTGCACCCTCAATTCCCTACTGTTTGCTGTACATAGACACACACACACATTTAATACAAATTGGCTCTCATTGGCCAGTCTTGTTCCATTTCCATTGTTTGGCTTTAACACTCCTCATCGGTTGACAAATGGACCCAATTGACTGAACACAACATCTTTTTTTTTTTTTTTTTTTTTTTTTTTTTTTTTTTTATGAATATTGCACTGTCATGGTTTGCTTCTCTGCCGAATACTCTATTTCCCTTTCACCTCTTTGGCATTCCAGGTATTTGCTGTTTTGCTGCTCGACACTTGGAGGCACATTCTCCGATCGGCTCATATACATATACACCTTTGACTTTAGCAATTTCTTCACCAATGAATTCATTGACGTCAATTGCTTCCACGGTGATTTGGGATTGATCCCATGTGCTTAAACGCATCCAAAAAGTATTTATCCACTAAGTCATACAACCTCTCTAGTTATATATTACCTAATTTATATTATATCCTATACTTATTATTTCTTTTAATTTATTTCTGTTAAATATGAGACTCCTTCGGTGCAACAAATGTAACCCATTGGTGAATGACACTATCTTTTAAATTATGTTAGAACATTTGATTTTCCTTATTCAGTAACCGATGGGAATTGAATCCAAACACTACTATCTCTCATTGGCACTTTGACACCCCCTTTTGGTAATTGTTGCCGGATATTCAATTTGCTTCCACCGGTACCAAGTTGGCCATTTGTCTTTCCTCATTACTGAGAGTCCATCGGTCAATTCTGAGAGCCCATTGGTCAATGCTGAGAGCCTCTCGGTCAATGTATTTTCCTTGTGCACCTTTTATTTTCTTTGCAAATTTAAGTCTTATAGGATAAAGAAAACTTGATCAATATTCGGTCTCTCTCATCATTACTGAACATTCTCTCTCTCTCTCTCTCTCTAAATAATATTCCAAGTACTTGAACCCATTGAGTTGAGTTTCCAAATTATAAAAAATGATATGTTGGGTAGTTGAGTAAGTTGGGAAGAAAATGAGGGCAAATAAGTAAATAAGAGAAATGAGTTGTAAATAAAAAGGCGAATTGGGACTTTAGAACATACGAATGTCATATTTCAACTTTTCTCTTACTTTTCTCTCTCTCTCTGCTCATACACTACCTCTTAATCTCTTCTTGTTTCCAGCAAAGATCAATTAAAATACCACAAAACTCATACTTTAAAGACTCAAAAATTTATAACCCAATCTCTAAAAGTTAGATCTTGTGAGAGATTTAATGTTTTCTAGTGAGAGAAAATCTAGAATTTGATTGTGACTCGATTTGAGGCGAAATTGGATACCGAAATTTTGGTATTATGTTTAATCTCAGTTTGGATTTATTTTTCCTCTTTCATGACTTTGGAGTTATGCTAAAATTTGATAAAATAGATTTAGTGGATTTTGAGTCACCGTAAGTGTGAGAAAGATTGGGTATTGACTATTAGGGTTTTGGATTTCTTTGAAAGGATTGACATTGATGATGGTAGGTTTTTGATTATGTCTCTTAGGAGTTGGCGAAAACTGAACGAAACAAGACGTTTACTACAAATGCATCCAAGAGTGACTATCGTCTCTACTACTGTGAATGGTAACATGCTTGCACTTAAATGATATAAATGATTTTCAATAAATTTTCAAAATGATTTTGAAACTTGATTTTATATGTTTTAGTGTGTGTAGAATATTCCAAAAAATGATTTTAAAATTCTTATGCATCCTAATGTTTTGAATGAATATATGTGCCATGTTGATTTATCGATGTTAAGTACATTGTGGTTCTGGTTATTGATGAATAATTATTTATTTGATAGCACATGGAATGGATTGTTAAATTTTCATGAAATGGTGGAGGTGTGGTTATTGGGAGAAGTCTGAACCCCGAAAAATGGTTAGTTATTTCCCGTCACGGTGCGACTCGAAGGGGTGACGTGGTAGGGTTAATCTTGATAGACATGGTATGGTCGAATAACATGCCGCTTGAAATGCTATGGCCAATGCCAATGAGTGGGGTATTTGTAAATTGAAATTACTAAAAGTTTTTGCAGTTCCACTATAGGTCGTGGTAAACTTTTATTGGAAATAATGATTTTGGCTGCCTCGTGTTTGAAAATGTGAAATGATTGGATGCATATGAAATTGAATCATGATGATTGAAAAATTGATTTATTATTGAATGATCTTGTAACTGATATAATGATTTCAAATAGATATGTTTGATATGTCCACCACACAAATCTTATTTCTGTTCAACATGTATATCACTCACTGAGTATATATTCACCCCTCTCTGTCCATTTTTACAGAGGAAGATTAATTATTTCGCTAAGTCGTTTAGAGCCAGAATCGTTTGGGAAGACCTCCGTCAAAGACTCCTTTTTGTATAGATCTTACTATTGCCTTTGAGGTATCGATAGATAGACCCATGGAGGACAATTTGTATAAGAATTTATTTAAATATTTTTGAAACTCTATATTTCGATTTCAATTAGATTTGCCTATGTGTAAACCTTTATCGGGAATTCTTAAATTCCTTTTTATGAAATTTTCTTAGAAACAATTGTTGATTTTGTTTTCTATCTATAGAGATGGAATTGTGTCCTAATTGGTTGATAGCATTTGGTGGTCGGGATGATCTATGACTTTAATTGGTATTTTAATACCTTACGATGCCTTGGAGCACGGGGTGAGATTTACACGTGCTCAAAATAGCGCGACGGTTATCACATGCTCGGATCTACGGATCAGGGCGTAGCACAAAGAGTAACATGGTGTCGAAGACTATGAACAGGTGAAGGCGATTGAACACAAGTGGCTTATTAAACCTCATTTGTGACCGGTGAAAAATAATTTTTATTTTTTAATCATACAAATTGATTTTGAATAAATTCTTTTAGGAAGAGTTGAATAGACTAATTTATATACTTAATTAATATATAAACAACTTTATTCGTGAGTTTAGGTTTGACTTAACTTGTTTAATACTTTAATTATATCTAAAATTTAGTTTAATATTGTTATTAAGGAAAATTTATATCTTTATATATTAAGATTGAAAATATTATTCGATAAGGTTGACTTAGTAAAATTTAGTTCAATATTTGGTTTTTAATTGATATAATTAGTATTTTAGATTTGTATGATATGGATAAATTTTAGTCTCATAACAAAAATTAATATAAACAGATAATACAAAACAATAACTTTTTTTTGTGGAAACTTTTAGTTAAAAATCCAAATGTAGTTTATGACATCAAAGCAAAGAAACATAGAGAGACAAGAAATTCTATGAAAAATTAACTTCCGGCTAACTATTTAAAGCACACAGAAAAAGAAAAAAGAAAAATTTTCTATAAATAACAAGGTTAAAAAAGTATAAATGCCTAAACCTTTCCTTCAACAAAACCACCAAAATTGTCATTTTCTTCAACTATCACACCCTTCACCGTTGAAAAATGGAGAAGAATGTGAAAGCCATTGTTCTTATTCTCTCTCTCCTCATTGCCATGTTCGCTCATGCAGCACATTCTGAGGACGGTGTGGACATTGGCAAGGTTGTTGGTGCTGAAAACACGGTAATCGGATACCCGGCAATGAAAAAAGGTGCAATTCCATGCTCCAAAAAAATTCCTGGAGATCCCTGCGAACCACATGCGGCAGCACCCTATCAGAGAGGTTGTTCGAAGTTTAAAGGATGCAGGGGTGGCGAACACGGACCCTAGGTCCATGCAAGAGAATGAAGCCCAAGGATTTTTTAATTTGTTTTATCTATTGTAAAATGATTGAAATAAATATGACATATTTGTGGAAAAAAATAACATTAAAACAAGGTGATGCAAGCTAATATATCCTACCACCACGGGCACTTATTCTTTGGATTTGCTATAGCTTTCTTACTCTTTTTTCTTCTTTTTTTATTTTTTTTTAATGCAAATTTTTGATTTTTCAAAACTCACCGTCAAATGGAATACCAAACTAAGAATAAACCTGAAGCGAGATCCTCGTTACAGGTATTTGTGAGCTATTAGAGGTATATTCGAGTTGAGTCGATTATGAGTATCTCTGTGGTCAAACTTGAACTCAAGTTTTTTAAACCAACTCGAACTCAAATTCGAACTCAATAAGAAATAATAATAAGATTCAAAATTGCACTCGATTATATAATGCACAGCTAAAACTCAATTTGAAAACTTAGTTTTTATATAATATTTTAATATATTTTGTTTTATTTTATTTTTTATATTATAATAATATATGTACATATAACATATATTAATATAAATTATCAAGTTGATGAGTTTTTGAGTATAAATTCTATTACTCGTATCTGACTCAATTGTATAATGAATTCGACTCGAATTCGGTCAAATTCAGATCGAGTTAAGCCATTGACTCAGCGGCTCGCAACCGACTTGAACTCGACTTTATTCGTGTAACAGCCCTAGTAAGCATTGATTGAAATTTCATGGACAAAAAACATTTGAAACCTATCTTTCTTTTATAGTATTTGAATTAAATGATACTTGAAATTTAAGTATATAAATCTATCTTTCTAAGACAAGTTGCAAATACGCAATATATATAAATCTAGATGAACTTTGATTCAATGCATAACAAGTCTTGGGCTATATTTTCAAAATAAATTTTAGTTATCTTATTTTTTTGGATAAAAAAAGCTAAAATTTTCTGAATAAGTTTACTCCCTAGCTTAGACATCAAAATGATGCATCTTCTCGTTAATCCAAATCAATGCACCACAATTATTTTTTTCTTTTTTTCTTTTGTTTTTTTTTTAATGAGCGACCAATAAACACAAGCTGCATGTTGGGTAATTCTCCTGGAAGTTTAATAAAATAATTCTTTTTTTTTTGGGTTACATGGAAAGGGAAAAAAACAACTAGTCTCTAAAAGAAGCCAACCCTTTCATATGTCTCAAGAGCATCCTATAAACCTCAACAGATGGAGAGTAAAACTTATGAACTCCTGCTGGCTAGGAGTGACCCAATTTAGCCATTGTGTCAGCGCAAAGATTTCCTTGACGAGGAACATGGCGAACCTCACAAACGGATAAGTTTCGTATTAGCTTTCTACACTCCCTCAACAAGTGAGACTGAGAATGAATCACCAAGGTGTGAGATGTCAACACCTGCATGACCGAGGAAGAGTTGAGCTCTAAAATCAGAGGAGAGTATTTGAAATCCAATAAGATACGAAGACCTTCATAAACTGCATGAATTTTTGCCAACTCGTGGTCTACAGCTCCTAGATTGACTGTAAAGCCCAAAATCCAAAACTCATGTTCGTCCCTAAGGATACCCCCAGCACTTGCGGAATTTAAATGGGAATAAAAAGACCCATCAGTATTGTAAAGAATATTGACAATTCCTAAATTGAAGAGATTTTAGAAATATCTTGGGAATTAATATTGCAAGTATTGGGAATAAATTTTGGAGATTTCCAAATTAAAGAAGTCTTAGAATATTGACTTTCTAAAATTCCAATATTGTAATTATTTAGTTTATTCTTTACAATCTTGTAAATATTCTATGTAATCTTTCTTTTTATATTTCTAGGGTTTAACCTCATGGAATCACCCTATTTATAGGGTTATTGTACAATCTATTGTATATATAATATATACACAAGCCATTTTTCTCTTAGTTTGCTTTTCTTTATTCTCTCAGTTTTTCTGCTTTATTCTGCTTTTTCTAACATGGTATCAGAGCACTAGGTGTTCGATCTGATTTTATTTTATCAATTAAACACTTTCTTTTTTGTCGAGTTATGGAGAAATTAGATATTTCTCAACCTATATCAGTTATGCTTGATGGATACAACTATCAGGCATGGTTTCAAGGGATGAGAAGTTTTCTTAAGGGTAGGAGGCTATGGCGTTATGTTACAGGAGATATCAAATTGCCTATAAAATCTGATGACGAATCGGATGATGATTTTGGCAACCGTCTTGAAGATTGGGATAGCAAAAATCACCAAATTCTTACTTGGTTTCGTAACACATCTGCACCTTCTATTCATCTGCAATTTAGTCGTTTTGAGACGGCTAAAGAAGTTTGGGACCTTCTTGCAAGTCGCTATACTACATCTCTGGCTCATCGGTATCAATTGCTCATCAGAACTTCACTCTTTACGACAAGAACGAGGTCGATCAATCAATGATTTTCTTGCCCGTGTACAAGTCAATATGGGATCAACTTGCTCTCTCCCGAACCCCATTGGCAATGTAAAATTGACGCCAGTAAATATGCAATATATCGAGACCAAGGACGTCTGGTCCAATTTCTTATGGCTCTAACATCAGATTTTGAGCCTGTTAGAGCTTCTTTGCTTCATCGACATCCTCTCCCTACTATTGAAACTGCAGTTTCTGAGTTGATATCAGAAGAGACTGCAGTGGGATTACTCAAACCTCAACATAGTGATGTTGTATTGGCCACCACTACTCGAGGACCAAAATTTCCAAATTTCGTAGTTTGCCGAAGTCAGGTCATATCCTTCCTAATTGTCCCACTGTTGAATGTAGGTTTTGCAAGAAGCGAGGACATATTTCTAGTCGATGTCTTGCTAATCCTATGATTGAATGTAGATATTGCAAAGAGAAAGGTCATCTTATTGAAAATTGCCCAAAGAAGGTCATTCAATCCCAAAATCGTTCTGCTACAGATTCTCGACATATCTCACAATCTGCTGCTATTACGCCCTCGAGGATTCGCTACTACCACCTCTTCTTCTCAGCCAACAATATCTCTTGGTGATCTTCAAACCCTTTTACAACAAGTTCTTTCTTCTGAAAATCACAAACATACTGCACTTTCTACCGTATCAGGTATTTCTTCTTGTTTTTTTGACTCTGCTTGCTCTAACCATATGACCCATAATTCTCATTCTTTTACTTCTTTATCCGCTCCTAGTACACCATCTATGATTCATACAGCTGATGGCTCTACCATGCCACCACTCATATTGGTCATCTTTCTAACTCTTTTTAGATTTACCGGATACATTTTTTTGTCCCTACACTTACCTTAAATCTTATCTCTGTTGGTCAATTATGTGAACTTGGATTTGACATAATATTCACTTCTATTGGATGTGGTGTGCGGGATCCTCAGACGGGAAAGATCTTTGGGACAGGCCGTAAGGTTGGACGTCTATACCAGCTTACTTCTCTTCACATTCCTATTAGTCGTTCCTCACTCTCTTGCCCCTTGTTCCTTCATCCTTTCACTTATGGCATCTTCGTCTAGTTCATCTATCTCTTAATAAACTTCGTTCTTTAATTTCTTCGGGTTCACTAGGTTGCATTCTTGATGAATCTCTTCAATGTATTTCATGTCAAACTGCAAAACAACCTGCTTTATCCTTTAATACAAATGATTCTATTTCTAGTGCTCCCTTTGATCTTATTCACTATGATATTTGGGGACCATCTCCTACACCAACTATGGGTGGGTCAAAATATTTTGTTGTGTTTATTGATGACTACTCCCGTTTTACATGGATTTATTTGATGAAAAACCGTTCAGAATTACTTCAAATATACAAAAACTTTGCATCAGTGGTTCAAACTCAATTTTTTCAAACCATCAAAATTTTACGCACTGATAATGCATCCAAATATCTTGAGTCTACTCTTATTATGTTTCTTAAACAGCATGGAACCATTGTCCAACGTTCTTGTCCAGGTACTTTCCAACAAAATGGTAGAAGCGGAAACGAAAACATCATCACATTCTTGACATAACTTGGTCTTTACTTTTCTCTGCATCTTGTCCATCACAATTTTGGGGTGAGGCGGCTCTTACAGCTATATATGTCATCAATAGAATACCTTCTTTTACAATCTCTAATATCTCTCCTTATGAGCGGTTATATGGTTCTTCACCAGTATATAATTCTCTCAAAGTCTTTGGTTGTGCTTGCTTTGTGTTACTTCAACCTCATGAACATAATAAGTTACAACCTCGAGCACGATTATGTTGTTTCCTAGGGTATGGCATTGAACACAAAGGATATAGATGTTGGGATCCTGTCTCCAATCGTCTTCGAGTTTCTCGACATGTCATCTTCTGGGAAAATATCATGTTTTCTTCCTTATCTCCTTTTCGTACCACATCTCCATTACTTACTAATGTATCTTCTGATTTATTTCCTTCTAGTTCTGATACATTGACAGATACTTCAACTCTTACGGCTTCTCCTTCAGATTCTCTCCCAAATGATGGACCTGCACCCTCTTCCACTGAAACTGAGTTGCCTCATGAATCCATTCCTCGACCAACAAGAGTAAGAGCACCCCATGTTCGTCTTCTTGATTATCATTGTTATTCTACAATCTCCACTCTACATGAGCCTCAATCTTACCGAGAGGCTAGTACTAATCCTCTTTGACAGCAAGCTATGCAAGAAGAACTTCAAGCCTTGGAGAACACACATACTTGGGATTTAGTTGATCTTCCTAGAGACAAAACTCTTATCGGATGTAAGTGGGTTTATAAAATCAAAACTCACTCAGATGGGACTATTGAACGATACAAGGCTCGGCTGGTCGCAAAGGGATTTACACAGGAATATGGCATTGACTATGAAGAAACATTTGCTCCTGTTGCTCGTCTTACCTCTGTGCGTAGCTTGCTTGCTGTTGCTGCAGCTAAACAATGGCCCTTGTATCAGATGGATGTTAAAAATGCTTTTCTCAATGGAGTTCTAAAGGAAGAAGTTTATATGAAACCACCTCCGGGTTATTCACATCGCCCAACAAAGTCCGTCGTCTTCGTCGTGCTTTATATGGCCTAAAACGAGCTCCCCGTGCCGGTTTTCTACTTTCAAAGAGGATCTTGTCGGTGATTTTGGTTTCTCTCCTAGTGCTTATGATTACGGCACTCTTCATTCAAAGCCGATCATGGTACGTTTTACTTCTTCTTTATGTTGATGATATGATTATCACCGGAAGCGATCTCTTGCAATCTCCAAATTCAAACATTTTCTTTGTGGCAAATTTGAAATGAAGGATCTCGGTCATCTTAGTTATTTCTTAGGGCTGAAGTTACTCCTACATCTTTCCGGTTATTATTTGTCTCGGGCAAAATATGCCTCGACCTTCTTTCCCGTTCGGGCATTTCGGATAATAAAATTGCTTCCACCCCTCTTGAGCATAATGTTAAACTTTCTCCTACGATGGCAACCTTCTTTCGATCCTACCTTATATCGGCAATTAGTAGGCGGTCTTATTTATCTTCATGCCACTCCTCCCGATATCTCTTATGTTTGTTCACATTGTCGGTCGGTTTATGGCTGCACCACGATCTCCTCATTTTTTTGCCGTTTCTGATTCTTCGTTATGTTAAAGGCACCTTATTTCATGGACTTCATTTTTCTCGTCTCATCCTCATTACGCTACGTGCCTATTCGATGCTTTGATTGGGCTGGTGATCCTACTGATCGACGGTCTACTACGGCTATTGTATTTTTCTTGGTGATTCTTTAATCTCTTGGCGTAGTAAGAAACAAACTTTTACGGCTCGCTCTAGTACAGAGAGGAATATCGTGCACTTGCGACACTCTGCTTGCAGTTATTATGGATTCAGAGACTTCTTTGTGACCTTGGTATACCTACTTCTTCTCCAAGTCCTCTATATTGTGATAATCGTAGTGCTATTCAGATTGCTCATAATGATGTCTTTCATGAACGAACTAAACACATTGAGATTGATTGTCACTTTATTCGTCAACATATAACTAATGGTGATCTTCAAATATTCTTTCTTCGCTCTGTCGATCAATCTGCTGATTTTTTTACCAAGACTCATCTTCCTGGACGTCATGATGATCTATTATGCAAACTCAAGATGACTTCTCTACACCCATCCTGAGTTTGAGGGGGGGTGTAAAGAATATTGACAATTCCTAAATTGAAGAGATTTTAGAAATATCTTGGGAATTAATATTGCAAGTATTGGGAATAAATTTTGGAGATTTCCAAATTAAAGAAGTCTTAGAATATTGACTTTCTAAAATTCCAATATTGTAATTATTTAGTTTATTCTTTACAATCTTGTAAATATTCTATGTAATCTTTCTTTTTATATTTCTAGGGTTTAACCTCATGGAATCACCCTATTTATAGGGTTATTGTACAATCTATTGTATATACAATATATACACAAGCCATTTTTCTCTTAGTTTGCTTTTCTTTATTCTCTCAGTTTTTCTGCTTTATTCTGCTTTTTCTAACAAGTATTAAGCTTAAAGTAACCTGTCAGAGGAGGACACCAACAAATCCAGCGGCCCCTTTTATGATCTAGTCTGCATTTCGAAGCAATAGCAGCATGAGAATTTTGAGCGTGAGCAACTGCGTATTGGACGACTTTCTCCGGAGAGAAATCAGTCTCCTCAAAGACTACCTTAAACCTATATTAAAAATATTGTTAAAATTTTATAAAAATACCATAAAAAACTTAAAATTGCTGTTAAAATTTTATTTAATGGTGTTTGTTCCTTTTAAATTATAACATTTGCTCCTTATATTTTGTACTTCATCATAGATATATGTTCCCCCCTAAAAAAAAAAAAGAATTTTCCATGATGAGCATGGTCTTTGGGTTCGTGACTTTACACGATGAATATTGTGGTGGTAGATTTTTTTACAACGGAGTTAAGTGATATCCGGGAAGGACTCTACCTCCTTATCCAAGCAAAACTCTTTCCGGCTAAGGTTGATTCTGCTGAGCTTGTAGAGGTCCTCTCAGTTGGCTCCCTTCCATCCCAGGCTCATTTTCGGTGTGCCGATACTTTAATAATCTTCCTTTTACTTAGCGAAGGAACCAAATAAATATATGTTCCTACTACTGACTCCAAGAAATAACATTATTTTTTTTTGTTATAGAGATTTAAATTTTGAATCACGGGATAGAAAGAAAGGATTATAACCACTAAATTATTCTATTGGAACAAGAAACAGCAGTACTTAAAATGAGTAGCAACTCCATGGACCAAATCTAAAAAAATAAAAACCCATTCATTAAATTAAAAACATTGAACAAATTCTTTTCAAGTTTAAATTGGATTTACATTCAAAACTAATGAAACCACTTAATTGGTTCCCAAGATATAAACAAAACTCTTTCCCACCATGAAGATGATTAATCATCTTCAACTGAGAGACCTCAGATGCTCACTCTCATTCTTTGGTTTCCTTTGATTGAAAAGAAAACCTAATTTATTTCCAACAAAAACCAAAACATTTTTGGCTTTGGCCTTTATGCCACCTTAGGATTTGGTATCAATAGAATATGTACTGAGGCAGGGAAGCCGTTAATAGACCATTATAACATTCCCCTAAGGCCTTGGAGCATCGTGTTCTTGTTTCCACCCAAATTTTTAACACAAACATGTCGATTTTGTAAATTCAAAAGTTATTTCTTTCTTTTTCCTTTATATTTTAATTTTACTAAATGATATGTTATATTTGAGTGATTAGAGTCATCGATCATACAAAAATTAATCAATTTTTATTAAATTTATTTTAAGTGTCCAAGATTATATAATCAATTTTTAAATGATTTTTTAATTCAAAGTTTATTAAAAAGTAAATAAATAAAATTTAATAAATAAATTAAAACTAACTAAATGCAAAATTCTAAAAATTATTCTTAACTCAAATTATAAAATATAACAAAAGTACACATAACATAAAATTATTAAAAAGGTGCAAAATTAATCTAAATTCTTAATGAGAAATAAATTAATATGACTATAGTCATCTACGATTTCTGCAGAGGGAGGGACGTCAAACTCCCCCACACATCCAAATCCCAACCCACGTCATCCCGTCGGGTCGCTCCGTGGTGGGAATATGACTATAGTCATCTACAACACCCTTCATTTCTCAATCAATCCATTTCTCAATAATGTGCCATGATTTTCAACAAATAATCCATAATTTCATACCAAAACAGTTCATAGAACAATATCAAATAGCACATGGCACAAAAGCATTTATAAACACAATGGATGCATTCGTATTTTACAATCCAGTTCAGACAGCCCACAATCACAAAACAATTTATATAAAACATGTAAAAATCTTTCAAAATCATTTTCAAAGCAATTTTTAAAACAGATTTCTCATTTACGAACACAATGAACCATCCACTCACCTTTAGAAAGGATATCCACTCCCTATGTCCGAAATCAACTCAAAATGACTCCTTTCAAGTCTCCAAAAGTCAACCTAAACCAATCAACACGAATAATTATCAATTAAAGTTCTATTAAAGGGTTTTCAATTTTCCCTTTATTTACAATAGCCTAAACTTGCACAATTACATTCCTAAACTTCCGTTTTATCAATCTAGTATCATTTCAAATCACCGACGACTTTAAATTTACAATATTCCTCAATTTTACCAATTTTCTCCCGAATTACATAATCTTAATTTAATTCACATCAATTTCAATTCACATATAAAGCTTCTCATCCTAGATTCAACCCTAAATTTACTCAATTTAGTAAGAGGATAAAAAATCTCTCACCTAGGATTTCTCGGTCTACAGTCCTAGCTTCCAGTCATCAGTGGATTCAAACTCAAACCTGTAACGATTTCAATTTGCAGCAATCGTTAGAATTAAACCTAACGACTAAGAATATTCAACCCTAGAATCAAAATTGAAAAACCTAGGCTTACCTCTGCAGAGCTGTGACCTAGGGTTTTTGCTGTCCTGCAGCTAGGGTTTTCAAAGGATTCAATGGCCGCTGGTTTGGGTCGTCGACAAAGGGAAGTGCTCACAGTAAGCACTGCGAGCTAGCAAAAGAGGAAGACAATGGAAGTTCTCGCTCAATTGGTGAGAGGCGACCTCCTGAGGGGGTGTAAAGGGGTAGGTCGCGGGTTTGACGCTAAGGCCCTGCAGGGATGCGAAGGGTCGAATGCCGAATCTACGGAGACAATATCTTGAGTGAAGGTACCCGCCCGAGGGAGGTAGCCTCTCACAATAAGTCTATGCATATCGGGGGGACATTAAGGTATAAAAATAATGTAAACACCTCTCCCACAAGTTTGAGCCTTTAAATTGGATACATATTTCACAAAATTTAAATTTGGATTAAAAAAAAAGGAGAGGAAGCTTATTTTATAAAATTTAAAATGATATCAAATTGGGAGGTTTTCTATATGAGTTATTTTACATCATTTTTAACACTTTATATGATTGGATGTATTTTTTAATAATAATAATAATAATAATAATAATAATAATAATAATAATAATAATATTATTATTATTATTATTATTATTATTATTATTATTATTATTATTATTATTATTATTAAAAAGTTAAGCATTACGCTGCTCAATGTGTATTTCCTTTATGGTATTTGAATTAAATGAATAATACAGGATACTTGAAATTTAGGCATATAAAACTATTTTTCTAAGATAAATTGCAAATACATAATAAAAATCTAAATAAAATCTAATTTAATGAGTAGCAAGTCTTGTATTATATATATATTGAAAATAAATCTTAGTTATCTTATTTTTTTGGTATAAATTCCTGATAAGAAATAAATTAATATTTTTTGAATTTTATTTTATTTTCTAAAGTTAAAATCAAATTTATAAAATTAAGGTCCTAAATGAAGAAATTGCAAGACAAAATCTGAGAATAAAACACAAAAAAAGATAAAATAAAAATAAAAATTACAAAGCAAACATGTCCCAAAATTGGAAAGTCCAAATTGAGAAATCAAATAGAGAAAAGGAATGTTCAAAGATGGCGAATTAGAAATGGACTACGGCGATCGAGTGCGTAGAACTCAAGTCGAAGACGAAGCAACGAATTGAAAGTGAATCAATGTGGTGAAGCAGATGCTTAGGCGGAGCAATTGACGGATTAGTCGAAGAGCCAAAATTGAAGCAGGCGAATGGCGGTGGGTGGAGAGTGATGATGGCGTCGAAGATGATGAAAGGCAGCAACCGAAGAGACAAACAGGCGAAGAATGCAAATAGAGGCGATTGAAACCGAGCAGCTTGCAGACATCGGGGAACGGCGATTGATAAATAACTGGGTAGAGAAACAGAGGACAACGGTGGACTCTAACGCGAATTTGAAATGGAATTGAATTTCAGTGGAGCAGACGAGGGCAATGGGGATTCAAGGCGCCGAAGAACACTAAGAAGCAATTTTTGACAGAAACATTGACGCAGAATCGAAGGGCGAAAGGAACTGATGATGGTGATAAAGAACGAGGGGTGAACGAAATTGATGGCCGATCGCAATATTTTTTTATTAAGTTGAATTATATTAATTATTTTTGTGAGTTTTATTTTAAGAGTATTGAACTTATTTAAAAAAATTAGATTACATAAATAGTTGTTAGTATTTTGGACATAACCTTTTGTTCTGATATTCGATTGACTTGATTGTTATTGGGTTAGAAAGAAAACTTTAACCTCTACAAATTTTGTGAATAGTGTAGAAATTGATCCAGTCTCAAAAATATCCAAAATTTGGGAACAAAATTACTGTGGTATTAGAAATTAAGGATAAGAATGAAGTTTTCAAGTCAAAGTGAAAGAACCAACTCTTCTAAAGGACCACAAATTCTTTCTCATTTAGGACTTAGTCTATAAATATGAGACATCTTCATTCACACATATAGGAAGAGAAAAAAAAAACCCTAGCAACCTCCTTTACACGTGAATTCCCATCTTCCTTTAGGTGTAAAAGGGATTGTAATATTTTATTTTATTTTATTTATTTTATTTTTTTTTACTATGTTTAACTAAATTTCTTATTCTTAGAATTCGATAGATTCTATTTTTTGATTAATAACATGAGTTGATTTATTTCTCTCTCTTAAACCGTTATTGACATTATTATTTGACGGGATTTTATTGTTAAATTTAATATTTTATATGTTTTAGGGATTTACGTTTTCATGATTTAAAATTGAATGCATGAAATTGAAAGAATATTACATGAATTCAAACCAATATAATAAAATCTATATAGGGTTATAACATCGATAAATGATTAATTTTGTATGTTGGGATTTTAGGAGAAATCTTAAATTATAGATATTTCATAGAATTTAATGTAGTTCAATATAATCAAGATTATATAACCATTGGGTGAATCTAATTTAGAGAGTTCTATCATCATCAATAATAATTTTTTAGTTAATAAACTTTAAAAGATTTAAAAAAATTTGACTATGTGAAAAATTTAAAACAAATAAAATCAATGTTCTAGAGTTTTATAAAACTAGGCTTTTTATTCATTAATATTTTTGTAATTTGATATTTTCGTAGTTTTAATATTTCTACAATCTTGATTTGTTCTGTCCAATTTAGATAGAGTAATTTATAATTGATAATGCAAAATATTCTTGAAGGAACGACACTCACTTCATACTATACACAACACTAGATTAAGATATACTTGCTAGAATTTATGATACACAAAAATCGCATAACAATGGTGAAGAAGACAATATATCTTAGGTTTGACTTTGTTAAATATCCTAATTATATGTTAAGATTAATTCATATAGTTATTAAACAAAATTTATATCTTTATATATTAAGATTCATAATATTGTTGGGTAAGGTTCACTTAATTCTGATTTGGTCCTCAATTGATATAATTAGCATTTTAGATTTGTATGATATGAATATGAAATTTTAATTTTGTAATAAAAATTATTACAAATAGATAATACAAACAATTAATAACTTTTCATTTGAAAAAATTTAATTAAAAAAACCAAAAATAGCTTATGATATCAAAGCAGAAAAGAAAAGAAAAGAAAAGAAAAGAAAAGAAGTTCTATGAAATTAATTGAGGATCGAAAACCATAATATCCTGACTAACTATTTAAAACACTAAGATGCAGTGGACATTGGCAAGGCCGTTGGTGAAGAAAACACGATAATCGGATACCCGGCAATAAAAAAAGGTGCAGTCCCATGCTCCAAAAGAATTCCCGGAGATTCCTGCAAGCCACATGAGGCAGGACCCTATCAGAGAGGTTGTTCGAAGTTTCAAAGATGCCGGGGTGGTGGACACATACCATAAGCCCATGCAAGAGAACAAAGTCCGAGGATTTTCTAATCTCTTTTTAACTATTGTAAAATGATTGAAATAAATATGTCATATTTGTGGGGGGGGGGGGAAGAGAAAAAGAAAAGCAAGCTTTTGCATTTGCTAGAGCATTTCTTCCTTTTTTTTTTTTTTTTTTTTAAATTCTCAATTATCCTAAACTAAACATCAAATGAAATACCAACATAAGAATAAACCTGGCATGAGCAAAAAATTTATATAGGTTGTATAACAAATGTAATTCACAAAAATCAAAAGTGATTTTTGACAACTTTGATGATTTTTTCTCAAAAATAGGAAAAAACTATTTTAAATGAAGTTGATTTAAAATAGTGATGTTGATTTCTTGAAAATCAATTTCGAAGTCAATTTCAAAAACTATTTAAAATCTATTTCAAATCTACCCAAAAACCAGGAGAAAAAGGGAAAGAAATTTTAAATGAAGTCGATTTTTAGAAATCGAGAGAAAAGGATGACTTTTAAAATTTCTGTCAGCATAAATTCTATCAAAATCATTTAGTTTTGAAAATAGAGAAAATTTTTTTGACAACTTTGATGATTTTTTCTCAAAAATAGGAAAAAAAATTTGAATGATTTTTCATTCATATATTTCCATTTTCATTATTTTTCTTACTAAATAAATTATAAAATTTAGAAACAACCTTACTTGTAAAAGTTCTACCAAAATCAATGAAAATATTTTATAAATTAATATTCCAAAATTAAAGTGATTTTATCAAAAATCCACTAAAATTTGAAAAGATTTTAATTGACTTTAAATTATGTTTTTAATGAATCATAATGACATTATGACACATCATGAGTCTCATCAATTCCTTTTTTTTCTTTACTTACTAAGTTTAGTGGGGAAAACCCGAAAAAAGCAAAAAAAAAAAAAAAAAAAAAAAGTAAAACTTTAAAAAAAGCAAGAAAAGCAAAAAAAAAAAAAAAGTAAGTTTGAAAATTTAAATGTCTATTCAAATAGGGTTGTGTTATTTTTTTTTTTAAAATATAAATTTGTCAATGTATTACCTTAATAGAAAAAGAAAAAAGCAAAAAAGCAAAAAAGTAAGTTTGAACATTTTACCACCTATTCAAATAGTATACTATAAATTTATTTTCTCTTTTAAACTTACAATCCTTGTAGATTCGAAATAAAATACGATGATTGTTCCAAACCTCCAATCTTGAAATCTTAAATATCTCGAGAAAGATTCCTCCTAACTTAGAAAAAAGGAAGATGGAAAGAAAAGAAAAAAAGAAGACAAAACCAAATAAGATAAGGGCCATAATTAATTTTCTAGAATAGAATGCTGCAAAAAAATTATTTAATACATGAATTAAAAGACTAGCCAATAACAAATTAAAAAATATTTATTTTATGTGAACTTTATATCAGTTAAAAAAAATTTCTATAAAATATAATATAATAAAAAATTAAAAAAATTAAGAGATGCCAAATATCATTTTTACCTTTAAGTGACTTTTAAAGCTCTAAAAACTCGATATTTTTTTTATTTTGGAGAGCAGCCATAGATATAGGCAAAAGTATTCAAAATTTCAATCTTCTTCTTCTTCTTCTCGGATGTTTTAGTGACTCAATCACAGCAAAAATATATACAATAATTAAAAAAAAAAAAAAAATAGAGAACGAGTATATGATAAATACCTCAACGTGTAGAGTTTCCCAAAAAATCGACCATACGTCCCTTGCATAGATCTCGCGGTCGGGATGGTGATCACGATATTAATCGAACCACCACTGCAATACCACGACGCCGTAACCCTCAGTCCGACGATCATTACAAGGGAAAAATTCCCTACACAAATTCTTTCTCATGCCCTCAATTTTTCTCAAGTCATTCTCTCATGACTGTCATATAACTCTCATGAAGTATGAAGTTAGAAGAGAGAGAGAGAGAGGTGTCCTCCATCGTAGTGATACATTAATTGTGGAGACTATTATGGAAATGGTTGAGGTAGTTATGGGTTAGGTGGCAGTTATTCCACTAACCCTTTACATTTACCATAATGCTCTTGGATATATCCAACTAATAATTATTATTATTATTATGCTTTTTTCTTTCTTTCCTTTTTTTTTGGCTTCTTCCAAATTTTAATTGTTATTATGTCACAGAATAACAAAACTTTAATTTAGAAAATATTTTGATTGATTTTGGCCTTTTGCTTTCTTTTGCTTTTTGCAAACTTAGTTCGGGAATATTAATTTAAAAAATATTTTGATTGATTTTGGTAGATTTTTGGTGAGTACAGTTGTTGTTTCCAAATTTTATAATTTTTTTAGTAAGAAAAGTGATGAAAATGGAAAGATATGAACAAAATCATTTAAAATTTTTTTCCTTATTTTTGGGAAAACATTATTCAAAATTGCCCAAAAAATTTTCTCTCTTCTTAATAAATGAATGATTTCAAGAAAATCTGCCCCAATAAAAGTTTTAAAAATTCACTTTTTCTCTCATTCACCACAAATTGATTTTTGACTTCAAAGTTGATTTTTTAAAAATCAATTTCATCTAGATTCTTTTCCCTTGTTTCTGGGTAGGCTTTTGGCCAGCTTTAAAGTCGTTTTTCTGAAAATTGACTTCACTATTTTTATAACTCAAATTCAAATCACAATATTTTAATAATTTTTTTACCAATCTTATTAATATTTAGGAAAATAACCCCCAAAATGGAAAATTCTTTTTGTATTTTGTTTTGTTTTTTTCCTCTCAGTAAGATAAAGAAGCCAATCCAAGAGAATGAAGTCCAAGGCTTTTCTAATTTGTTTTTATCTATAGTAAAATGATTTAGATAAATATGTCATATTAGTTGTGCAGTTTCGTACTCAAAAATAACACTTAAAATATAACGCATGTTGTCTTTCACTTTTTGAGGTAATTGGCTCTATAATCAACCAAGCAAATGCCTGAGATTTCATTCATACAACCAACCCTACAATTTAACTCTTGATGACTAACTCTAGACTGTCTTTCATTAAGGTGGAGCATCAGAATAAACTGCAGTAAATTGAAGCATATGATAATGACACGTGACATGAACAAACGATATTGATAGTCATATCTCTTATTTCAAATACATTTAGCAATTGCCATAGAAATGTAAAAATCAACAAAGTAAAGAGAAAGAAAACATACAAAGAGCAAGCAAACACAAGATTTATGTCGTTTTGCTTGTAAGCCTACTCCAAAGGCGAAGAGGAGATAATCCACTATCAAGGAGGGTACAATGTCGAAGATATCTCTCTTGAAACCCAAGCCCCAAAACACACATACCCTCAATTCGGCTCTTCTAAAAACCTAGATGAATACAACATATATATACACTAACCTGCCGGTGCTACATAGCAAAATGAAGCAGGTCGGGTGAACAGGTTCCAGCCTGGCCCCTCCACCGTCCGATCTCTCAATAAATATTGGGATTTAATTTAGCCATGTGATATGATTCAAGTCACTACATAACATTTATGGACACAGGAAAAATGAACCTAGTCTAAAAGAGAAATAAGTGCAACAAGATTTATGCATCACACTGATATTGTCAACGAGTGGTAATATATTCTGAGAGTTTCATTGCACTTGTCTCCAACAACAGTGTCAATTAAATACAAAATTTCCAATAGTTAATAGAGATCTTGTGAATATATCTCATGAAAGCTTCTGCTGTAAAACCCTAAAATTCCAGGGTTTCGCATTTGAAAAAGAAAGGAGACTAAATTGAAAGTGGCTTCAGGGGTTCGGAGAAACTTTAATTGGTGAGTTTTGATTTGAATCAGCTCGTTTAATATCTTCATTATGATTTGATTTTAATTGATATAATTAATTTTAGGTTTTTATGATATGGATACATTTTAATTTCATAACAAAAATTAATACAAACAGATAAATATAAACAATTAAATTTTTTTTTGAAAATTTTTAGTTGAAAATCCAAATATAATTTATGTCATCAAAGCAAAGAAAAAAAAGAGACAAAAAATTCTAGGAAAACAATAACACCTGGCTAAACTATTTAATGCACGCACACAAATCAAAAGGAAAATTTTTTTTATAAATAACAATGCTTCAAAAGTACAGAACGCAAAGCTTTCCCTTCAACAAAGCAATCAAAATTGCCATTTTCAACTCTCAAAACCTTCACCATTGGAAAATGGAGAAGAACGTGAAAGCCATTGTTCTTATTCTCTCTCTCCTCATTGCCATGTTCGCTCATGCAGCGCATGCTAAGAAGGATGCAGTAGACATTGGCAAGGCCTTTGGTGATGGAAAAATGGTAATCGGATACCCGGCACTGAAAAGAGGTGCAATCCGATGCTCCAGAAGAATTCCTGGACATCCCTGTAAACCACATGAGGCACGGCCCTATCAGAGAGGTTGTCAGAAGTATCAAAGATGCAGGGGTGGTGGACCCGGACACTAGGCATCCATGCAAGAGAATGAAGTCCAGGACTTTTCTAATTTGTCTTTAACTATTGTAAGATGATGGAAATAAAAATGTCATATTTGTTTGGGGTGGGGGGAAGAAAAAGAAAAACAAGGAGAAGCAAGCTAATGTATCCCCCCACTATGGGCACTTATTCTTTTGCATTTTGTAAAGTTTTTCCTTTTTTTTTTTTTTTTTTTTTTAATTTTCGATTATCTTAAATTCACTATCAAATGAAATACCAACCGTAGAATAAACCTGGGGCGAGATAATTGTTACGGGTATTTGTGAGCAATGATTGATATTTCATGGGAAAAAAGTGTAAACTATATAACAAAAAAGTAATTCACAAAAGCCTCCCAAATTTGATTTGCATTTACATTTGAAACCAATAATTTTTTTTTTTTTTATGCAAGGAGATGTAGCTAAACGAGATCGAATTGAGAAAGTAAGGATGGAAATAAGAAGACTCTACTACTTGTGTTACTATTGATTTATTATGCGGTGGGTGAAGAGTAACGATGGTGTCGAACACTATGAAAGGTGGCACTAAAAAGACAATCAGGTGAAGGTGATTGAACTCAAGCGGCTTAGTAAACCCCATTTGTGACCGGTGAAAAATAGTTTTATTTTTTAATCATATAAATTGATTTTGAATAAATTCTTTTAGGAAGAGTTGAACAGCTTTTAGGAAGAGTTGAATAGACTAATTTATATACTTAATTAATATATAAACAACTTTATTCGTAAGTTTAGGTTTGACTTAACTCGTTTAATATTTTAATTATATCTAAAATTTAGTTCAATATTGTTATTAAGGAAAATTTATATCATTATATATTAAGATTGAAAATATTATTCGATAAGGTTGACTTAGTAAAATTTAGTTCAATATTTGGTTTTTAATTGATATAATTAGTATTTTAGATTTGTATGATATGGATAAATTTTAGTTTCATAACAAAATTTAATATAAACAGGTAATACAAAACAATAACTTTTTTTCTGTGGAAACTTTTAGTTAAAATTCCAAATGTAGTTTATGACATCAAAGCAAAGAAACATAGAGAGACAAGAAATTCTATGAAAAATTAACTTCCGGCTAACTATTTAAAGCACACAGAAAAAGAAAAAAGAAAAATTTTCTATAAATAACAACGTTAAAAAAGTATAAAAGCCTAAACCCTTCCTTCAACAAAACCACCAAAATTGTCATTTTCTTCAACTATCACACCCTTCACCGTTGAAAAATGGAGAAGAATGTGAAAGCCATTGTTCTTATTCTCTCTCTCCTCATTGCCATGTTCGCTCATGCAGCACATTCTGAGGACGGTGTGGACATTGGCAAGGCTGTTGGTGCTGAAAACACGGTAATCGGATACCCGGCAATGAAAAAAGGTGCAATTCCATGCTCCAAAAAAATTCCTGGAGATCCCTGCGAACCACATGCGGCAGCACCCTATCAGAGAGGTTGTTCGAAGTTTAAAGGATGCAGGGGTGGCGAACACGGACCCTAGGTCCATGCAAGAGAATGAAGCCCAAGGATTTTCTAATTTGTTTTTATCTATTGTAAAATGATTGAAATAAATATGACATATTTGTGGAAAAAAATAACATTAAAACAAGGTGATGCAAGCTAATATATCCTACCACCACGGGCACTTATTCTTTGGATTTGCTATAGCTTTCTTACTCTATTTTTTTTTTTTTTTTTTTAATGCAAATTTTTGATTTTTCAAAACTCACCATCAAATGAAATACCAAACTAAGAATAAATCTGAAGCGAGATCCTCGTTACGGGTATTTGTGAGCTACTAGGGGTGTATTCGAATCGAGTTGATCCCGAGTATCTCTGTGGTCAAACTTGAACTCAAGTCTTTTAACCCGACTCAAACTCAAATTCGAACTCAACAAATAATAATAATAGGATTCGAAACTCGACTCAATTATATAATGAACCGCTCAAACTCAATTCAAAAACTCAGTTTTTATATAATATTTTAATATATTTTGTTTTATTAATATTATAATAATATATATATATATAATATATTAATATAGATTATCAAGTTACTAGACAAGTTTTCGAGTATAAATTTAATTACTTAAACTTGACTCGATTGTATAATGAACTCGATTCGAATTCGGTCAAATTCAAGTCGAATCGAGTCATTGACTAAGTGACTCGGACTCGGCTTCATTCGTGTAACAACCCTAGTGAGCATTGATTGAAATTTCATGGACAAAAAACATTTGAAACCTACAAATTTGAAGGTATATAAACAGCTCCTTGCTTCTAGTGCAATGATATATGGTTCTTAGTTGTGCTGCTATTGATTTATTATGCATTCTTTTTTTTTTTTATTACGTAATAATAATAATAATAATAATAATAATAATAATAATAATAATAATAATAATAATTATTATTATTATTATTATTATTATTATTATTATTATTATTATTATTATTATTATTATTATTATTACACTGCTCAATGTGTATTTCTTTTATAGTATTTGACTTAAATGATACTTGAAATTTAAGTATATAAATCTATCTTTCTAAGATAAGTTGCAAATACGCAATATATATAAATCTAAATGAACTTTGATTCAATGTGCAACGGGTCTTGGACTATATTTTGAAAATAAATTTTAGTTATCTAATTTTTTTTTGATATAAATAGCTAAAATTATCTGAGTAACTTTACTCCCTAGCTTAGACATCAAAATGATGCATCTCCTCGTTAATCCAAATCAATGCACCACAAAATTTTTATCTTTATTTTTTTATTATTATTATTTTTTTTAATGAGCGACCAATAAACACAAGTTGCATGTTGGGTAATTCTCCTGGAAGTTTAATAAAATAATTCATTTTTTTTTTTTTTTTGGGTTACATGGAAAGGGAGAAAAAACAACTAGTCTCTAAAAGAAGCCAACCCTCTTATATCTCTCAAGAGCATCCTTTAAAACTCAACAGGCGGAGAGTGAAACTTATGAACTCCTGCGGGATAGGAGTGACACAATTTAGCCATTGTGTTAGCACAAAGATTTCCTTGACGAGGAACATGGCGAACCTCACGAACGGATAAGTTTTGTATTAGCTTTTTTTTTTTTTTTTTTTTTTTTTTTTTTTTTCCGGTACTATACCAACTGGCATGCGAAGGCAAGCTTTGACTATCTGATTCAGGACTTGTAGTGATCCATTTAGGGGGTTATCCTTCCAATGTAGTCCGTTCCATGCTCAAATTAGAGTCAAACTCCCAACGTATTAGCTTTCTACACTCCCTCAACAAGTCTGGATTTATAAAAATATACTCTAAATGTCATTATTTGAAAATTCTTACATTTTGTAAAATTTTAGAATGATAGTTAATTTTAAATATAAATGTGAATTTCTGTTTCTTGAGTTGTTCAGAAACTCCTTTAGATATTTGGTGGACAGATTTTAAATTTTTAAGTTACTGATCATTAGAGTCCGGATCATCAGAACCATCGGTTACTTGAGTATTCGGTGATCGATAATTGATGGAATTTAAATGTTCGGTATTAAGCAAAATTTTAGTGTTCGGTTAGATAATTTTTTAAATTTTGATTTTCTCATCGGTAGTTGGAGGTGACCATTTATTATTTTATAAGTGAAAATCCTATCGGTGTATTGTTTAAGTGATGGTCTATCGGTATTAAGTTTCCAAATTCTTGTGGTCATCTATTGATGTTTAGACTTCCGTCAATATTATGAGAACCCATCGGTATATTGTTAGACTCACTTTCATATACCTGTTCGATCACTTCTCTTGTTCGGTCATTGAGGATTAAATCTTAAACTTATCATTTTCCATCGGTTGCATACATGTCATCGGTTCTTCCTTTCACATGAATAGTCCATATGCCCTTCGGGCCTCTTCCATTTGACCGAACAACCCATATGTCCCTCGGCCAAGCACACAATATTCCCAATTTTCATCGGTATAAAGTGAAGCTCTCTTTGGTTTGTTGGACACTTAGAATTTGGAAATTCTATATCATTCCATTCGGTATTTCCCTTCGGCATTATGTGATTCTGAAATTTTGCACCCCCAATTCCCTACTGTTCGATTTACATACACACACACATTTAATACAAATCGGCTCTCATTGGCTAGTCTTGTTCCATTCCCATTGTTTGGCTTTAACACTCCTCATCGGTTGACAAATGGACCCAATTGACTGAACACAACATCTTTTTTTTTTTTTTTTTTTGGTGAATATTGCACTGTCAGTGGTTTGCTTCTCTGCCGAATACTCTATTTCCCTTTCACCTCTTTGGCATTCCAGGTATTTGCTGTTTTGCTGCTCGACACTTGGAGGCACATTCTCCGATCGGCTCATATACATATACACATTTGACTTTAGCAATTTCTTCACCAATGAATTCATTGACATCAATTGCTTCCATGGTGATTTGGGATTGATCCCATGTCCTTAAACGCATCCAAAAAGTATTTATCCACTAAGTCATGCAAACTCTCTAGTTATATATTACCTAATTTATATTATATTCTATACTTATTATTTCTTCTAATTTATTTCTGTTAAATATGAGACTCCTTCGGTACAACAAATATAACCCATTGGTGAATGATACTATCTTTTAAATTATGTTAGAACATTTGATTTTCCTTATTCAGTAACCGATGGGAATTGAATCCAAACACTACTATCTTTCATTGGCACTTTGACATCCCCTTTTGGTAATTGTTGCCGGATATTCAATTTGCTTCCACCGGTACCGGGTTGGCCATTTTGCCTTTTCTCATTACTGAGAGTCCATCGGTCAATTCTGAGAGCCCATTGGTCAATGCTGAGAGCCTCTCGGTCAATGTATTTTCCTTGTGCACATTTTATTTTCTTTGCAAATTTAAGTCTTATAAGATAAAGAAAACATGATCACTATTCGGTCTCTCTCATCACCGAACATTCTCTTTCTCTCTCTCTCTAAATAATATTCCAAGTACTTGAACCCATTGAGTTGAGTTTCCAAATTACCAAAAATGATATGTTGGTTAGTTGCGTAAGTTGGGAAGAAAATGAGGGCAAATAAATAAATAAGAGAAATTAGTTGTAAATAAAAAGGCGAATTGGGACTCTAGAACCTACGAATGTCATATTTCAACTTTTCTCTTACTTTTCTCTCTCTCTCTGCTCATACATTACCTCTTAATCTCTTCTTATTTCCAACAAAGATCAATTAAAATACCACAAAACCCATACTCTAAAGACTCAAAAATTCATAACCCAATCTGTAAAAGTTAGATCTTGTAAGAGATTTAAGATTTTCTAGTGAGAGAAAATCTAGAATTTGATTGTGGTTCGGTTTGAGGCGAAATTGGAGACCGAAATTTTGGTAATATTTTTAATCTCAGTTTGGATTTATTTTTCCTCTTTCATGACTTTGGACTTATGCTAAAATTTGATGAAATAGATTTAGTGGATTTTGAGACATCGTAAGTGAGTGAAAGATTGGATATTGACTATTAGGGTTTTGGATTTATTTGAAAGGATTGACATTGATGATGGTAGGTATTTGATTATGTCTCTTAGGAGTTGGCGAAAACTGGACGAAACAAGACGTTCACTACAAATGCATCCGAGAGTGACTATCGTCTCTACTACTGTGAGTGGTAACATGCTTGTACTTAAATAATATAAATGATTTTCAATAAATTTTCAAAATGATTTTGAAACTTGATTTTATATATTTTAGTGTGTGTAGAATATTCCAAAAAAATGATTTTAAAATTCTTATGCATCCTAATGTTTTGAATGAATATATGTGCCATGTTGATTTATCGATGTTAAGTACATTATGATTCTGGTTATTGATGAATAATTATTTATTTGATAGCACATGAAATAGATTGTTAAATTTTCATGAAATGGTGGAGATGTGGTTATTGGGGGAAGTCTGAACCCCGAAAAATGGTTAGTTATTTCCCGTCACGGTGCGACTCGAAAGGGTGACGTGGTAGGGTTAATCTTGATAGACATGGTATGGTCGAATAACATGCCGCTTGAAATGCTATTGCCAATGCCAAGGAGTGAGGTATTTGTAAATTGAAATTACAAAAAGTTTTTGCAGTTCCACTATAGGTCGTGGTAAACTTTTATTGGAAATAATGATTTTGGCTGCCTCATGTTTGAAAATATGAAATGATTGGATGTGAAATTGAATCATGATGATTGAAAAATTGATTTATTGTTGAATGATCTTATAACTGATATAATGATTTGAAATAGATATGTTTGATATGTCCACCACACAAATCTTATTTCTGTTCAATATGTATATCACTCACTGAGTATATATTCATCCCTCTCTCTCTATTTTTACAGAGGAAGATTAATTATTTCGCTAAGTCGTTTAGAGCCATAATCTTTTGGGAAGATCTCCGTCAAAGACTCCTTTTTGTATAGATCTTATTATTGCCTTTGAGGTATCGATAGATAGACCCATGGAGGACAATTTGTATAAGAATTTGTTTGAATATTTTTGAAACTCTGTATTTCGATTTCAATTGGATTTGCCTATGTGTAAACCTTTATCGGGAATTCTTAAATTCTTTTTTATGAAATTTTCTTAGAAATAATTGTTGATTTTGTTTTCTATCTATAGAGATGGAATTGTGTCCTAATTGGTTGATAGCATTTGGTGGTCGGGATGACCTATAGCTTTAATTGGTATTTTGATACCTTGCGATGCCTTGGAGCACAGGGTGAGATTTACACGTGCTCAAAATAGCGCAACAGTTATCATATGTTCGGATCTACGGGTCAGGGCGTAGCACAAAGAGTAACATGGTGTCGAAGACTATGAACAGGTGAAGGCGATTGAACTCAAGTGACTTATTAAACCCCATTTGTGACCGGTGAAAAATAATTTTTATTTTTTAATCATACAAATTGATTTTGAATAAATTCTTTTAAGAAGAGTTGAATAGACTAATTTATATACTTAATTAATATATAAACAACTTTATTCGTGAGTATAGGTTTGACTTAACTCGTTTAATATTTTAATTATATCTAAAATTTAGTTTAATATTGTTGTTAAGGAAAATTTATATCTTTATATATTAAGATTGAAAATATTATTCGATAAGGTTGACTTAGTAAAATTTAGTTCAATATTTGATTTTTAATTGATATTATTAGTATTTTAGATTTGTATGATATGGATAAATTTTAGTTTCATAACAAAAATTAATATAAACAGGTAATACAAAACAATAACTTTTTTTTTTGTGGAAACTTTTAGTTAAAATACAAATGTAGTTTATGACATCAAAGCAAAGAAACATAGAGAGACAAGAAATTCTATGAAAAAATAACTTCCGGCTAACTATTTAAAGCACACAGAAAAAGAAAAAGAAAAATTTTCTATAAATAACAACGTTAAAAAAGTATAAAAGCCTAAACCCTTCCTTCAACAAAACCACGAAAATTGTCATTTTCTTCAACTATCACACCCTTCACCGTTGAAAAATGGAGAAGAATGTGAAAGCCATTGTTCTTATTCTCTCTCTCCTCATTGCCATGTTCGCTCATGCAGCACATTCTGAGAAGGACGGTGTGGACATTGGCAAGGCTGTTGGTGCTGAAAACACGGTAATCGGATACCCGGCAATGAAAAAAGGTGCAATTCCATGCTCCAAAAAAATTCCTGGAGATCCCTGCGAACCACATGCGGCAGCACCCTATCAGAGAGGTTGTTCGAAGTTTGAAGGATGCAGGGGTGGCGAACACGGACCCTAGGTCCATGCAAGAGAATGAAGCCCAAGGATTTTCTAATTTGTTTTTCTCTATTGTAAAATGATTGAAATAAATATGACATATTTGTGGAAAAAAATAACATTAAAACAAGGTGATGCAAGCTAATATATCCTACCACCACGGGCACTTATTCTTTGGATTTGCTATAGGTTTCTTATTCTTTCTTCTTCTTCCTTTTTTTTTTTTAATGGAAATTTTTGATTTTTCAAAACTCACCGTCAAATGGAATACCAAAATAAGAATAAACCTGAAGCGAGATCCTCGTTACAGGTATTTGTGAGCTATTAGAGGTATATTCGAGTCGAGTCAATTTTGAGTATCCCTGTGATCAAACTTGAACTCAAGTTTTTTAACCCGACTCGTACTCAAATTTGAACTCAATGAGTAATAATAATAAGATTCAAAATTGCACTCGATTATATAATGCACCGCTCAAACTCAATTCGGAAACTTAGTTTTTATATAATATTTTAATATATTTTGTTTTATTTTATTTTTTATATTATAATAATATATGTATATATAATATATATTAATATAGATTATCAAGTTGATGAGTTTTTGAGTATAAATTCTATCACTCGTATTTAACTCGATTGTATAATGAATTCGACTCGAATTCGGTCAAATTCAGAACGAGTTGAGTCATTGACTTAACGGCTCGCAACCGACTTGAACTCGACTTTATTCGTATAATAGCCCTAGTCAGCATTGATTGAAATTTCATGGACAAAAAACATTTGAAACCTATCTTTTATAGTATTTGAATTAGACGATACTTGAAATTTAAGTATATAAATCTATCTTTCTAAGATAAGTTGCAAATACGCAATATATATAAATCTAGATGAACTCTGATTCAATGCATAACAAGTCTTGGGCTATATTCATATAAGCTAAAATTTTCTGAGTAAGTTTACTCCCTAGCTTAGACATCAAAATGATGCATCTTCTCGTTAATCCAATTTTTTTTTTTTTTTTTTTTTTTTTAATGAGCGACCAATAAACACAAGTTGCATGTCGGGTAATTCTCCTGGAAGTTTAATAAAATAATTCTTTTTTTTTTTTGGGTTACATGGAAAGGGAAAAAAACAACTAGTCTCTAAAAGAAGCCAACCCTTTCATATGTCTCAAGAGCATCCTATAAACCTCAACAGATGGAGAGTAAAACTTATGAACTCCTGCTGGCTAGGAGTGACCCAATTTAGCCATTGTGTCAACGCAAAGATTTCCTTGACGAGGAACATGGCGAACCTCACAAACGGATACGTTTCGTATTAGCTTTCTACACTCCCTCAACAAGTGAGACTGAGAATGAATCACCAAGGTGTGAGATGTCAACACCTGCATGACCGAGGAAGAGTTGAGCTCTAAAATCAGAGGAGAGTATTTGAAATCCAATAAGATACGAAGACCTTCATAAACTGCATGAATTTTTGCCAACTCGTGGTCTACGGCTCCTAGATTGACTGTAAAGCCCAAAATCCAAAACTCATGTTCGTCCCTAAGGATACCCCCAGCACTTGCGGAATTTAAATGGGAATAAAAAGACCCATCAGTATTAAGCTTAAAGTAACCTGTCAGAGGAGGACACCAACAAATCCAGCGGCCCCTTTTATGATCTAGTCTGCATTTCGAAGCAATAGCAGCATGAGAATTTTGAGCATGAGCAACTGCGTATTGGACGACTTTCTCCGGAGAGAAATCGGTCTCCTCAAAGACTACCTTAAACCTATATGAAAAATATTGTTAAAAATTTATAAAAATACCATAACAAACTTAAAATTGCTGTTAAAATTTTATTTAATGTTGTTTGTTCCTTTTAAATTATAACATTTGCTCCTTATATTTTGTACTTCATCATAGATATATGTTCCCCCCCTAAAAACAAAAAAAAGAATTATCCATGATGAGCATGGTCTTTGGGTTCGTGACTTTACACGATGAATATTGTGGTGGTAGATTTTTTTACAATGGAGTTAAGTGATATCCGGGAAGGACTCTACCTCCTTATCCAAGCAAAACTCTTTCCGGCTAAGGTTGATTCTGCTGAGCTTGTAGAGGTCCTCTCAGTTGGCTCCCTTCCATCCCAGGATCATTTTCGGTGTGCCGATACTTTAATAATCTTCCTTTTACTTAGCGAAGGAATCAAATAAATATACGTTCCTACTAGTGACTCCAAGAAATAACATTTTTTTTTTTTGTTATAGAGATTTAAATTTTGAATCACGGAATAGAAAGAGAGGGTTATAACTACTAAATTATTCTATTGGAACAAGAAACTGCAGTACTTAAAATGAGCAGCAACTCCATGGACCAAATCTAAAAAAATAAAAACCCATTCATTAAATTAAAAACATTGAACAAATTCTTTTCAAGTTTAAATTGGATTTACATTCAAAACTAATGAAACCACTTAATTGGTTCCCAAGATATAAACAAAACTCTTTCCCACCATGAAGATGATTAATCATCTTCAACGGAGAGACCTCAGATGCTCACTCTCATTCTTTGGTTTCCTTTGATTGAAAAGAAAACCTAATTTATTTCCAACAAAAACCAAAACATTTTTGGCTTTGGCCTTTATGCCACCTTAGGATTTGGTATCAATAGAATATGTACTGAGGCAGGGAAGCCGTTAATAGACCATTATAACATTCCCCTAAGGCCTTGGAGCATTGTGTTTTTGTTTCCACCCAAATTTTTAACACAAACATGTCGATTTTGTAAATTCAAAAGTTATTTCTTTCTTTTTCCTTTATATTTTAATTTTACTAAATGATATGTTATATTTGAGTGATTAGAGTCATCGGTCATACAAAAATTAATCAATTTTTATTAAAATTTTTATTTATTTTAATTGTCCAAGATTATATAATCAATTTTTAAATGATTTTTTAATTCAAAGTTTATTAAAAAGTAAATAAATAAAATTTAATCAATAAATTAAAACTAACTAAATGCAAAATTCAAAAAATTATTCTTAACTCAAATTATAAAATATAATAAAAGTACACATAACGTAAAATTATTAAAAAGGTGCAAAATTAATCTAAATTCTTAATGAGAAATAAATTAATATTTTTGAAATTTTATTTTATTTTTTAAAGTTAAGACTAAATTTATGGAATTAAGGTCCTAAAAGAAGAATTTGTAATATAAAATCCGAGAATAAAACATAAAAAATAATGAAATTGAACCGTAAAGAACAAAAATAAAAATAACAAAGTAGGCGTGTCCTGAAATTCGAATATTGAACAAAAGGAGTGATCCCCACTTTGAATAAGATGTCACGCATATTCTGGGAAAATCAAACTTCCATTGAAGAGAAGCAAAAAAATTATCGTAGAATCGAAAATGAAGTTTTCATATCTTAATTTTAGTTCAACATTGTACAATATTAAGATTGAAAATATTGTTCAATAAAGTTCACTTAGTTATGATTTGATTTTTAATTGATATAATTAATATTTAGATTTTTATGATTGTGATAAATTTTAATTAATATTGTTCAATTTTAATTTCGTAACAAAAATTAATACAAACAGATAATACAAACAATTAATAATTTAAAAAACCAAACATAGTTTATGACATCAAAGCTAAGAAAAATAAAAAAGATACAAAAAGTTCTACCAAAAAAAAAAAAAAGACATAGTTTATCTGAGTTGACACAAAAACAAAGACACCTGGCTAAACTATTTAATGCACGCACATAAATCAAAAAGAAAAAAATTCCAGTAAATAACAATGCTTCAAAAGTGTAAAAGGTAATGCTTTCCCTTCAACAAAACAATCAAAATTGCCATTTTAAACTCTCACATCCTTCACCATTCAAAAATGGAGAAGAATATGAAAGCCATTGTTCTTATTCTCTCTCTCCTCATTGCCATGTCCGCTTATGCAGCCCATGCTAAGAAGGATGCAGCAGACGTTGGCAAGGCCTTTGGTGATGAAAAAAAGGTAGTTGGATACCCGGCACTGAAAAGAGGAGCAATCCCATGCTCCAGAAGAACTCCCGGACGTCCCTGTAAACCACATGAGGCACGGCCCTATCAGAGATGTTGTCGGAAGTATCAAAGATGCTGGGGTATCCATGCAAGAGAATGAAGTCCCAGACTTTTCTAATTTGTTTTCAGCTGTTGTAAAATGATTGAAATAAAAATGTCATATTGTTGGGGGGGGGGGGAAGGAGAGAAGCAAGCGCCTAATGTATCCTCCCACTACGGCCACATATTCTTTGCATTTGCTAAAGCATTTTTTTTTTTTTTTTTTTAATTTTTGATTATCCTAAACTCACCATCAAACGAAAAAATATCCACATCCCAAATCCCAAAAAATAAAAAATAAAATAAAATATTATCATCATCATCCTAAAGAGGAAACCAAAAAATGGAGAGTCAAGTTCATCAAATTCCTGACGCTGCCATTGTTTGAATAATTTTACCTCTCCTCGTTAAACCTTACGTAGTAACTCATGATTAATTTAATAATGTTCGTTTTACTTAATGAAGGAATATATGTTCCCACCAGTGACTCCAAGAAACAACATTACTTAAAATGAGCAGCAATTCCATGGACCAAAAAAATAAAAAAATAAAAAATAAAAATCCACTTATTAAATTAAGAACAATTAACTATTTTTTTTTTCAAATTTAAATTGGATTTACATTCAAAACTAATGAAACCACTTAATTGTTTGCCAAACTGTAGACAAAACTCTTTCCCACCATTACCCTTAGAGATGATTAATCAACTTCAATGGAGAGAGCTGAGATGCTCACACTCTGTGGTCTCCCTTCTGTGACTGAAAGAAACCCTAGTTTATTTCAAACAAAAGCCAAAACCCTTTTGGTTTTGGTCTTTATGCCGCCCTAGGATTTGGCATCAATAGGATATACAATGAAATTTGTTGTCCCGTAAATTTTTGACATAAATATGTCATTTTTGTAGATTCAAAAGACTCAGTTTTGGTTTTTTCTTTTCTTTTCTTCTTTTCATCTATGTATTTTAAATTTAATAAATGACATAGTATATTTGAGCGAGTAAAGTTGTAAATTAAATTAAAATCAATCAGTTTTTCAATTAAAATTTTAATTTATTTTAATTATCAAAATTATATAATGAAAAAAATATTAAGAACATAAAATTATGGAAAAAATGTAAAATTAATCTAAATTTCTAATGAAAAATAAATTAATATTTTTAAATTTTTATTTTTTTCTAAAGTTAAAGCTAAATTTCTGAAATTAAGGTCCAATAAATAAAGAAATTATAAGATAAAATTTGAAAATAAAACGCAAAAAGATAATGAAAATTGAACCGTAAAATATAAAAATAAAAATAACAAAGCAAACATGTCCCAATATTCGAAATTCCAAGTTAAGAAATCGTGAGAGTAAAGGAGTGTTTGAAGATGGCAAATCGGAAAATGACAAGGGCGATCGAAGGCGGAGAACTCAAGTTGAAGTCGAAGCGGTGAAGCGGTGAATTGAAGGTGAATCAAAGTGGCAAAGCAGATGTTGTGACGGAGCAGTTGACGCATTTATGGAAGAACCGAAATCGAAGTAGGCGAATGGTGGTGGGCGAAGAGTAAGGCGGTGGGCGAAAAGCAACGATGGTGTCGAAGATTGGTGTGTCGTCAAATAACTAAGAATAAAATATCTATTTCATAAAATATTAGTATAGAGTGAATATGGTCATCTCTACAGAGAATAGTGAATTTACTTCTTTTAAGAAAAATAAAATAAAATAAAAAATATGGGGTTAGAGAATTAACTAAACTAATTAAAATAAAAATAAAGATCTCGAAAATAAAAATAAAAACTAATGAAAAATAAAATTTTCTAACCAAAAGAATTATTTTCAATTTGATTTCATGTGATTGATCATCGATTTATTTAAAAATTTCAATACTCATAAATAAATTGGTCATATCTGTCAACAAACGCCCAACGACCAATCTCTTTTTATTTCGTCGATAATTAAGAGAAACTCATTAATTATTTTCCTAATCGAGAGTCAACCTTAGAGAATCTCTTAGAATTGAAAGTCTCAACAGCATTAAGATTTAGATAGATATAATTCTAATTAACAAATACACGACGGATTTATTTAAATTAGATTATTTAATCCCATGACATGAATGTTATTCTCATGACACGAGTGTCATTTACCACTTTATTAAAACTAACAAACAATTACGGATTTGTCGTTTTAATTAGTTGTAAATTATTCTAGAACTATTAAATATTTGTCACTATTCAATAAATTCTAAAAAAACATGATCTATGAAATACATGAATCAAATAAATACATATGAGATATTGATTTAATAAACCCAATTAAATCTTACAATCATTAAAAATCAAGATTTCAATACCCTTCAACCGGAGAATAAAATTAAAACATGAAAAAGAAAACTCACAAATGAAAAGAAATCTTGCTGGAATTAAAAGGTTTCTAAAAGAAATATAAAGATGTGCCGGAAGGAGAGCATAAAAAATTGATTTGCTGCTACGGAAGAAAATAACAATAACATGGCTTCCTTCCTTTGCTGCCCATTACTCTAGGATGTATAGGGACGTGGGTTGCTTGTTTAAGGGGGGGCTGCCCCCTCTAGGGCCCCTTCCCTCATTTTTTTTTGGCACAACGAAGCATTCTATAAATAGGGATAATAACCTTATTTTTAAGAAGAAAAATTCCCTAAAAAATAAAAGTTTTTTAAAGTTAAATTTCTAAAATTTATCCCTAAATATTATGAATAAATCAATAATTTTGAAAATTTTCAAAACTTCCAATTTTGACTCATTTTCCTTCCTTTTTCTTCAAATATCTTTTCCATTATTCCCATTATATTAATGACCATAAAACACAATAATTAGTATAATATTTATTAAAAAATAGAATAAAATAAATCATAATTATTACACCAATTTATACCCTATCAAATTCCCTCACACCTAGATGATGCTTGTCCTCAAGTATTTCTAAATAAAACTAAAATCATTGAAGTCAACCTATTTTTTTCTTTCGAACTATCAAGCCAACATATGTTATAAAAATGAATCAAAAACATAATCAAAATAACAAATATTTCACAGTATTTCGTACAAGAACAACAATTACAAATCCCAACAATTTCTTATGAAATCAAAATGGCAAGATGCAACATTCTCTCCAAAAATTCACTCAAATGCACTCGAAAACGGTTCAAAATATATCAATAACACTCAAATCAATATATTGAAATTGATATTATCATATGATTGCAAATATATCAAATCTCCACCACTTATGAATTTGAATTTCATACATCAATTTAAAAGTCTTTCATTTGGTTGTAACATGGTTAGGGTTAGAGATAGGATAAAAGGTTATATAATGGGTTTAAATGCACCAAAGAGAATATGCAACTAACTACACAATTTTTCTACAATAACATATTTGCTCCTTACAAATGATACGTCAAAAATACATGATCTCACTATCCATATGTGCTCAAAATAGCCAACAGTCAAGAATACATAAAAATGTCAAACTTTTTCTCTATGATCCATGACTGAAATAGAAAGATCCAACACTTTTTTTTTCTTTCTTTTTTTCTTTTTTTTTTTGTTGCTGCTTTTTTTTTCTCTGTTTTTTTTTTCCATGAAGAACACTCGAGTGTAAAAAATGAACAAAATCAAACTTTTTCCTTTATTTTTGAGTCATCAAGTCTCTTCATCCTTTATATGTAGCAAATGTCAATATTAAGACTCTAATCAATACATGTCTCATGAGGCAAAAGTATACGAGAATCATATAATTAACTACATATATCTTTGATATAAGGGTTGAAATGTAAGTCAAAAATAAGGGTTTTGGTGTTGTACTGAAGGGTCTTGAAGAAAGAAATGGTCTCAATCTCAAATTGGTTCACTAAAGAGAATAAAAATCAAGGGTAAAACCTTGGTGCCTTTATCATTTTAATACATAAAACCCTAAATGTGATTTCAAAATGAATAACATTGTAAGCTCCAGAATGTTCAATCCAAGTGTGACATTCACTCAAGAAGAAAAGAAATTTTGAGCACAAATAATAAATTTACTCGTTTTAGATTCAAAACCCTCACTTTTAAATGTGGTTTTTGTTGAATCTTGTATGTTCATCATTCAAAGAAAACTATTAAAGATATGAACGGTTATTATAAATACAAAAATCATTAATACGAGCTATTTTTTCATAGATTTCTAGACAACTTAATAATACACATCAAATTAGAAAATTCAAATTTTTTTTTTGTTTTTTTTAAAGTAAAATAACGAAAAACTTAACATATTGTAGAAAAATAAATATACTACTAAAAACAAAATTATGAAATATCCCTCCACACCTAAATCATACATTGTCCCCAATGTATGCCAAATGAGAGAGAAAAAATAAAAATAAAAATAAAAAATAAATAACATTCATCCCAAATGAAAGCAAAAATAAAAAGATAAAGTGAAAATAAAACTTCTCCAGGATAGAGTGGTGAATGGAGGGTCAAATCCAATAAGTTTTGAAGAAAAAATTATGGTGGTAGCAATGGACCCCTTTTTAGTACGTGGGCATGTCTTAACTTATGTACAATTCTGATCATTTGAAAACATTAGCAAAACTGAACAGCAATGAAGGCTTGTTAAGGCGTAGACACGCCTTAATGGCAGAGAACGTCTGGTCATGAAAATTTTCAGTTTTTATTCACCTAAAAAAATCAAAACTAAATCAAATCAAATAAATATGAAATAAAAATGATAAAAGAAAATATTGGGTTGCCTCCCAACAAGCGCATTTTTTTAATGTCTTTGGCTCGACAATGTCTTCTCAGTTCAACCTCGTTCAAAGACCGATCCAGTCTATTTTGACTTCAACTTACCTGGGATGAACTTCAATTTTGAATTGAAGTGAATAACTTTATAGTCTACCAATGATTGTTTCCAATGTGGGAATTTGTCATCAAGAAATTTGTCCCATTGTGTAACCTTATCTATTACATTTTTCTTAAAAACAAAATCTAATTCATCTTGCACAAAATTATCATGAACAATAAACTCCACCATACTATCATGAAAAATAGACTTAAATTCATTTGAATACTTCATGACATCAAAAATATTAAAAGTAACAATTTTACCATTAAACTCAAGCATTAAAGTACCCAAATTCGCATCAATTTTTGTCTTGACTATTTTCATGAATGACTTTGTCACTTGTTTTATTACTTCTAAGAGAGGAATGTTGGTTCCTTCTTTTGGAGAAGTTTCGAAAATCTTTTTTTCTTCCTTCTCTTTTGGTTGTGCCAACCTGATAGGAAAAGATGGTAAAATCAAAATTTTTGTCTTGAAAGTATTGGACTCGTTACTTACCTCATTGGTGGATTCATTCACTGTTGATAATTTCTCTATTTGCTTGATTTTCATATCTTCTTCAGCTTTTGATGAACTGTTTTCCACTTCTTTTGATGATTTTTCAAATCAACTTATAGTTGTCATCAATTGTGACACCTGATTTTCCAAATTTTGGATGCTAGCTCTTGTCTCTTGTTGAAATCATTGGCTTTCCTGTTGAATTAACAAAGTGCTGTTAGTTAAACTTTTAACAATCTCTTTTATAGACGTACCTTGATTCGAAATGGATTGTTGAGGTTGAAATTGAGATTGGATTTGTGGTTGTTGTTGGAATCCTTATTGCCAATTTCCATAATTGAAATATGATTCATTACATTATCATTGGTTATAAATGTTCGAATATGGGTCACCATAAAGAATGAGACACTATCGGTTGGATGATCTATCTCTGAACAAATTCTACAAGTTTGTACTGATTGTCTTTTTCCTACAATAAAATTATGCATAAGAGAAATTAGTTCTCTAAATTCTTGACGAAGGGAAAAATCACTTACCTTATTGACATTTCTTTAAATTCTTGCCATATTTCAAATTGTTGGGAAGTCCCAATATTAGGAAAATCATTGCAAAAGCCATGTTCATTAAAATCAGGAAATAACAACTCCCTTAAAGTCTTTTGTGTGGCCATATTTTCGTCTTTAAAGTCCTCTTCTATGTCACCGTCAAATTCCGACAAGTTCACTGTAAAAGTTAGTCTTTAAAACAAAAGGAAAACAAAAATTAAAAGAAATCAATCACTTAATACCGTTCCCCGACAACGGCGGCAAAATTTGATGTAGCGTCAAACAATCAAAAATAAAATATCTACTTCATAAAATACTAGTATAGAGTGAATAAAGTCATCTCCACAGGGAATTGTGAATTTACTTCTTTTAAGAAAAATAAAATAAAATAAAAATATGGGGGTCGGAGAATTAACTAAATTAATTAAAATAAAAAATAAAGAACTCGAAAAATAAAAATAAAAACTGATGAAAAATAAATTTTCTTTAACCAAAGGAATTATTTCCACATTGATTTCATGTGATTGATTATCGATTTATTTAAAAATTTCAACATTCATAAATAAATTGGTTATAACTGTCGACAAACGTCCAAATACCAATTTCTCATTATTTCATCGATAATTAAGAGAAACTCATTAATTATTTCCCTAATCAAGAATCAACCCTAGAAAAACTCTTAGAATTGAAAGTTTCAACAACATTAATATTTAGAGACTCAATTCTAATTAACAAATATATAACTGGTTCATTTAAATTAGATTATTTAATCTCATGACATAAATGTCATTCCTATCACATGAATGTCATTTACTACTTTATTAAAACTAACAAACAATTACGGATTTACTGTTTTAATTAGTTGTAAATTATTCTAAAACTATTAAATATTGGTCACTATTCAATAAACCCTAGAAAATCATGATCCATGAAATACAGGAATCAAATAATTACCTATGAGATATTGATTTAATAAACCCAATTAAATCTCACAATCATTAAAAATCACTGTTTTAACTAGAGAATAAAATTAAAACATGGAAAAGAAAACTCACAAATGAAAATAAATCTTGCTGGAATTAAAAGGTTTCTAAAAGAAATACAAAGATGTGTCAGAAGGAGAGCATAAAAAATTGATTTACTGCTGCCGGAAGAAAATAACAATAACATGGCTTCCTTCCTTTGCTGTCCATTGCTTTAGGATGTACAGGGACGTGGGTTGCTTGTTGGAGGGGGGCAGCTGCCCCCTCTAAGGGCTCCTTCTCTCTGTTTTTTTTTTTTTTTGGCACAATGAAGCACTCTATAAATAGGGATAGTAACTATATTTTTAAGAAGAAAATTTTTTTAAAAAATAAAAGATTTTAAAAATTAAATTTCTAAAATTTATCCCTAAATATTAGAAATAAATCAATAATTTTGAAAATCTTCAAAGTTTCTAATTTTGACTCATTTTTCTTTCTTTTTCTTTAAAGTCTTCTCCATCATTCCTATTATATCAATGATCATAAAATATAATAATTAGTATAATATTTATTCAAAAATAAAATAAAATAAACTATAATTATTACCCAAATTTATATTTTATCAAAAGTATGAAAGATGGCATCGGAAGAGACGAACAGGTGAAGACGATTGAACTCAAATGGCTTAGTAAACCCCATTTGTGACGGGTGAAAAATAATTTTTATTTTTTAATCATACAAATTGATTTTGAATAAATTCTTTTAGGAAGAGTTGAACAGCTTTTAGGAAGAGTTGAATAGACTAATTTATATACTTAATTAATATATAAACAACTTTATTCGTGAGTTTAGGTTTGACTTAGCTTGTTTAATACTTTAATTATATCTAAAATTTAGTTTGATATTGTTATTAAGGAAAATTTATATCTTTATATATTAAGATTGAAAATATTATTCGATAAGGTTGACTTAGTAAAATTTAGTTCAATATTTGATTTTTAATTGATATAATTAGTATTTTAGATTTGTATGATATGGATAAGTTTTAGTTTCGTAACAAAAATTAATATAAAAAGGTAATACAAAACAATAACTTTTTTTTGTAGAAACTTTTAGTTAAAAATCCAAATGTACTTTATGACATCAAAGCAAAGAAACATAGAGAGACAAGAAATTCTATGAAAAATTAACTTCCGGCTAACTATTTAAAGCACACAGAAAAAGAAAAAAGAAAAATTTTCTATAAATAACAACGTTAAAAAAGTATAAAAGCCTAAACCCTTCCTTCAACAAAACCACCAAAATTGTCATTTTCTTCAACTATCACACCCTTCACCGTTGAAAAATGGAGAAGAATGTGAAAGCCATTGTTCTTATTCTCTCTCTCCTCATTGCCATGTTCGCTCATGCAGCACATTCTGAGGACGGTGTGGACATTGGCAAGGCTGTTGGTGCTGAAAACACGGTAATCGGATACCCGGCAATGAAAAAAGGTGCAATTCCATGCTCCAAAAAAATTCCTGGAGATCCCTGCGAACCACATGCGGCAGCACCCTATCAGAGAGGTTGTTCGAAGTTTAAAGGATGCAGGGGTGGCGAACACGGACCCTAGGTCCATGCAAGAGAATGAAGCCCAAGGATTTTCTAATTTGTTTTTATCTATTGTAAAATGATTGAAATAAATATGACATATTTGTGGAAAAAAATAACATTAAAACAAGGTGATGCAAGCTAATATATCCTACCACCACGGGCACTTATTCTTTGGATTTGCTATAGCTTTCTTACTCTATTTTTTTTTTTTTTTTTAATGCAAATTTTTGATTTTTCAAAACTCACCATCAAATGAAATACCAAACTAAGAATAAATCTGAAGCGAGATCCTCGTTACGGGTATTTGTGAGCTACTAGGGGTGTATTCGAATCGAGTTGATCCCGAGTATCTCTGTGGTCAAACTTGAACTCAAGTCTTTTAACCCGACTCAAACTCAAATTCGAACTCAACAAATAATAATAATAGGATTCGAAACTCGACTCAATTATATAATGAACCGCTCAAACTCAATTCAAAAACTCGGTTTTTATATAATATTTTAATATATTTTGTTTTATTAATATTATAATAATATATATATATATAATATATTAATATAGATTATCAAGTTACTAGACAAGTTTTCGAGTATAAATTTTATTACTTAAACTTGACTCGATTGTATAATGAACTCGATTCGAATTCGGTCAAATTCAAGTCGAATCGAGTCATTGACTAAGTGACTCGGACTCGGCTTCATTCGTGTAACAACCCTAGTGAGCATTGATTGAAATTTCATGGACAAAAAACATTTGAAACCTACAAATTTGAAGGTATATAAACAGCTCCTTGCTTCTAGTGCAATGATATATGGTTCTTAGTTGTGCTGCTATTGATTTATTATGCATTCTTTTTTTTTTTTATTACGTAATAATAATAATAATAATAATAATAATAATAATAATAATAATAATAATTATTATTATTATTATTATTATTATTATTATTATTATTATTATTATTATTATTATTATTATTATTATTATTATTATTATTATTATTATTATTATTATTATTATTATTATTATTATTATTATTATTATTATTATTATTATTATTACACTGCTCAATGTGTATTTCTTTTATAGTATTTGACTTAAATGATACTTGAAATTTAAGTATATAAATCTATCTTTCTAAGATAAGTTGCAAATACGCAATATATATAAATCTAAATGAACTTTGATTCAATGTGCAACGGGTCTTGGACTATATTTTGAAAATAAATTTTAGTTATCTAATTTTTTTTGATATAAATAGCTAAAATTATCTGAGTAACTTTACTCCCTAGCTTAGACATCAAAATGATGCATCTCCTCGTTAATCCAAATCAATGCACCACAAAATTTTTATCTTTATTTTTTTATTATTATTATTTTTTTTAATGAGCGACCAATAAACACAAGTTGCATGTTGGGTAATTCTCCTGGAAGTTTAATAAAATAATTCATTTTTTTTTTTTTTTGGGTTACATGGAAAGGGAGAAAAAACAACTAGTCTCTAAAAGAAGCCAACCCTCTTATATCTCTCAAGAGCATCCTTTAAAACTCAACAGGCGGAGAGTGAAACTTATGAACTCCTGCGGGATAGGAGTGACACAATTTAGCCATTGTGTTAGCACAAAGATTTCCTTGACGAGGAACATGGCGAACCTCACGAACGGATAAGTTTTGTATTAGCTTTTTTTTTTTTTTTTTTTTTTTTTCCGGTACTATACCAACTGGCATGCGAAGGCAAGCTTTGACTATCTGATTCAGGACTTGTAGTGATCCATTTAGGGGGTTATCCTTCCAATGTAGTCTGTTCCATGCTCAAATTGCGAGTCAAACTCCCAACGTATTAGCTTTCTACACTCCCTCAACAAGTCTGGATTTATAAAAATATACTCTAAATGTCATTATTTGAAAATTCTTACATTTTGTAAAATTTTAGAATGATAGTTAATTTTAAATATAAATGTGAATTTCTGTTTCTTGAGTTGTTCAGAAACTCCTTTAGATATTTGGTGGACAGATTTTAAATTTTTAAGTTACTGATCATTAGAGTCCGGATCATCAGAACCATCGGTTACTTGAGTATTCGGTGATCGATAATTGATGGAATTTAAATGTTCGGTATTAAGCAAAATTTTAGTGTTCGGTTAGATAATTTTTTAGATTTTGATTTTCTCATCGGTAGTTGGAGGTGACCATTTATTATTTTATAAGTGAAAATCCTATCGGTGTATTGTTTAAGTGATGGTCTGTCGGTATTAAGTTTCCAAATTCTTGTGGTCATCTATTGATGTTTAGACTTCCGTCGATATTATGAGAATCCATCGGTATATTGTTAGACCCACTTTCATATACCTGTTCGATCACTTGTCTTGTTCGGTCATTGAGGATTAAATCTTGAACTTATCATTTTCCATCGGTTGCATACATGTCATCGGTTCTTCCTTTCACATGAATAGTCCATATGCCCTTCGGGCCTTTTCCATTTGACCGAACAACCCATATGTCCTTCGGCCAAGCACACAATATTCCCAATTCTCATCGGTATAAAGTGAAGCTCTCTTTGGTTTGTTGGACACTTAGAATTTGGAAATTCTAAATCATTCCATTCGGTAATTCCCTTCGGCATTATGTGATTCTGAAATTTTGCACCCCCAATTCTCTACTGGTTCGATGTACATACACACACATTTAATACAAATCGGCTCTCATTGGCTAGTCTTGTTCCATTCCCAATGTTTGGCTTTAACACTCGTCATCGGTTGACAAATGGACCCAATTGACTGAACACAACATCTTCTTCTTCTTCTTCTTCTTTTTTTTTTTTTTTTTTTTTTTGAATATTGCACTGTCAGTGGTTTGCTTCTCTGCCGAATACTCTATTTCCCTTTCACCTCTTTGGCATTCCAGGTATTTGCTGTTTTGCTGCTCGACACTTGGAGGCACATTCTCCGATCGGCTCATATACATATACACATTTGACTTTAGCAATTTCTTCACCAATGAATTCATTGACGTCAATTGCTTCTATGGTGATTTGGGATTGATCCCATGTCCTTAAACGCATCCAAAAAGTATTTATCCACTAAGTCATCCAACCTCTCTAGTTATATATTACCTAATTTATATTATATCCTATACTTATTATTTCTTTTGATTTATTTCTGTTAAATATGAGACTCATTCGGTACAACAAATGTAACCCATTGATGAATGACACCATCTTTTAAATTATGTTAGAACATTTGATTTTCCTTATTCAGTAACCGATGAGAATTGAATCCAAACACTATTATCTCTCATTGACACTTTGACACCCCGTTTTGGTAATTGTTGCCGGATATTCAATTTGCTTCCACCCGTACCAGGTTGGCCATTTGCTTTTTCTCATTACTGAGAGTCCATCGGTCAATTCTGAGAGCCCATTGGTCAATGCTGATAGCCTCTTGGTCAATGTATTTTCCTTGTGCACCTTTTATTTTCTTTGCAAATTTAAATCTTATAGGATAAAGAAAACATGATCACTAATCGGTCTCTCTCATCACTGAACATTCTTTCTCTCTCTCTCTCTAAATAATATTCCAAGTATTTGAACCCATTGAGTTGAGTTTCCAAATTACCAAAAATGATATGTTGGGTAGTTGAGTAAGTTGGGAAGAAAATGAAAGCAAATAAGTAAATAAGATAAATGAGTTGTAAATAAAAAGGCGAATTGGGACTCTAGAACCTACGAATATCATATTTCAACTTTTCTCTTACTTTTTTTTTCTCTCTCTGCTTATATACTACCTCTTAATCTCTTCTTGTTTCCAACAAAGATCAATTAAAATATCACAAAACTCATACTCTAAAGACTCAAAAATTCATTACCCAATCTCTAAAAGTTAGATCTTGTGAGAGGTTTAAGGTTTTCTAGTGAGAGAAAATCTAGAATTTGATTGTGACTCGGTTTGAGGTGAAATTGGAGACCGAAATTTTGATAATATTTTTAATCTCAGTTTGGATTTATTTTTCCTCTTTCATGACTTTGGAGTTATGCTAAAATTTGATAAAATAGATTTAGTGGATTTTGACTTACCGTAAGTGAGAGAAAAATTGGGTATTGACTATTAGGGTTTTGGATTTATTTGAAAGGATTGACATTGATGATGGTAGGTATTTGATTATGTCTCTTAGGAGTTGGCGAAAACTAAATGAAACAAGACGTTCACTACAAATGCATCCGAGAGTGACTATTGTCTCTACTACTTTGAGTGATAACATGCTTGCAGTTAAATAATATAAATGATTTTCAATGAATTTTCAAAATGATCTTGAAACTTGATTTTATATGTTTTAGTGTATGTAGAATATTCCAAAAAATGATTTTAAAATTCTTATGCATCCTAATGTTTTGAATGAATATATGTGTCATGTTGATTTATCGATGTTAAGTACATTGTGATTCTGGTTATTGATGAACAAAATTTATTTATTTGATAGCACATGGAATGGATTGTTAAAATTTCATGAAATGGTGGAGGTGTGGTTATTGGGGGAAGTCTGAACCCCGAAAAATGGTTAGTTATTTCCCGTCACAGTACGACTCGAAGGGGTGACATGGTAGGGTTAATCTTGATAGACATGGTATGGTCGAATAACACGCCGCTTGAAATGCTATGACCAATGCCAAGGAGTGGGGTATTTGTAAATTGAAATTACTAAAAGTTTTTGCAGTTCCACTATAGGTCGTGGTAAACTTTTATTGGAAATAATGATTTTGGCTGTCTCGTGTTTGAAAATGTGAAATGATTGGATGCATATGAAATTGAATCATGATGATTGGAAAATTGATTTATTGTTGAATGATCTTGTAACTGATATAATGATTTGAAATAGATATGTTTGATATGTCCACCACACAAATCTTATTTCTGTTCAACATGTATATCACTCACTGAGTATATATTCACCCCTCTCTCTCCATTTTTACAGAGGAAGATTAATTATTTCGCTAAGTCGTTTAGAGCCATAATCTTTTGGAAAGAACTCCGTCAAAGACTCCTTTTTGTATAGATCTTACTATTGCTTTTGAGGTATCGATAGATAGACCCATGGAGGACAATTTGTATAAGAATTTATTTGAATATTTTTGAAACTTTGTATTTCGATTTCAATTGGATTTGCCTATGTGTAAACCTTTATCGGGAATTCTTAAATTCCTTTTTATGAAATTTTCTTAGAAATAATTGTTGATTTTGTTTTCTATCTATAGAGATGGAATTGTCTTAATTGGTTGATAGCATTTGGTGATCGGGATGACCTATGGCTTTAATTGGTATTTTGATACCTTGCGATGTCTTAAAGCACGTGGTGAGATTTACACGTGCTCAAAATAGTGCAACGGTTATCACATGCTCGGATCTACGGGTCAAGGCGTAGCACAAAGAGTAACATGGTGTCGAAGACTATGAACAGGTGAAGGCGATTGAACTCAAGTGGCTTATTAAACCCCATTTGTGACCAGTGAAAAATAATTTTTATTTTTTAATCATACAAATTGATTTTGAATAAATTCTTTTAGGAAGAGTTGAATAGACTAATTTATATACTTAATTAATATATAAACAACTTTATTCGTGAGTTTAGGTTTGACCTAGCTCGTTTAATACTTTAATTATATCTAAAATTTAGTTTAATATTGTTATTAAGGAAAATTTATATCTTTATATATTAAGATTGAAAATATTATTCGATAAGGTTGACTTAGTAAAATTTAGTTCAATATTTGATTTTTAATTAGTATTTTAGATTTGTATGATATGGATAAATTTTAGTTTCATAACAAAAATTAATATAAACAGGTAATACAAAACAATAACTTTTTTTTGTAGAAACTTTTAGTTAAAAATCCAAATGTAGTTTATGACATCAAAGCAAAGAAACATAGAGAGACAAGAAATTCTATGAAAAATTAACTTCCGGCTAACTATTTAAAGCACACAGAAAAAGAAAAAAGAAAAAATTTCTATAAATAACAACGTTAAAAAAGTATAAAAGCCTAAACCTTTCCTTCAACAAAACCACCAAAATTGTCATTTTCTTCAACTATCACACCCTTCACCGTTGAAAAATGGAGAAGAATGTGAAAGCCATTGTTCTTATTGTCTCTCTCCTCATTGCCATGTTCGCTCATGCAGCACATTCTGAGAAGGACGGTGTGGACATTGGCAAGGCTGTTGGTGCTGAAAACACGGTAATCGGATACCCGGCAATGAAAAAAGGTGCAATTCCATGCTCCAAAAAAATTCCTGGAGATCCCTGCGAACCACATGCGGCAGCACCCTATCAGAGAGGTTGTTCGAAGTTTGAAGGATGCAGGGGTGGCGAACACGGACCCTAGGTCCATGCAAGAGAATGAAGCCCAAGGATTTTCTAATTTGTTTTTATCTATTGTAAAATGATTGAAATAAATATGACATATTTGTGGAAAAAAAGAACATTAAAACAAGGTGATGCAAGCTAATATATCCTACCACCACGGGCACTTATTCTTTGGATTTGCTATAGCTTTCTTATTCTTTCTTCTTCTTCTTCTTCCTTTTTTTTTTTAATGGAAATTTTTGATTTTTCAAAACTCACCGTCAAATGGAATACCAAACTAAGAGTAAACCTGAAGCGAGATCCTCGTTATAGGTATTTGTGAGCTATTAGAAATATATTCGAGTCGAGTCGATTCTGAGTATCCCTGTGGTCAAACTTGAACTCAAGTTTTTTAAACTGGCTCGAACTCAAATTGGAACTCAATAAGAAATAATAATAAGATTCAAAATTGCACTCGATTATATAATGCACCACTAAAACTCAATTCGGAAACTTAGTTTTTATATAATATTTTAATATATTTTGTTTTATTTTATTTTTTATATTATAATAATATATGTATATATAATATATATTAATATAGATTATCAAGTTGATGAGTTTTTGAGTATAAATTCTATTACTCGTATTTGACTCGATTGTATAATGAATTTGACTCTAATTCGGTCAAATTCAGATCGAGTTAAGCCATTGACTTAGCGGCTCGCAACCGACTTGAACTCGACTTTATTCGTGTAACAGCCCTAGTGAGCATTGATTGAAATTTCATGGACAAAAAACATTTGAAACCTATTTTTCTTTTATAGTATTTGAATTAAATGATACTTGAAATTTATGTATATAAATCTATCTTTCTAAGACAAGTTGCAAATACGCAATATATATAAATCTAGATGAACTTTGATTCAATGCATAACAAGTCTTGGGCTATGTTTTCAAAATAAATTTTAGTTATCTTATTTTTTTGGATAAAAAAAGCTAAAATTTTCTGAGTAAGTTTACTCCCTAGCTTAGACATCAAAATGATGCATCTTCTCGTTAATCCAAATCAATGCACCACAATTTTTTTTTCTTTTTTTCTGTTTTTTTTTTTAATGTGCGACCAATAAACACAAGTTGCATGTTGGGTAATTCTCCTGGAAGTTTAATAAAATAATTCCTTTTTTTTTATGGGTTACATGGAAAGGGAAAAAAACAACTAGTCTCTAAAAGAAGCCAACCCTTTCATATGTCTCAAGAGCATCCAATAAACCTCAACAGATGGAGAGTAAAACTTATGAACTCCTGCTGGCTAGGAGTGATCCAATTTAGCCATTGTGTCAGCGCAAAGATTTCCTTGATGAGGAACATGGCGAACCTCACAAACGGATAAGTTTCGTATTAGCTTTCTACACTCTCTCAACAAGTGAGACAGAGAATGAATCACCAAGGTGTGAGATGTCAACACCTGCATGACCGAGGAAGAGTTGAGCTCTAAAATCAGAGGAGAGTATTTGAAATCCAATAAGATACGAAGACCTTCATAAACTGCATGAATTTTTGCCAACTCGTGGTCTACAGCTCCTAGATTGACTGTGAAGCCCAAAATCCAAAACTCATGTTCGTCCCTAAGGATACCCCCAGCACTTGCGGAATTTAAATGGGAATAAAAAGACCCATCAGTATTAAGCTTAAAGTAACCTGTCAGAGGAGGACACCAACAAATCCAGCGGCCCCTTTTATGATCTAGTCTGCATTTCGAAGCAATAGCAGCATGAGAATTTTGAGCGTGAGCAACTGCGTATTGGACGACTTTCTCCGGAGAGAAATCAGTCTCCTCAAAGACTACCTTAAACCTATATTAAAAATATTGTTAAAATTTTATAAAAATACCATAAAAAACTTAAAATTGCTGTTAAAATTTTATTTAATGGTGTTTGTTCCTTTTAAATTATAACATTTGCTCCTTATATTTTGTACTTCATCATAGATATATGTTCCCCCCCTAAAAAAAAAAAGAATTATCCATGATGAGCATGGTCTTTGGGTTCGTGACTTTACACGATGAATATTGTGGTGGTAGATTTTTTTACAACGGAGTTAAGTGATATCCGGGAAGGACTCTACCTCCTTATCCAAGCAAAACTCTTTCCGGCTAAGGTTGATTCTGCTGAGCTTGTAGAGGTCCTCTCAGTTGGCTCCCTTCCATCCCAGGCTCATTTTCGGTGTGCCGATACTTTAATAATCTTCCTTTTACTTAGCGAAGGAATCAAATAAATATACGTTCCTACTAGTGACTCCAAGAAATAACATTATTTTTTTTTTTGTTGTAGAGATTTAAATTTTGAATCACGGAATAGAAAGAGAGGGTTATAACCACTAAATTATTCTATTGGAACAAGAAACAGCAGTACTTAAAATGAGCAGCAACTCCATGGACCAAATCTAAAAAAATAAAAACCCATTCATTAAATTAAAAACATTGAACAAATTCTTTTCAAGTTTAAATTGGATTTACATTCAAAACTAATGAAACCACTTAATTGGTTCCGAAGATATAAACAAAACTCTTTCCCACCATGAAGATGATTAATCATCTTCAACGGAGAGACCTCAGATGCTCACTCTCATTCTTTGGTTTCCTTTGATTGAAAAGAAAACCTAATTTATTTCCAACAAAAACCAAAACATTTTTGGCTTTGGCCTTTATGCCACCTTAGGATTTGGTATCAATAGAATATGTACTGAGGCAGGGAAGCCGTTAATAGACCATTATAACATTCCCCTAAGGCCTTGGAGCATTGTGTTTTTGTTTCCACCCAAATTTTCAACACAAACATGTCGATTTTGTAAATTCAAAAGTTATTTCTTTCTTTTTCCTTTATATTTTAATTTTACTAAATGATATGTTATATTTGAGTGATTAGAGTCATCGATCATACAAAAATTAATCAATTTTTATTAAAAATTTTTATTTATTTTAATTGTCCAAGATTATATAATCAATTTTTAAATGATTTTTTAATTCAAAGTTTATTAAAAAGTAAATAAATAAAATTTAATAAATAAATTAAAACTAACTAAGTGCAAAATTCTAAAAATTATTCTTAACTCAAATTATAAAATATAAAAAAAGTACACATAACGTAAAATTATTAAAAAGGTGCAAAATTAATCTAAATTCTTAATGAGAAATAAATTAATATTTTTGAAATTTTATTTTATTTTTTAAAGTTAAGACTAAATTTATGGAATTAAGGTCCTAAAAGAAGAATTTGTAATATAAAATCGGAGAATAAAACATAAAAAATAATGAAATTGAAACGTAAAGAACAAAAATAAAAATAACAAAGTAGGTGTGTCCTGAAATTCGAATATTGAACAAAAGGAGTGATCCCCACTTTGAATAAGATGTCACGTATATTCTGGGAAAATCAAACTTCCATCGAAGAGAAGCAAAAAAATTATCAAAGAATCGAGAATGAAGTTTTCATATCTTAATTTTAGTTCAATATTGTTCAATATTAAGATTGAAAATATTGTTCAATAAAGTTCACTTAGTTATGATTTGATTTTTAATTGATATAATTAATATTTAGATTTGAATGATATGGATAAATTTTAATTAATTTTGTTCAATTTTAATTTCATAACAAAAATTAATACAAACAGATAATACAAACAATTAATAATTTAAAAAAACCAAACATAGTTTATGACATCAAAGCTAAGAAAAAAAAAAGAGAGACAAAAAATTCTACAAAAATAAAAACATAATTTATCTGAGTTGGCACAAAAACAAAAACACCTGGCTAAACTATTTAATGCACGCACATAAATCAAAAAGAAAAAAATTTCAGTAAATAACAATGCTTCAAAAGTGTAAAAAAGGTAAAGCTTTCCCTTCAACAAAACAATCAAAATTGCCATTTTCAACTCTCACATCCTTCACCATTCAATAATGGAGAAGAATATGAAAGCCATTGTTCTTATTCTCTCTCTCCTCATTGCCATGTCCGCTTATGCAGCCCATGCTAAGAAGGATGCAGTAGACGTTGGCAAGGCCTTTGGTGATGAAAAAAAGGTAATTGGATACCCGGCACTGAAAAGAGGAGCAATCCCCTGCTCCAGAAGAAATCCCGGACGTCCCTGTAAACCACATGAGGCACGGCCCTATCAGAGAGGTTGTCAGAAGTATCAAAGACGCAGGGGTATCCATGCAAGAGAATGAAGTCCCAGACTTTTCTAATTTGTTTTCAGCTGTTGTAAAATGATTGAAATAAAAATGTCATATTTGTGAAGGGGGGGAGGGGAAGGAGAGAAGCAAGCGCCTAATGCATCCTCCCACTACGGGCAGTTATTCTTTGCATTTGCTAAAGCATTATTTTTGTTTTTAATTTTTGATTATCCTAAACTCACCATCAAACGAAAAAATATCCACATCCCCAATCCCACAAAAAAAAAAAAAAATCTTATCATCTTCATCCTAAAGAGGAAACCAACAAATGGAGAGTCAAGTTCATCAAATTCCTAACGCCGCCATTGTTTTAATAATATTACCTCTCTTTTTTTTTTTTGGGTGCCCCGGAGTATAATTTTACCTCCCCTCGTTAAACCTTATGTAGTGACTCATGATTAATTTAATAATTTTCGTTTTACTTAATGAAGGAATATATGTTCCCACTAGTGACTCCAAGAAACAACATTACTTAAAATGAGCAGCAATTCCATGGACCAAAAAAATAAAAAATAAAATAAAAAAATAAACATCCACTGATTAAATTAAGAACAATTAACTATTGTTTTTTTCAAATTTAAATTGGATTTACATTCAAAACTAATGAAACCACTTAATTGTTTTCCAAACTGTAGACAAAACTCTTTCCCACCATTACCTTTAGAGATGATTAGTCAACTTCAATGGAGAGAGCTGAGATGCTCACACTCTGTGGTCTCCCTCCTGTGACTGAAAGAAACCCTAGTTTATTTCAAACAAAAGCCAAAACCCTTTTGGTTTTGGCATGCCACCCTAGGATTTGGCATCAATAGGATATAAAATGAAATTTGTTGTCCCGTAAATTTTTGACATAAATGTCATTTTTGTAGATTCAAAAGACTCAGTTTTGGTTTTTTCTTTTCTTTTTTTCTTTTTATCTATGTATTTTAAATTTAATAAATGGCATAGTATATTTAAGCGAGTAAAGTTGTAAATTAAATTAAAATCAATCAGTTTTTCAATTAAAATTTTAATTTATTTTAATTATCAAAATTATATAATGAAAAAAATATTAAGAACGTAAAATTATGGAAAAAAATGTAAAATTAATCTAAATTTCTAATGAAAAATAAATTAATATTTTTAAATTTTTATTTTTTCTAAAGTTAAAGCTAAATTTCTGAAATTAAGGTCCAATAAATAAAGAAATTATAAGATAAAATGTGAGAATAAAGCACAAAAAGATAATGAAAATTGAACCGTAAAGAATAAAAATAAAAATAACAAAGCAAACATGTCCCAAAATTTGAAATTCCAAGTTAAGAAATCAATGACAGTAAAGGAGTGTTTGAAGATGGCAAATCGGAAAACGACAAAGGCGATCGAAGGCAGAGAACTCAAGTTGAAGACGAAGCGGCGAGTTGAAGGTGAATGAAAGTGGCAAAGCAGATGTTGAGGCGGAGCAGTTGGTGGATTTCTCGAAGAATCGAAATCGAAGCAGGCGCACGGCGATGTCAAAGTGTAACACCGAACAAATCTGAATTTATAAAAATATATTCTAAATATCATTATTTAAAAATTTTTATATTTTGTAAAATTTTGGAAGAGTAGTTAATTTTAGATATAAATGTGAATTTCTGTTTCTTGAATTATTTAGGAACTCCTCTATATATTTGATGGACAAACTTTAAATTTTTAAGTTACCGATCATTAGATTCCGGATCATCAGAGCTATTGGTTACTTGAGTATTCGATGATCGATACTTGGTGGAATTTAAATGTTCGGTATTCAGCAGAATTTTAGGGTTTGGTTAGATTATTCTTTAGATTTTGATTTTTTCGTCGGTAGTTGGAGGTGATCATTTATTATTTTATAAGTGAAAATCCTATCGATATACTGTTTAAGTGATGGTCTGTCGGTATTAAGTTTTCAAATTTTTGTGGTCATCTATGTTGAGACTCCTGTCGGTATTGTGAGAATCCATCGGTATATTATTGGACTCACTTTCATATACCTGTTCGATCACTTGTTTTGTTTGGTCATTGAGGATTAAATTTTGAACTTATCATTTCCCATCGGTTGCATGCATGCCATCGATTCTTCCTTTCACATGAACAGTCCGTATGCCCTTCGGTCCTCTTCCATTTGACCGAACAGTCCATATGTCCTTCGGCCAAGCACACAACATTCCCAATTCTCATCGTGAAGCTCTCTTTGGTTTGTTGGACACTTGAATTTAGAAATTCTATATCATTCCATTTGACAATTCCCTTCGGCATTATTCAGTTCGGAAATTTTGTACCCCCAATTCCCTACTGTTCGGTGTGCATACACATACGCACATTTAATACAAATTGGCTCTCATCAGCTAGTCTTGTTCCATTCCCATTGATTGGCTTGAACACTCCTCATCGGTTGACAAATGGACCCAATTGACGGAACACAACGTCTTTGTTTTGTTTTTTTTTTCTTATTAATATTGCACTGTCAATAGTTAGCTCCTCTGCCGAACACTCTATTTCCTTTCACCTCTTCGGCATTCCACAACACTTGGAGGCACATTCTCCGATCGGCTCATATACATACACATTTGGCTTTAGCAATTTCTTCACCAATGCATTCATTGACGTCAATTACTTCCATGGTGATTTGGGCTTGATCCTATGTCATTGAACGCATCCAAAAAGTATTTATCTACTAAGCCATGCAACCTCTCTAGTTATATGTTACATAATTTATATTATATCTTATACTTATTATTTCTTCTAATTTATTTCCATTAAATGTGAGACTCCTTCGGCGCAGCAAATGTAACCCATTGGTGAATGACACTTTCTTTTAAATTATGTTGGAGCATTTGCTTTTCCTTGTTCGGTAACCGATGGAATTGAACCCAAACACCACTATCTCTCATTGGCACTTTGGCACCCCATTTTGGTAATTGTTGCTGGACATTCAATTTGCTTCCACCGATTCCAGGTTGCCCATTTGCTTTTCCTCATTACTGAGAGCCCATCGATCAATAATGAGAGCCCATTGGTCAATACTGAGAGCCCATCGGCCAATGCATCTTCCTTGTGCACCTTTTCTTTTCTTTGCAAATTTAAGTCTTGTAGGATAAAGAAGACTTGATCACTATTTGGTCTCTCTCATCACCGAACACACACACTCTCTCTCTCTCTTGAGTTTCCAAATTACAAAAAATGGTATGTTGGGTACTTTTGGGAAGAGAATGAGGGCAAGTACGTAAATAGGGGAAATAAGTTGTAAATAAAAAGGAGAGTTTGGACCTTAGATCCTACGAATGTCACATTTCAACTTTTCCTTTCTTTTCTTTTCTTTCTCTCTGCTCATACACTACCTCTTCCTCTTTTCTTATTTTCAGCAAAGATCAATTAAAATACCGCAAAACTCACACTCTAAAGACTAAAAAATTCATAACTTAGTCTCTAAAAATTAGATCTTGTGAGAGATATAAGGTTTTCTAACGAGAGAAAATCTAGAATTTGATCGTGACCCGACTTGAGTCGAAATCGGAGACCGAAATTTATATAATATTTTTAATCTTAGTTTGGGTTTATTTTTTCTCTTTCATGATTTTGGAGTTATGCTAAAATTTGATGAAATAGATTTAGTAGATTTTGAGTCACCGTAAGTGAGAGAAAGATTAGATATTGAATATTAGGGTTTTGGGTTTATTTGAAAGGAATGACATTGATGATGGTGGGTATTTGATTATGTCTTTTAGAAGTTGGTGAAAACTAAATGAAACAAGACGTTCACTACAGAGACATCCGAGAGTGACAATCGTTCCTACTACTGTGAGTGGTAACATGCTTGCATTTAAATAAGATAAAAGATTTTCAATAGATTTTCAAAATTATTTTGAAACTTAATTTTATATATTTTAGTGTGTGTGGAATATTCCAAAAAATGATTTTGAAATTCCTATGCATCCTAATATTTTGAATGAATATATGTGTTATGTTGATTTATTGATGTTAAGCATATTATGATACTGGTTATTGATGAATAATTATTTATTTGATGGCACATGAAATTGATTGTTAAATTTTCATAAAATGGTGCATGGTGTGATTATTGGGGGAAGAGTTTAAACCCCGAAAAATGGTTAGTCATTTCCCGCCACGGTGCGACTCGAGGGAGTGACGTGGTGGAGTTAATATTGATAGACATGGTATGTGACTGGTCGCGATGGCACATTTATGGTCGAATAACGCGCCGCTTGAAGTGTGTGGGATAGTTGGTTGTACCGTCAACGAAATACTATGGCCAATGCCAAGAAGTGGGGTATTTATAAAATGAAATTACTAAAACGCTTGGTGGTTCTATCCTAAGTCGTTGTTAACTTTTGTTGGAAATAATGGTTTAGACTGCCTCGTGTTTGAATATGTGAAATGATTGGATGCATATGAAATTAAATTATGATGATTGGAAAATTGATTTATTATTGAACGATCTTATAACTGATATAATGATTTGAAATAGATATGTTTGATATGTCCACCACATAAATCTTATTTTTGTTTAACATATACATCACTCACTGAGTATTTCATACTCACCCCTCTCGCTCCATTTTTACAGAGGAAGATTAATTATTTCATGAAATCATTTGGAGCCAGAATCTTTTGGGAAGACCTCTGTCAAAGACTCATTTTAGTATAAATCTTACTATTGTCTTTGAGGTATCGATAGATAGATCCATGGTGGACAATTTGTATAAGAATCTATTAAAATATTTTTGAAACTCTATATTTCGATTTTGATTAGATTTGGCTATGCGTAAACCTTTATCGTCAATTCTTAAATTCCTTTTTATGAAATTTTTTTAAAAATTATTGCTGATTTTGTTTTCAATCCCTAGAGACGGAATTATGTCCTAATTGGTTGATAGCATTTAATGGCCGGGATGGCCTATGACTTTAGTTGGTATTTTGATGTCTTGCGATGTCTTGGAGCATGCGATAAGATTCACACGTGTTCAAAATAACGCGATGGTTGTCACATGCTCGGATCTGTAGATGCTCAAATCTGTAGATTGGGGCGTGACACAAAGAGTAACGAAGGTTTCGAAGACTATGAAAGGTGGCAACTGAAGAGACAAACAGGTGAAGGCGATTGAACTCAAATGGCTTAGTAAACCCCATTTGTGACCGATGAAAAATAATTTTTATTTTTTAATCATACAAATTGATTTTGAATAAATTCCTTTAGGAAGAGTTGAATAGATTGATTTATATACTTAATTAATATATAAACAACTTTATTCGTGAGTTTAGGTTTGACTTAGCTCGTTTAATACTTTAATTATATCCAAAATTTAGTTCGATATTGTTATTAAGGAAAATTTATATCTTTATATATTAAGATTGAAAATATTATTCGATAAGGTTGACTTAGTAAAATTTAGTTCAATATTTGAATTTTAATTGATATAATTAGTATTTTAGATTTGTATGATATGGATAAGTTTTAGTTTCATAACAAAAATTAATATAAACAGGAAATACAAAACAATAACTTTTTTTTGTGGAAACTTTTAGTTAAAAATCCAAATGTAGTTTATGACATCAAAGCAAAGAAACATAGAGAGACAAGAAATTCTATGAAAAATTAACTTCCGGCTAACTATTTAAAGCACACAGAAAAAGAAAAAAGAAAAATTTTCTATAAATAACAACGTTAAAAAAGTATAAAAGCCTAAACCTTTCCTTCAACAAAACCACCAAAATTGTCATTTTCTTCAACTATCACACCCTTCACCGTTGAAAAATGGAGAAGAATGTGAAAGCCATTGTTCTTATTCTCTCTCTCCTCATTGCCATGTTCGCCCATGCAGCACATTCTGAGAAGGACGGTGTGGACATTGGCAAGGCTGTTGGTGCTGAAAACACGGTAATCGGATACCCGGCAATGAAAAAAGGTGCAATTCCATGCTCCAAAAAAATTCCTGGAGATCCCTGCGAACCACATGCGGCAGCACCCTATCAGAGAGGTTGTTCGAAGTTTGAAGGATGCAGGGGTGGCGAACACGGACCCTAGGTCCATGCAAGAGAATGAAGCCCAAGGATTTCCTAATTTGTTTTTATCTATTGTAAAATGATTGAAATAAATATGACATATTTGTGGAAAAAAATAACATTAAAACAAGGTGATTCAAGCTAATATATCCTACCACCACGGGCACTTATTCTTTGGATTTGCTATAGCTTTCTTACTCTTTTTTCTTCTTCTTCTTTTTTTTTTTAATGGAAATTTTTAATTTTTCAAAACTCACCGTCAAATGGAATACCAAACTAAGAATAAACCTGAAGCGAGATTCTCGTTACAAGTATTTGTGAGCTATTAGAGGTGTATTCGAGTCGATTCAATCCTGAGTATCTCTGTAATCAAATTTGAACTCGAGTTTTTTAAGCTGCTTCGAACTCAAATTCAAACTCAATGAGTAATAATAATAAGATTCAAAATTGCACTCGATTATATAATGCACCGCTCAAACTCAATCCGGAAACTTAGTTTTTATATAATATTTTAATATATTTTTTTTTATTTTATTTTTTATATTATAATAATATATGTATATATAATATATATTAATATAGATTATCAAGTTGATGAGTTTTTTACTATAAATTCTATTACTCGTATTTGACTCGATTGTATAATGAATTCGACTCGAATTTGGTCAAATTCAGATCGAGTTGAGCCATTGAATTAGTGGCTCGCAACCGACTTGAACTCGACTTTGTTCGTGTAACAGCCCTAGTGAGCATTGATTGAAATTTCATGGACAAAAAACATTTGAAACCTATTTTTCTTTTATAGTATTGAATTAAACGATACTTGAAATTTAAGTATATAAATCTATCTTTCTAAGATAAGTTGCAAATACGTAATATATATAAATCTAGATGAACTTTGATTCAATGCATAACAAGTCTTGGGCTATATTTTCAAAATAAATTTTAGTTATCTTATTTTTTTGGATAAAAAAAGCTAAATTTTCTGAGTAAGTTTACTCCCTAGCTTAGACATCAAAATGATGCATCTTCTCGTTAATCCAAATCAATGCACCACAATTTTTTTTTTTTTTTTTTTTTTTTTTAATGAGCGACCAATAAACACAAGTTGCATGTTGGGTAATTCTCCTGGAAGTTTAATAAAATAATTCTTTTTTTTTTGGGTTACATGGAAAGGGAAAAAAACAACTAGTCTCTAAAAGAAGCCAACCCTTTCATATGTCTCAAGAGCATCCTATAAACCTCAACAGATGGAGAGTAAAACTTATGAACTCCTGCTGGCTAGGAGTGACCCAATTTAGCCATTGTGTCAGCGCAAAGATTTCCTTGACGAGGAACATGGCGAACCTCACGAACGGATAAGTTTTATATTAGCTTTCTTTTCTTTTGGTACCATACCAACCGGTATGCGAAGGCAAGCTCTGACTATCCGATTCGGGACTTGCAGTGACCCATTTAGGGAGCTACCCTCCCAACGTAGTCTGCTCCATACCCAAATCGCGAGTCGAACTCCCAACGTATTAACTTTCTACACTCCCTCAACAAGCCCGGATTTATAAAATATACCCTAAATGTCATTATTTGAAAATTCTTATATTTTGTAAAATTTTAGAAGGGTAGTTAATTTTAAATATAAATGTGAATTTCTATTTCTTGAGTTGTTCAGGAACTCATTTAGATATTTGGTGGACAGATTTTAAATTTTTAAGTTATTAATCATTAGAATCCGGATCACCAGAACCATCGGTTACTTGAGTATTCGGTGATCGATACTTGGTAGAATTTAAATGTTCGGTATTCAGCAGAATTTTAGTGTTTAGTTAGAGAATTCTTTAGATTTTGATTTTCTCATCGGTAGTTGGAGGTGACCATTTATTATTTTATAAGTGAAAATCTTATCGGTGTACTGTTTAAGTGATGGTCTATAAGTATTAAGTATCCAAATTCTTGTAGTTATCTATTGATGTTTAGACTCCCGTCGAAATTGTGAGAACTCATCGGTATATTATTGGACTCACTTTCATATACCTGTTTGATCTTTTGTCTTGTTCGGTCATTGAGGATTAAATCTTGAACTTATCATTTTCCATCGGTTTTATGTATGCCATCGGTTCTTCCTTTCACATGAACAGTCCACCGAACAGCCCATATGTCCTTCGGCCAAGCACACAACATTCCCAATTCTCATCGGTACAAATTGAAACTCTCTTCGGCTTGTTGGACACTTGAATTTGGAAATTCTATATCATCCCATTTGGCAATTCCCTTTGGCATTATGCAATTCTGAAATTTTGTACCCTCAATTTAATTTATATATTACTTAATTTATATCATATCTCATACTTATTATTTCTTTTAATTTATTTTCATTAAATGTGAGACTCCTTCGGTACAGCAAATGTAACCCATTGGTGAATGATACTATCTTTTAAATTATATTGGAACATTTGCTTTTCCTTGTTCGATAACCGATGGAAATTGAATCCAAACACTATTATCTCTCATTGGCACTTTGTCACCCCCTTTTGGTAATTGTTGCTGGACATTCAATTTGCTTCCACCGGTTCTAGGTTGCCCATTTGCCTTTTCTCATTATTGAGAGCCCATCGGTCAATACTGAGAGCCCATTGGTCAATGCTGAGAGGCCCATGGTCAATGTATTTTCCTTGTGCACCTTTTCTTTTCGTTGCAAATTTAAGTCTTGTAGGATAAAGAAAACTTGATCACTATTCGGTCTCTCTCATCATTGAACATTCTCTCTCTCTCTTTCTCTCTTTCTCTCTCTCTCTCTGTCTCTCTCTCTCTAAATAATATTACAAGTACTTGAAACCATTGAGTTGAGTTTCTAAATTACCAAAAATGATATGTTGGGTATTTGAGTAACTTGGGAAGAGAATGAGAACAAATAAGTAAATAGGAGAAATGAGTTGTAAATAAAAATGAGAGTTGGGACTCTAGAACCTATAAATATCACATTTCAACTTTTCTTTTACTTTTCTCTCTCTTTGCTCATACACTACCTCTTCATCTCTTCTTATTTCAAGTAAAGATCAATTAAAATACCACAAAACACACACTCTAAAGACTCAAAAATTCATAACTCAGTCTCTAAAAGTTGAATAATTTCTTTTAGGAAGAGTTGGACAGCTTTTAGGAAGAGTTGAATAGACTAATTTATATACTTAATTAATATATAAACAACTTTATTCGTGAGTTTAGATTTGACTTAGCTCGTTTAATACTTTAATTATATCTAAAATTTAGTTTAATATTGTTATTAAGAAAAATTTATATCTTTATATATTAAGATTGAAAATATTATTCGATAAGGTTGACTTAGTACAATTTAGTTAAATATTTGATTTTTAATTGATATAATTAGTATTTTAGATTTGTATGATATGGATAAATTTTAGTTTCATAACAAAAATTAATATAAACATGCAATACAAAACAATAACTTTTTTTTTGTGGAAACTTTTAGTTAAAAATCCAAATGTAGTTTATGACATCAAAGCAAAGAAACATAGAGAGACAAGAAATTCTATGAAAAATTAACTTCCGGCTAACTATTTAAAGCACACAGAAAAAGAAAAAAGAAAAATTTTCTATAAATAACAACGTTAAAAAAGTATAAAAGCCTAAACCTTTCCTTCAACAAAACCACCAAAATTGTCATTTTCTTCAACTATCACACCCTTCACCGTTGAAAAATGGAGAAGAATGTGAAAGCCATTGTTCTTATTCTCTCTCTCCTCATTGCCATGTTCGCTCATGCAGCACATTCTGAGGACGGTGTGGACATTGGCAAGGCTGTTGGTGCTGAAAACACGGTAATCGGATACCCGGCAATGAAAAAAGGTGCAATTCCATGCTCCAAAAAAATTCCTGGAGATCCCTGCGAACCACATGCGGCAGCACCCTATCAGAGAGGTTGTTCGAAGTTTGAAGGATGCAGGGGTGGCGAACACGGACCCTAGGTCCATGCAAGAGAATGAAGCCGAATGATTTTCTAATTTGTTTTTATCTATTGTAAAATGATTGAAATAAATATGACATATTTGTGGAAAAAAATAACATTAAAACAAGGTGATTCAAGCTAATATATCCTACCACCACGGGCACTTATTCTTTGGATTTGCTATAGCTTTCTTACTCTTTTTTCTTCTTCTTCTTCTTTTTTTTTTTTTAATGCAAATTTTTGATTTTTCAAAACTCACCATCAAATGAAATACCAAACTACAGGTATTTGTGAGCTACTAGAGGTGTAATCGAGTCGAGTCGATTCTGAATATCCCTGTAGTCAAACTTGAACTCAAGTTTTTTAACCCGCTTCGAACTTAAATTCGAACTCAATGAGTAATAATAATAGAACTCGAAATTGGACTCGATTATATAATGAACCACTCAAACTCAATTCGGAAGCTTAGTTTTTATATAATATTTTAATATATTTTGTTTTATTTTATTTTTTATATTATAATAATATATGTATATATAATATATATTAATATAGATTATCAAGTTACTAGACGAGTTTTTGAGTATAAATTCTATTACTTATATTTGACTCGATTGTATAATTAATTTGACTCGAATTCGGTCAAAATCAGGTCGAGTCGAGCAATTGGTTGAGCAGCTCACAAGTGACCCGAACTCGATTTTATTAGTTTAACAGCCCTAGTGAGCATTGATTGAAATTTCATGGACAAAAAACATTTGAAAACTATCTTTCTTTTATAGTATTTGAATTAAATGATACTTGAAATTTAAGTATATAAATCTATCTTTCAAAGATAAGTTGCAAATACGCAATATATATAAATCTAGATGAACTTTGATTCAATGCATAACAAGTCTTGGGCTATATTTTCAAAATAAATTTTAGTTATCTTATTTTTTTGGATATAAAAAGCTAAACTTATTTGGGTAAATTTACTTCATAGTCCAGACATCAAAAGGCCATTTTACTTCCTTCAATCCAAAATATTCACATCACAAATCTAAAAATAAAATAAAATAAATAAAATCTTATCATTATCATCATCATCATCATCCTCCTAAAGAGAGCCAAAAAATGGAGAGTCAAGTTCATCAAATTCCTAAGACCGCCATTGTTTTAATAATTTTCCTAATGCTCACACTCTGTGGTCTCCTTTGATTGAAAGAAACCCTAAGTTATAAAAGTCAAAACCCTTTTGGTTCTGGCATGCCACCCTAGGATTTGGCATCAATAGGATATATAATGAAGTTTGTTACCCTGTAAATTTTTGACATAAATATGTCATTTTTGTAGATTCAAAAGACCCAGTTTGGTTCTCTCTCTCTCTCTCTCTCTCTCTCTCTCTCTCTCTCTCTCTCTCTCTCTCTCTCTCTCTGTATTTTAAATTTAGTAAATGATATAGTATATTTAAGCGAGTAAAGCGGTAAATTAAATTAAAATCAATCAGCTTTCAATTAAAATTTTAATATATTTTTATTATCCAAAATTATATAACCAAAAAATATTAAGAACATAAAATTATGAAAAAATGTTAAATTAATCTAAATTTCTAATGAAAAATAAATTAATATTTTTAATATTTTATTTTATTTTCTAAAGTTAAAACAAAATTTATCAAAATTAAGGTCCAATAAATAGAGAATTTGTAAGATAAAATCTGAGAATAAAATACAAAAAGATGATGAAAATTGAACTGCAAAGAATAAAAACTAAATTTCTATTAAAATTTTAATATATTTTTATTATCCAAAATTATATAACCAAAAAATATTAAGAACATAAAATTATGAAAAAATGTTAAATTAATCTAAATTTCTAATGAAAAATAAATTAATATTTTTAATATTTTATTTTATTTTCTAAAGTTAAAACAAAATTTATCAAAATTAAGGTCCAATAAATAGAGAATTTGTAAGATAAAATCTGAGAATAAAATACAAAAAGATGATGAAAATTGAACTGCAAAGAATAAAAACTAAATTTCAATTAAAATTTTAATATATTTTTATTATCCAAAATTATATAACCAAAAAATATTAAGAACATAAAATTATGAAAAAATGTTAAATTAATCTAAATTTCTAATGAAAAATAAATTAATATTTTTAATATTTTATTTTATTTTCTAAAGTTAAAACAAAATTTATCAAAATTAAGGTCCAATAAATAGAGAATTTGTAAGATAAAATCTGAGAATAAAATACAAAAAGATGATGAAAATTGAACTGCAAAGAATAAAAACTAAATTTCAATTAAAATTTTAATATATTTTTATTATCCAAAATTATATAACCAAAAAATATTAAGAACATAAAATTATGAAAAAATGTTAAATTAATCTAAATTTCTAATGAAAAATAAATTAATATTTTTAATATTTTATTTTATTTTCTAAAGTTAAAACAAAATTTATCAAAATTAAGGTCCAATAAATAGAGAATTTGTAAGATAAAATCTGAGAATAAAATACAAAAAGATGATGAAAATTGAACTGCAAAGAATAAAAACTAAATTTCAATTAAAATTTTAATATATTTTTATTATCCAAAATTATATAACCAAAAAATATTAAGAACATAAAATTACCAAAAAATGTTAAATTAATCTAAATTTCTAATGAAAAATAAATTAATATTTTTAATATTTTATTTTATTTTCTAAAGTTAAAACAAAATTTATCAAAATTAAGGTCCAATAAATAGAGAATTTGTAAGATAAAATCTGAGAATAAAATACAAAAAGATGATGAAAATTGAACTGCAAAGAATAAAAACAAAAATAACAAAGCAAACATGTCCCAAAATTCGAAAGTCCAAGTTGAGAAATCAATAAGAGTGAAGGAGTGTTTGAAGATGGGGAATCGGAAATGGACTAAGGCCATCGAAGGCGGAGAACTCAACTCAAAGACGAAGCAGCGAATTGAAGGTGAATCAAAGTGGCAAAGCAGATGTTGAGGAGCAGTTGGCGGATTTCTCAAAGAACCGAAATCGAAGCAGGCTAACGGCGGTGGGCGAAGGGTAACGATGGTGTCGAAGACTATGAAAGATGGCAACTGAAGAGACGAACAAGTGAAGGCGATTGAACTCAAGTGGCTTAGTAAACCCCATTTGTGACCGGTGAAAAATAATTTTTATTTTTTAATCATACAAATTGATTTTGAATAAATTCTTTTAGGAAGAGTTGAATAGACTAATTTATATACTTAATTAATATATAAACAACTTTATTCGTGAGTTAAGGTTTGACTTAGCTCGTTTAATACTTTAATTATATCTAAAATTTAGTTCGATATTGTTATTAAGGAAAATTTATATCTTTATATATTAAGATTGAAAATATTGTTCGATAAGGTTGACTTAGTAAAATTTAGTTCAATATTTGATTTTTAATTGATTAATTAGTATTTTAGATTTGTATGATATGGATAAATTTTAGTTTCATAACAAAATTTAATATAAACAGGTAATACAAAACAATAACCTTTTTTTTTGTGGAAACTTTTAGTTAAAATTCCAAATGTAGTTTATGACATCAAAGCAAAGAAACATAGAGAGACAAGAAATTCTATGAAAAATCAACTTCCGGCTAACTATTTAAAGCACACAGAAAAAGAAAAAAGAAAAATTTTCTATAAATAACAACGTTAAAAAAGTATAAAAGCCTAAACCTTTCCTTCAACAAAACCACCAAAATTGTCATTTTCTTCAACTATCACACCCTTCACCGTTGAAAAATGGAGAAGAATGTGAAAGCCATTGTTCTTATTCTCTCTCTCCTCATTGCCATGTTCGCTCATGCAGCACATTCTGAGAAGGACGGTGTGGACATTGGCAAGGCTGTTGGTGCTGAAAACACGGTAATCGGATACCCAGCAATGAAAAAAGGTGCAATTCCATGCTCCAAAAAAATTCCTGGAGATCCCTGCGAACCACATGCGGCAGCACCCTATCAGAGAGGTTGTTCGAAGTTTAAAGGATGCAGGGGTGGCGAACACGGACCCTAGGTCCATGCAAGAGAATGAAGCCCAAGGATTTTCTAATTTGTTTTTATCTATTGTAAAATGATTGAAATAAATATGACATATTTGTGGAAAAAAATAACATTAAAACAAGGTGATGCAAGCTAATATATCCTACCACCACGGGCACTTATTCTTTGGATTTGCTATAGCTTTCTTATTCTTTCTGCTTCTTCTTTTTAATGACATATTTGAGACGACGTTATGGGTATTTGTGAGCATTGATTGAAATTTTATGGACAAAAAACATTTGAAACGTACAAATTGGAAGGTATACAAACAGCTCCTTGCTTCTGGTGCGATGATATATAGTTCTTAGTTGTGTTACTATTGATTTATTATGCATTCTCCTTTTTTTTTTTTAATAACATACCCTCATAATTATAATAATAATTAATCAATTAGGCTGCTCAATGTGTATTTCTTTAATAGTATTTGAATTAAATGATACTTGAAATTTAAGTATATAAATCTATCTTTCTAAGATAAGTTGCAAATACGCAATATATATAAAGCTAGATGAACTTTGATTCAATGTGCAACGAATCTTGGACCATATTTTGAAAATAAATTTTAGTTATCTTATTTTTTTTGGATATAAAAAGCAAAAACTATCTGAGCAAGTTTACTCCCTAGCTTAGACATCAAAATGATGCATCTTCTCGTTAATCCAAATCAAGAACACAAGTTGCATGTTGGGTAATTCTCCTGGAAGTTTAATAAAATAATTCATGAATCCATATTAAAAATATTGTTAAAAATTTATAAAAATACCATAAAAAACCTTAAAATTGCTGTTAAAATTTTATAAATGGTGCTTGTTCCTTATAAATTATAACATTTTGTCATGTCCTGGCCTGCAAATCTAAGTACGTGACAATTGTCATGTGATCTAGAAATATGTGTAATCACCAACACGCATCCCAAATCTTGCAAAGGCTATGATAATAATACTTCCAAGTTAAAAAAAAAAAAAAAATCCAGAACACAAAATATTTAAACTCAAAATATTTCAAAATATAATTTTTAAAATATAAATTTAAATTTTTGAAAAACATGTATATAAAATATTATATAAAAAGAGTTTAGAAATACCTTTCAATAAATCTATCTATATGCAAAATTACACAATTAGGATGGACCAATTAGGATGGACCAATGAGATAGCTTTTATCTCTACACTTTTTCTAGAAAGAAAAAGGAATAAGAAGATGAAAGCATGAATATAGAAATATCTAGTGGGTAGAGTGTAATGACATAGCTGTGTATATGAGTGAGTGGTGAGTTTAGAAGTATTAAACAATAATTTCAAAATCAGATTTCTAATTCAATAAAATATAATGTAGTCATCAAAGCATTTATTATCAAATATCATAATTTTCTTGAAACATAATAAACGTTAAACATGTATTTTCTTTTAAAAATCACGATATTTGTCTCAAAATCTCTCCATCAATAGCTTAGTCCAGACCAATGATGGAATCGTCAAGAGATTTTTAATTATTACTAGTCACAAATATCATCCCCCAACCTTGACGTTAACTCGTGGCCTCTTTAGTGGTGCAACCGATTAGTCTGATGGGACTTGGGGGCATTTCTCTACTATTGCCTCGCCTTTCAAGTCTAACAAACTCTCTACGCAACCCCCTCGAATCGGTCCATGGAAGTTTAGATCGGCCATCACATAAACTTGGTGCTCACACCCCCACACATGCACCATTTCACAAAATATCATATCATGTGTCATTCAAAATCAACAAATATCTCAATTCATGAATCCAATAACATTATTCACAAAAAAATTCAACATAGTACAAGATATATTAGCAAGTGTATAAATTATATATCTTAAAGCATAATATTTTTAAGAATACTCCACATTTACAAAACATTTTATAAATTCAAGTTAAAAGTTTCATTTAGAAAATCAAGAGAAAATAATTTTTTATTCACAAATACAACAAATCATTCACTCACAGCATTAGGGAGAGTAATCACTCCTAGATCATTCCAGGTCAAGTGTCCTGTCTAGATCAGCTTGTGAAAACCCTAAAGGTAGTGGCGGAGCCACATGTAAGTGAGGGTGGGCAATTACAACCCTTCAATTTTTTATTTTCTAAAAATTAATTAGAAAATTATAATTTTTTCGGTATTAGACTATATTTTTTGTATAAAATTTTAATGATAATATTGCGTATATGCTTTGTTTGTACCCCTTTTAATTTTTTGCACCCTCTGACTCTGGGTTCTAAATCCGCCACTGCCTCAAGTGTAACACCGACACTGCGGTGTCCGTACTAGTGTACTCCTATTCTTAAAAAATATATGTATATATAATATTCCTCAGTTTATATATATATAATATTTATTTATATTGATTTTTGATTTTGGAGTATTAAATTTAAAATTTTGGTATATTTTAAGTTGTCGTGTTTGCGAATCATTATAAACCTCATCTTTATAAAATTCGCAATTTAGTGAAATATGGGTGTGAAATTATATATATATATAATTATTTATTGAATTACTTAATTATATAAAAAAAAAGCAGAGAAGGAAGCACTTTGTTTCAATCGAAACGCAGCACTCCCTCCTCCCCCAAATTCTATTAGGGCTAAAGCCCTAATCTCTTCATCTCTCTCGTACTCTCCGCCGCTCTCCCTCACCCTCCACCGCAATCAACCGCACCTTCGCCCCTCTCCGCCGCCTATCGGTGGTTCCACCACCGCTTGGTCATCGCTGTCATCTTCCCCGCGTCTGTCTCTCTCTCTATTCACTCTCTGTTTCACTCTCCCTCTCTATCTTTCTCTCTCGATCGCTCTCTCTCAGTTCTCTTTCTCTCTTTTCCCTTCGATCTCTCTGTCTCTCTCACTCCGTTCGGTCGAATGTCTCCCTCTCACTCTCACTCGTCACTCTTTGTTTCTCTTTTTCTCTTGTTCGATCGCGCTGTCACTCCCTCTGTCTCTCTCTTCCTTACTCAAGTGCTTGCGGGCTTTGTTCTTCCTCTGCCGAGAGCGCTTCTGAAATCTTTGCAGAAGCCCCAAGCCAGCAGCAGCAGGAAGCCTTCAAAACCCTAGACCGCGACCTGTATTCCAAACCCTACGTAAGCAAGGGTAACAGTTCTGATTAAATAATTTAGGGTTTAAATGTTCTTAGTGGTTAGGTTTAATTGCTAACATTGATTCAAATTGGAAGTGCTACAGGTTTCAGACTGAATCGAATGGCGAATGGAAGTTAGATCTGCAAACCGAGAAACCCTAGGTGAGGTAAAATACTAATTCCTTCGATAAATTGGATGAAGTTAGGGTAAATTTAGGGTAAAGAGTCGTGTATGTGGTAGAATGTATGTTAGATTCGAATACAATGAATTTTCTGAAATTTTATATATGATTATTAAGGTTAAGTTTAGAATTTTATATGAACTAGGTTGTCTGATATGAAAAGAGTATGTTAGAGGATGAAAGATTTATGTTTAGTTGATTAGAATAGTTTCTTTTAGAGTTAATATGAAATATGCATGAAAATATTAGAATTTTGGGGTTGGAATGAAATATTCTACAGAATGAAGAATACTGTTACATCTAATATCTTTCTTACGTTGTTTTTGAGCTGTAAATTACATAATGGTATGTCTATGAAGGATAGTTTGAAAATTGGGATTAGAGCTTAAAAATTGATGTAGTCTTTTTCATTATAGCTTGGTCTGCATATAGGCAATCTAAATATGATCTCCGTATTATGAAAATAGACTTCCATACTTTGAAAATGATATATGGCTTGAAACGTTTGGATGAGAATCGAAAAGTTTATGATTTTTAAAAGAACTTCTATCTTGAAGAAAATTTATTTATTTTAGGTTTGTTTCTGAATTTGAATGGTTTTAGGATTGAATTAGACTTGACTTTGATTGTGTTATTTATTTATAAATGAAATGCAATTGATGACATTAGAGTGTATTCACAAATTGAAAAATTAAGGTTTGTACAAAATTAGAAAAAATGGATAAACTCTAAAAATATTTGAAAATTGATGATAAGATTGTAATTGTGTATTAGGAAAGATCAATTGAGGATCGGAGTAAGACTTCATTGCACTAAATTATGGAAATAGCGAGTGAATACCCTCCCTAGATGTGAGTGGGACTCTAATCTCTTACATGAAAAGTGAAACTTGATTTTTACCGTATTTTCAACAAAACATGTTTTTGATATGCATTGACTCGACGTGTGACGCTAAATTTCAAATTTGTTTTGTGACTATTGGAGTGTCGTGAAATTACGTTTTCTATAACTATACATCCATGGGTTGAAATGAAATAATATTGTGTCATTATTTGAGAATTAGATATGTTTTCTATTTTACCGTTGCATTGGTATATTGATTTGAAATGATTTGATGAAATGTATTGGTACACGGATTTGAAATGTTTTGATGAACTGTGTGGGATGAATGCCTACTTGTGATGAGATGATATGATGAGATGATGTTTCTTGATGGATTCTGTAGCTACGAAGAGCATTTGTAGAGGCACGGGTTGTCCGGATACGCTTCTGTAGAGATATCCGCAAACATCATCTTATGGCTATAGGCGCGGCCAGTTGAACCCACATAGGGGGAGGACGTGTGTGACGCCACTGTCTAGTACCGGACGGGATTCTATACACAATTATGAGCTAGCCCTAGCGAACTCATGGCCAACGTTGGGATAAAAAGTAACTTTTGAACATTTTTACATAATAAAACCCCCGATACGCCTGTCCTTAGTCATAGTTGACCTTTGTCATGATCATTTTTGGCTTGCTCTAAAAATATAATAATTGATTTTGAATGGATGCATATATGTATGATATCGTGTGGTTCATAAAATGATTTCAATTTATTGAAAATAACATGTTTTCTTGCAAAACGTGAATTATTATTTACGAATAATCTTATTTAATACTTCAATGGTTCACCCACACTATTTATGCTTGATATTAATCCCCTCACTCACTAGATATTTTCCTTGATACTCACCCCTCTCTTTTCCTCCCTCAGATAGGGTTATTGTGATAAAGCGACGTATCAGGTTCTAGAGGTTTTTGGTAACGTATTGATGGATTCGGGTATTCACGACGGTGAGATCTAAATTTAAATTGAAATATTAAATCCGTATTTTCTATCGACCCTGTGAGGTCTTGATATTGAGGTCCGTAGTTGGTCATATATATTTTATGGGATGACTATATAAATTATGGACATTTATTTATGAAACTCTCATATTTGCTCATTACACTTGTATTGAGACACTTGTAAGTATTTAAAATTTTTAACTTGGAAATTTATTATACACGTGTATAAAATTTAGGTCCGTCCAATGTGGCGGTTGCTCATGTTCTAGTTGGGCATGACAGTAGAAGTATGTGGTTAGAATTGCTAGTATTTATGATAGTCTTGCGTTGTCCTGGTTGTTCGCTGTGGATTGGTTGGTATTATTCGAATATGGTTGATTGTTGTGAGGTCGGGATGGCCCATTTATTTTGGTGGCAGGATGGTTGTTTAATATACAGGTTGATTTGTACTTGGGAGACCTCTGAAATATTGGGAGGTTCTGCCCGATTTTTTATAAAATGTAGCCGACATCCAAAACAACGGGCGACTGCTCACGACCCCAGTTCGGGACGTGACATAAAGGACATAATTAATTAACCAAAATCATCGATATCTATTAATCTAAATCAACTCATAAATCTCTCTACTCAACACCTAAATTTTCTTTCACTCCCGGTAGTTTAAAATCCTCCAAATCCAAGTGAACAAATAGTTAAATAAATTAAAACTTGGACGTGGAAGATCATATTACCTTAATTTCTTCTTCAAAAAGATCTATCTAGTTTAGGTTACACCAACCCCTTTGATTTTTCCCTTCTGTGACAGCACTAAATCTTTAAGCTTTTCTTGAAAATCCAAGACTAAAATCTAACATTGAAGAGTTGGATGAATAGTTTGAAGCCTTTAATCTTGAGATTGGATTGATTGGGTTTGGGAGGAGAGTAAAATAGTCTAGAGGGAGAAGTGAAATTTGGGTTTCATAAGTTTTAAAACTCTACTTCTCCTTTTATTCTTAATTCATTTTTAATATTTACCTAATGACCCTTCTCCACTTTCAATTTGCATATATATCCAATATGTTCTTTTTTTTTATTGGGAAAGTCAACCCAATGGGTTTAAACACTTGAGCTTTTGTTCTGTTGAGGAAATGTGTTTGGTGACGGGTAGGTAAAATTGAAATGAGAAATACAAAATTTATAAGAAGCAAACCAGAGCTATAGAAATTTTGGAATATTTCAAAATATGAAATATAATATAAATTTAATATAACATGATTGAAGAGTTTGATGGTTTGGTAGAGTAAGACCTTTTGGGAGGACATAAGTACATGGATTCAAATCTCTTTGCGAGCAAGTGACTACAAACAACTTTGGAAATTTGCACATGCATGTGAGTGCAAGAGGAATCACTGAGGAAACGGCAAGTGGGAGACGTTGCCGAGAGGTGGTCAGTATGCTGAGCAATTACTAAAATAGCAATTGCTACTAAGAGGTGTAACTGCTCGATGTTGAGAAAATTTATGCGAGAGGCAAATGTCTAAATGTCCACCGATAGATAAATGGAATACCGAGAAATGGTGTAAGTGTTTTAACACCAATAAGTATATGGAGATACCACCGATAGAGTTTTAAAATTGGACATCTATCGATAAATCCAAATATTCACCGTCCAGTAATATAGATAAAATACAATGTACTAAAAGGTATATTGTGGATGTATCAACAAACATATAAAAATTGTAAAATAATAGTAAGTCTACGCAGAGATTACAACTTCCTCAATATACCGACAGCCTATAGACATCACAATATATCAACAGGATTCTAACTTGCAAAATAGTAGATGGTCACCATCGATTACTGGCCAAAAAATCAAAATTTGAAGAAACTGTTTACTTGACACTAAAACTCCATTGAATAATTAAATTCTCATAGAAAAATCAAATTCTGTCAATTACCAAACAATTAAATTGTCAAAACTCTTTCCACTAAAATTGATTCTACTGAGTTTGTAGAGGTCCTCTGAGATGGCTCCCTTTCATCCCAGGCTCATGTCATCCGCAAATGTGAGCAACTTATCTGACAATTTTCGATGTGTTGATACTTTAGCTAGATTGAAGCAGACAATCTTGCTAGGTTTTCATGAGTTTTTCTCTTTTTCTAATGTACTGCTCTTGAAAATGAGATATTCAGAGTATGACTTCTTTCAGAGATTAGCTCTCGCTCCCTGTATTATTAAAAAAAAAAAAAAAAAAAAAAAAAATCAAGTATAAAAAGCCATTTTACTTCTTTGGATACCGAATCCAAATTATTCACATCACAAATCTAAAAATAAAATAAAATAAAAAAAGTCTTATCATTTTCATCATCATCATCCTCAAACCAAAAAATGGAGAGAGTCAAGTTTATCAAATTCCCAAGGACGCCATTGTTTTAATAATTTTACCTCAACTCCTTAAACCATATGTAGTAACTCATGATTAATTTAATAATCTTCCTTTTACTTAGTGAAGGAATCAATTAAATATATGTTCCTACCAGTGACTCCAAGAAACAACATTACTTAAAATGAGCCGCAACTCCATGGACCAACAATAAAAAATAAAAATCCATTGATTAAATTAAGAACAATTGACAAAGTCTCTTCAAGTATAAATTGGATTTACATTCCAAACTAATGAAACCACACAATTGTTTCCCAAGCTATAAACAAAACTCTTTCCAACCACACCATGAACTCTAGAGATGATTAATCATCTTCAAGGGAGAGACCTCAGATGCTCACTCTCACTCTGTGGTCTCCTTTGATTGAAAAGAAAACCTAATTTATTTCCAACAAAAACCAAAACACTTTTGGCTTTGGCCTTTATGCCACCTTAGGATCTGGTATTAATAGAATATGTACTGACGCAGAGAAGCCATTAATAGACCATATAATATACTCCTAAGGCCTTTTTATTTTTTAAGTCTGGAACGATGCGTTTTTGTTTTCCCGTAAATTTTTAACATAAACATGCTGATTTTGTAAATTCAAAAGTTGGGATTTTGTTTTTATTGTTTTTTTCTTTTTTCTTTATATCTTTATTTTAGTAAATGATATGTTATATTTGAGTGATTCCGTCGATCATACAAAAATTAATCAATTTTTAAATGATATTTTAATTCAAAGTTTACTAAAAAGTAAATAAATAAAATATAATCAATAAACCAATGAATTATACCTCTAACTAAATGCAATACTCTAAAAATTATTCTTCACTCAAATTATAAATTATAACAAAAGTACACATAGCTTAATATTATATAAAAAAATACAAAATTAATCTAAATTCTTAATGAGAAATGAATTAATATTTTTGAAATTTTATTTTATTTTCTGAAGATAAAAACTAAATTTATGAAATTATGGTCCTAAAAGAAAAAATTGTAAGACAAAATCCGAGAATAAAACATAAAAAATAATGAAATTGAACCGTGAAGAACAAAAAAAGTAAATAAATAAATAACAAAGCAAACGTCCCAAAAAATAATGGAGTATTCTTCTTTTATTTTATTTTCTCTCTCAGTAAGATAAAGAAGCCAATGCAAGAGAATGAAGTCCAAGGCTTTTCTAATTTGTTTTTATTTATAGTAAAATGATTCAGATAAATATGTCATATTAGTTGGGCAGTTTGGTCCTAAAAAATAACACTTAGATATAATGGATGTTGTCTTTTATTTTTTGAGGTAATTGGCTCTAAAATCAAGCAAATGCCTGAGATTTCATACAACCAATCCTGCAATCTAACTCTTGATGACCAACTCTAGACCGTCCTTCATTAAGGTGGAGAGCCTCGGAATAAACTGTAGTAAATTGAAGCATGGGATAATGACACCTGACATGAAAAAACGATATTGATAGTCAATATCTCTGATTTCTAATACATTTAGCAATTGCAGTAGAAATGTAAAAATCAACAAAGTAAAGAGAAAGAAAACATACAAAGAACAAGGAAACACAAATTTTATGTGCTTTTGCTTGTAAGCCTATATCCAAAAGCGAAAAGGAGCTAATCCACTATCAAGGAGAAAGAAGCCGGAGGTACAGTGTCGAAGATATCTCTATTGAAACCCTAGCCCCAAAACACACATATTCTCAATTCGGCTCAACTAAAACCCTAGATGAATACCATAGTAAAATATTGGGATTTCATAGATATACACACACTAACTTGCCGGTGCTACATAGTAAAATGAAGCGGGTAGGGTAAACAGGTTCAGCCTGGCCCCTCCACCATATGATCTCTCAATAAATACTGGGATTTAATTTAGCCACGCCTAAGATTCAAGTCACTACATAACATTTACGCACGCAGGAAAAATGAACCTAGTCTAAAAGAGAAATAAGTACAACAAGATTTATGCATCACACTGATATTGTCAACGAGTGGTAATATATTCTGAGAGTTTCATTGCACTTGTCTCCATTTTTAGTCCAAGTATATTTTTCTGTGGGCATGTATGCCATTAGATATGCACACAAGCAGTGTTGATTTCCACATCCTGAGGAGGGAACTTGAGCATAAAAATATAACAAGAATGAAAGAGAATTCCCACCCCCAATTGTATAAGACACGGAATATCATGTTTATTTCTGTTCTAGGATCCACCATCGGTAAAAAACAATCCTCCATTATGGTAAGAGCAACAACCGGTTTTGCTTTGCACTCTGCTTTCTGGGCAATTTGTTGGGGGGAACGAGTTTTCTGATCACCATGAATGTACCTAAGGAGAGTCCAAGAAAAACCATCACCGGTGTCGTTCATGGACCCAATATGAGCCTGAAGACCTGAGTATATCTGCATAGACGAGGGAAGTAACCAAGACAAGGTCTGGCAACAAACCAGACAGTAACAAAACGCAGGATGCATAAACCGTTTGTCAACATATAAAGACACCGTCGGTAGATAAAATACCATAAATTAGAGGAAGAGAAAACCTTAAAACACATAGTTGCATATTGTTCGGAATGGCACAGACAAATCACTAACACCCATGGCAAACTTCTCCGGTCGATATTCCTCCGACACCTCATAACAGATCAAACGAAAAGATCCTATGTTTCTTATATTCTAGGAGGCAGTGTAAGAAAGAAGAAACAGAAATTGCATTGAAAATGATCAAACAAAGATTTAGCATAACCAAGAAATAAGGAGAAAATTATAGCACATTCCTATTTTTCATTGAAGACCAATACCAACAACAGTGTCAATTAAAACAAAATTTCCAATAGTTAATAGAGATCTTGTGAATATATCTCATGAAAGCTTCTGCTGTGCATTCAAAAAAGAAAGGAGACTAATTTGAAAGTGGTTTCGGGGGTTCGGAGAAATTTTAATTAGTGAGTTTAGATTCATTAAGATTTGATTTTAATTGATATAATTAATTTTTTATTTTTATGATATGGATAAATTTTAATTTCATAACAAGAATTAATACAAACAGATAATATAAACAATTAATATTTTTTTTGAAAATTTTTAGTTGAATAATTTATGATATCAAAGCAAAGAAAAAAAAAAGAGACAAAAAATTCTAGGAAGACAATAACACCTGGCTAAACTATTTAATGCACGCACACAAATCAAAAAGAAAAAATTCCTATAAATAACAATGCTCCAAAACTATAGAACGCAAAGCTTTCCCTTCAACAAAGCAATCAAAATTGCCATTTTCAACTCTCACAACATTCACCATTGGAAAATGGAGAAGAATGTGAAAGCCATTGTTCTTATTCTCTCTCTCATCATTGCCATGTTCGCTCATGCAGCGCATGCTAAGAAGGATACAGTAGACATTGGCAAGGCCTTTGGTAATGGAAAAACGGTAATCGGATACCCGGCACTGAAAAGAGGTGCAATCCCATGCTCAAGAAGAATTCCTGGACATCCCTGTAAACCACATGAGGCACGGCCCTATCAGAGAGGTTGTCAGAAGTATCAAAGATGCAGGGGTGGTGGACATGGACGCTTGGCATCCATGCAAGAGAATGAAGTCCTAGACTTTTCTAATTTGTTTTTAACTGTTGTAAAATGATTGAAATTAAAATGTCATATTTGGGGGGAGGGGAGAAAAAGAAAAACAAGGAGAAGCAAGCTAATGTATCCCCCCACTATGGGCACTTATTCTTTTGCATTTGCTAAAGTTTTTTTTTTTTTTTTAATTTTCGATTATCTTAAATTCACTATCAAATGAATACCAACCGTAGAATAAACCTGGGGCGAGATAATTGTCACGGGTATTTGCGAGCAATGATTGATATTTCATGGGAAAAAAGTGTAAACTATATAACAAAAAGGTAATTCACAAAAGCCTCCCAAATGTGATTTGCATTTACATTTGAAACCAATAATTTTTTTTTTAATACAAAACAAGATTGAATTGAGAAAGTAAGGAAGAAAATAAAGAGACTTTACTGCTTGAGATGTCCAGAGAGATATATAATTCTTACTTGTGTTACTATTGATTTATTATGCATTTTCTCTCTTTTCATGATTACATACCCCCATAATAATAATAATAATAATAATAATAATAATAATAATAATAATAATAATAATAATAAAAGTTAAGCATATAGTATTTGAATTATATGATTAATACAAAATACTTGAAATTTAAACATATAAATCTATTTTTCTAAGATAAATTGCAAATACACAATATAAATCAAGATGATCTCTAATTTAATGTGTAACAAGTGTTGGATTATATTTTGAAAATAAATCTAAGTTATTTTTTTTAGTGTAAAAAACTAAAATTATTTGGGTAAATTTACTCCATAGTCCAGACATCAAAAGGCCATTTTACTTCCTTCAATCCAAAATATTCACATCACAAATCTAAAAATAAAATAAAATAAATAAAATCTTATCATTATCATCATCACCATCCTCCTAAAGAGAGAGCCAAAAAATGGAGAGTCAAGTTCATCAAATTCCTAAGGCCGCCATTGTTTTAATAATTTTCCTAACGCTGACACTCTGTGGTCTCCTTTGATTGAAAGAAACCCTAAGTTATAAAAGTCAAAACCCTTTTGGTTTTGGCATGCCACCCTAGGATTTGGCATCAATAGGATATATAATGAAGTTTGTTGCCCTGTAAATTTTTGACATAAATATGTTATTTTTGTAGATTCAAAAGACCCAGTTTGGTTCTCTCTCTCTCTCTCTCTCTCTCTCTCTCTCTCTCTCTCTCTCTCTCTGTATTTTAAATTTAGTAAATGATATAGTATATTTAAGCGAGTAAAGCGGTAAATTAAATTAAAATCAATCAGTTTTTCAATTAAAATTTTAGTTTATTTTTATTATCCAAAATTATATAACCAAAAAATATTAAGAACATAAAATTATGAAAAAATGTTAAATTAATCTAAATTTCTAATGAAAAATAAATTAATATTTTTAATTTTTTGTTTTATTTTCTAAAGTTAAAACTAAATTTATCAAAATTAAGGTCCAATAAATAGAGAATTTGTAAGATAAAATCTGAGAATAAAATACAAAAAGATGATGAAAATTGAACTGCAAAGAATAAAAACAAAAATCACAAAGCAAACATGTCACAAAATTCGAAAGTCCAAGTTAAGAAATCAATAAGAGTAAAGGAGTGTTTGAAGATGGCGAATCGGAAATGGACAAAGGCGATCGAAGGCTGAGAACTCAACTCAAAGATGAAGCAGCGAATTGAAGGTGAATCAAAGTGGCAAAGCAGATGTTGAGGAGTAGTTGGCGGATTTCTCGAAGAACCGAAATCGAAGCAGGCTAACGGAGGTGGGCGAAGTGTAAGGCGGTGGGTGAAGAGTAACGATCGTGTCGAAGACAATGAAAGATGGCAACTGAAGAGACGAACAGGTGAAGGCGATTGAACTCAAGTGGCTTAGTAAACCCCATTTGACCGGTGAACAATAATTTTTATTTTTTAATCATACAAATTGATATTGAATAAATTCTTTTAGGAAGAGTTGAACAGCTTTTAGGAAGAGTTGAATAGACTAATTTATATACTTAATTAATATATAAACAACTTTATTCGTGAGTTTAGGTTTGACTTAGCTCGTTTAATATTTTAATTATATCCAAAATTTAATTCAATATTGTTATTAACGAAAATTTATATCTTTATATATTAAGATTGAAAATATTATTCGATAAGGTTGACTTAGTAAAATTTAGTTCAATATTTGATTTTTAATTGATATAATTAGTATTTTATATTTGTATGATATGGATAAATTTTAGTTTCATAACAAAAATTAATATAAATAGGTAATACAAAACAATAACTTTTTTTTTTTGGGGGAAACTTTTAGTTAAAAATCCAAATGTAGTTTATGACATCAAAGCAAACAAACATAGAGACAAGAAATTCTATCAAAAAATAACCTCTCACTAACTTTTTAAAGCACATATACAAATCAAAAAGAAAAAATTTCTATAAATAACAACGCTTCAAAAGTATAAAAGCCAAAACTTCTTCCTTCAACAAAACCAACAAAATTATCATTTTCTTCCATTATCACACCCTTCCCCAAAAATGGAGAAGAATGTGAAAGCCATTGTTCTTATTCTCTCTCTCCTCATTGCCACGTTCGCTCATGCAGCGCATGCTAAGGAAGATGCAGTGGACATTGGCAAGGCTGTTGGTACTGAAAACACGGTAATCGGATACCCGGCAATGAAAAAAGGTGCGATCCCATGCTCCAAAAAAATTCCTGGAGATCCCTGCGAACCACATGCAGCAGCACCCTATCAGAGAGGTTGTTCGAGGTTTGAAAGATGCAGGCGTGGCGAACACGGACCCTAGGCCCATGCAAGAGAATGAAGCCCAAGGATCTTCTGATTTGCTTTTAATTATTATAAAATGATTGAAATAAATATGTCATATTTTTGTGGAAAAAATAAAAGAAAAACAATGCTAATATATCCTGCCACCGTGGGCACACTTATTCTTTGGATTTGCTAAAGCTTTCTCCTTCTTCTTCTTTTCTTCTTTTTTTTTTTTTAATGAAAATTTTCGATTTTTCTGAACTCATGAAATACCAAACTAAGAGTAAACTTGAAGCGATACCTTCATAATGGGTATTTGTGAGCATTGATTGAAATTTTATGGGCATAAAACATTTGACACCTATAAATTTGATGGTATATAAACAGATCCTTCCTTCTAGTGCAATGATATATAGTTCTTAGTTGTGTCACTATTGATTTATTATGCATTTTCACTTTGTTTTTTTTTTTGGTGATTACATACCCCCATAACAATAATAATAATAATGATGACGACGGTGACGATGATGATAAAATAATTCTCCTGGAAGTTTAATAAAATAATTCATAAACCTATACTAAAAATATTATTAAAAATTTATAAAAGTACCATAAAAACCTTAAAATTGCTGTCAAAATTTTATAAAATGGTGTTTGTTCCTTTTAAATTATAACATTGGCTCCTTATACACCACAAGAAAATAGAGTTTACTGACAATCAAAAGTTATCACTAAAGCATTAAAAGTCGTCATTAAAGACTTGTAGTGACAACATTTCATTTGTCACTGTCTCGTCATTAAATTATTATCATAAAAGAGTCCAATAGTAACGAGTTTTGAATTATCACTGAAGATACCATATAATGATAAAATTATCTATTATCACTAAAGTAGTGATGACATGATATTGTCACTAAAGTCGTTATTTATCGTCACTGATTTAGTGACGATACAATGTTGTCACTAAACATGATAATTTAATAAGCATTTGTGATAACTTTTTGTTCTGGATACAGTGATGACATTACTAGCCGTCATTAATTATACTATATAGTGATGACATTTTTGTTATCATTGAATCAGCAATCATATGATTTTATTACTAAAAAGGGTAAATTATAAACCATTTGTAATGACTTTTTATTTGTGACAATGATAACAACTTTTAAAGTCGCCATTAAAAGCATCATATAGTGATTATCGTCACTGATTAAGTTATAATTTTTATATTATTTTATTTCTATTATTATATTTATACAAATAAAAAATTATAACATTGGCTCCTTATATATTGTACTTCATCATTGATATTGTTCCCCCCCCCCTTAAAAAGCAAAGAATTATCCCTGATGAGCATAGACTTTGGGTTTGTGACTTTACGACGAACATTGTGGTGGTAGATTTTTTACAATAGAGTTAAGTGATATCGGGGAAGGACTCTACCTCCTTATCCAAGCAAAACTCTTTCCGGCTATCCTCAAGGTTGATTCTACTGAGCTTGTAGAGGCCCTCTGAGATGGCTCCCTTCCATCCCAAGCTCATATCATCCGCAAATGTGAGCAACTCATCTGACAATTTTCTACGGATACTTTAGCTAGATTGGGGCAGACAGTCTCGCCAGGCTTTCATGATTCAGAGTATGACTACTTTTAGAAATTATTTCTCTCCCCCTGTATTTAAAAAAATAATAAGAATAAAAAAGAAAAAAAAAAGCCTTCAAGTATAAAAAGCCATTTTACTTCTTTTGATACCAAATCAAAAATATTCACATCACAAATCTAAAAATAAAATAAAATAAATAAAATCTTATCATTATCATCTTCATCGTCCTCAAGAAAACCAAAAAATGGAGAGTCAAGTTTATGAAATTCCTAAGGCCACCATTGTTTTAATAATTTTACCTCAACTCCTTAAACCATATGTAGTAACTCTTGATTAATTTAATAATCTTCCTTTTACTTAATGAAGGAATCAAATAAATATATGTTCCTACTAGTGACTCCAAGAAATAACATTACTTTTTTTTTGTTATATGAAATTTGAATTCCGAATTAATAGATTGAAAGGGGTTGTAAATACTAACATGTCTCCTTGTGACAAGAATCAACATTAGCAACTCCATGGACCAAAACTAAAAAAAAATAAAAATCCATTTAGTAAATTAAGAACAATTAACAAATTCTTTTCAAGTTTAAATTGGACTTACAATCAAAACTAATGAAAACACTTAATTGTTTGCCAAGCTATAAACAAAACTCTTTCCCACGTTGAACTCTAGAGATGATTAATCATCTTTAACGGAGTATTCAATGGGACAGTTTAATTGTTACAATCCCCTTTCTTCAATCCTGAAATTCAGGATTTAAATTATTACATAACCCAAAAAAACAAGTTATCCCCCAAAAGATTAATCTAGTAATCATAACATTTCCTCAAATCTCGTGTTCTGAGATTCAAATCTTGTATGACAAAAAAAAAAAATTGATTACTTCATCATTGTTCCTGATTTCATCGAAATATAGAAACTTTCTTCATTCGAATTTCTCATTTGTGATATTATTTTCATAGCATAAAACAAAACAAAAAAAAAAGAAGAAGGTACCCACAAAAAAAAAAAAAAAAAAACATACACACACAATTTACTATAGTTAGCAATATTACACCCTCTCCCTCATGGCTTCACACAACACCGATAAAACCTCTCCCCCTCATTACCCACCATGCATATGGCATCAGCAATATTAAAGCATATGTCCCCGTAATTCTTGATTTTAAGAATCCCAAATACAATAATTGACCAATATTACTCACATAGAATGCCAAAAAATGTTGATGTCATAGGTTATCTTGACAGCACAATAAAACTTAAAATGCCCATAATACTTAATGGACTCAGCTTGATGCATTTTTCTTCTCCTGGATCTATCAAACTATTACCGATGATGTTCTTAGCATGATCCTTGAGAACCTCACTTTCGAGCACTCAAACGTATTTTACGATGCATTCACGGTACCCTTGATCATGATTTACAGTTCTACTCTTCACCTACCAATAGTTTGACTATTTATTTAGATACAGATTGGGGTGGTTGTCCGGACACTGGATGTTCCCGATCTGGCTATTGTGTTTTTCTTGGAAGCAACTTAATTTCTTGGTCCTCCAAACGACAGGCCACTATTTACCACTCTAATGTCGAAGCTGAATATCATGACGTTGCCAATGCAGTGGCTGAGACTTGCTGACTATGAAATCTTCTCTTTGAGCTTCACTATCCGTTATCTAAAGCCACATTGGTCTACTGCGATAATGTAAGTGCTATTTACTTGTCTAGTAATTTGGTTAAATATCAACGCATTAAACGCATCGAATTAGACATACATTTTTGTACAAGAAAATGTAGCCTTTGGACAAGCTAAAGTGTTTCATGTACCCTCTGCTTAGCAATGCACTAACATCTTCACAAAATGTTTACTTTCATCCCTCTTCCTTGATTTTCAGTCCAGTCTGTATATCCAACCTCCTCCCGTTTCGACTACAAGGGTATGATAGAATATTAATTGGTTGATTAATTGATTAACTGATAATAGAATATTTGACCCTTATATTTAGTCTTATATTTAATATAATAATCAATCATGTATCTAGTCATTATTGCATATATGTATACTCATGTTTTTCTCTATATATAGTGGAATGTAATTGTCCAAAGGCTGAACAAGTTATTCTTTCAATAAGTCCTCGTTCGTCAACAACCTACTTGAGTTTTGTAAAAATTTACATCATTCCTTATTCTCATGATTAATTTAATAATTTTCTTTTTACTTAATGAAGGAATCGAATGTATGCTCCTACAAGTGACGCCAATAAACAACATTACTTAAAATGAGCAGTAATTCCATGGACCAAAAAAATAAAAATCTGCTGATTAAATTAAGAACAATTAATTTTTTTTTTCAAATTTAAATTGGATTTACGTTCAAAACTAATGAAAACCCTTAATTGTTTGCCAAACTATGAACAAAACTCTTTCCCACCATGACCTATAGAGATGATTAATCAACTTCAACGGAGATAGCTAAGATGCTCACACTCTGTGGTCTCCTTTGATTGAAAGACCCAGTTTGTAGCCCTGTAAATTTTTGACATAAATTTGTCATTTTTGTAGAGTTAAAAGACCCAATTTTGGTTTTTTTTTTTTTTTTGTCTCTCTCTCTCTCTCTGTATTTTAAATTCAGTAAATGATATAGTATATTTAAGCGAGTAAGTTGTAAATTAAATTAAAATCAATCAGTTTTTCAATTAAAATTTTAATTTATTTTTATTATCCAAAATTATATAACCAAAAAATATTAAGAACGTAAAATTATGAAAAAAGGTAAATCTAAATTTGTAATGAAAAATAAATTAATATTTTTTAATTTTTATTTTATTTTCTAAATTTAAAACTAAATTTATGAAATTAAGGTCTAATAAATAAAGAGGTTGTTGGGAATAAAAAATTTTATTTTCAGTTTTTAAAAGATATTTTTAGAATATAAAAAATATTTAATTCTAACACTTTCTCTCATTTCTATTTCATTTCACTTTTGGAAGAGAAAAAATTTAAAACTTGGAGAGATCTTAAATCCATCCAGATCTCTCATTTTTTCTTGTATCTAAACTCTTAAAAAATAAAAAAGAAAAAAAAATTCATAACTTTTTCTTCTGATCCTTTCTTTTTTCTCTAAATCTTTCCAAATGTGCTGTTAAATATTGATTTGGTATTGTTCTTAGTTTTCATAGAAACACTGCGTTCTCAGATCCTACAAGAGGCAAACCCAATTAGCCATAACAGAATTTGAAAATCTCTCTCTCTCTCTCTCTCTCTCTCTCTCTCTCTCAAGCCCAATATGTTGTGGACTTTTAAGGCCCGATACCATTTGTGACCAGTGAAATATATATATATATATATATATATATATATATATATATATATATTGATATATATAAATCATACAAGTTGATTTGGAATAAATTCTTTTAGGAAGAGTTTTTAGGCTTGACTTAGCTCATTTAATATTTTAATTATATCTTAAATTTAGTTCAATATTGTTGTTAAAGAAAATTTATATCTTTATGTATTAAGATTGAAAATATTTTTTGATTTGACTTTTAATTGATATAATTAGTATTTTAGATTTGTATGATATGGATAAATAATGATTTCATAACAAAAATTAATGCAAACAGATAATACAAACAACTAATAACTTTTTCTTTTGAAACTTTTAGTTAAACATCCAAATATAGCTTAGGACATCAAAGCAAAGAAAAAAAAAAAGACAAGAAATTCTATCAAAAAATAACGTCTCACTAACTATTTAAAGCACACATACAAATCAAAAGGAAAAAATTTCTATAAATAACAACGCTTCAAAAGTATAAAAGCCAAAACTTCTTCCTTCAACAAAACCAACAAAATTATCATTTTCTTCCATTATCACACCCTTCACCAAAAATGGAGAAGAATGTGAAAGCCATTGTTCTTATTCTCTCTCTCCTCATTGCCACGTTCGCTCATGCAGCGCATGCTAAGGAAGATGCAGTGGACATTGGCAAGGCTGTTGGTGCTGAAAACACGGTAATCGGATACCCGGCAATGAAAAAAGGTGCGATCCCATGCTCCAAAAAAATTCCTGGAGATCCCTGCGAACCACATGCAGCAGCCCCCTATCAGAGAGGTTGTTCGAGGTTCGAAAGATGCAGGCGTGGCGAACACGGACCCTAGGCCCATGCAAGAGAATGAAGCCCAAGGATCTTCTGATTTGCTTTTAATTATTATAAAATGATTGAAATAAATATGTCATATTTTTGTGGAAAAAATAAAAGAAAGACAGTGCTAATATATCCTACCACCGTGGGCACACTTATTCTTTCGATTTGCCAAAGCTTTCTCGTTCTTCATCTTTTCTTCTTCTTTTTTTTTTTAATGGAAATTTTTGATTTTTCTAAACTCACCGTCAAATGAAATACCAAACTAAGAGTAAACTTGAAACAATATCTTCATAATGGGTATTTGAGAGCATTGATTGAAATTTTATGGGCAAAAAACATTTGACACCTATAAATTTGATGGTATATAAACAGCTCCTTCCTTCTAGTGCAATGATATATAGTTCTTAGTTGTGTCACTATTGATTTATTATGCATTTTAACTTTTTTTTTTTGTGATTACATACCCCCATAATGATAATGATGATGATGATGATGATGACGACGACGACGACGACGATTCTCCTGGAAGTTTAATAAAATAATTCATAAACCCACACTAAAAATATTGTTAAAAATTTATAAAAATACCATAAAAAACCTTAAAATTGATGTCAAAATTTTATAAAATGGTGTTTTTTCCTTTTAAATTATAACATTGGCTCCTTGTATATTGTATTTCATCATAGATATGTGTTCCCCCCCCCCCTTTCAAAAACAAAGAATTATCCGTGATGAGTATAGTCTTTGGGTTTGTGATTTTACGATGAATATTGTGGTGGTAGATTTTTTTTACAATAGAGTTAAGTGATATGGGGGAAGGACTCTACCTCCTTATCCAAGCAAAACTCTTTCTGGCTATCCTCAAGGTTGACTCTGCTGAGCTTGTAGAGGTCCTCTGAGATGGCTCCCTTCCATCCCAAGCTCATATCATCCGCAAATGCGAGCAACTTAGCTGAAAATTTTCTACGGATAATTTAGCTAGATTGGGGGAGACAGTCTGGCCAGGCTTTCATGATTCGGAGTATGACTTCTTTTAGAAATTAGTTCTCTCCCCCTGTATTTAAAAAAATAATAATAAAAAAAAAATCTTCAAGTATAAAAAGCCATTTTACTTCTTTTGATACCAAATCCAAAATATTCACATCACAAATCTAAAAATAAAATAAAATAAATAAAATCTTATCATTATCATCTTCATCGTCCACCGGAGAAAACCAAAAAATAGAGAGTCAAGTTTATCAAATTCCTAAGGCCACCATTGTTTTAATAATTTTACCTCAACTCCTTATACCATATGTAGTAACTCTTGATTAATTTAATAATCTTCCTTTTACTTAATGAAGGAATCAAATAAATATATGTTCCCACTAGTGACTCCAAGAAATAACGTTACTTCTTTTTTTTTTTTTTTTGTTATATGAAATTTGAATTCCAAAATAATAGATTGAATGGGGTAATGAATACTAAACTGTCACATTGTGACAAGAATCAACATTACTTAAAATAAGCAGCAACTCCATGGACCAAAACTAAAAAAATAAAAATCCATTGATTAAAATAAGGACAATTAACAAATCTTTTCAAGTTTAAATTGGACTTACATTCAAAATTAATGAAAACAGTTAATTGTTTGCCAAGCTATAAACAAAACTCTTTCCCACGTTGAACTCTAGAGATGATTAATCATCTTTAATGGAGTATTCAATGGGACAGTTTAATTGTTACAATGTCCTTTCTTCAATCCTGAAATTCAAGATTTAAATTATTACATAACCCAAAAAAACAAGTTATCTCCCAAATCATAACCCTTTCTCAAATCTCGTAATCCGAGATTCAAATCTTGTATGACCAATAAAAAATTGATTACTATAGCAAAAAATTGATTACTTCATCATTGTTCCTGATTTCATCGAAAGATAGAAACTTTCTTCATTCGAATTTCTCATTTGTGATATTATTTTCATAGCATAAAACAAAACAAAAAAAAAAAAAAGAAGGTACCCACAAAAAAAAAAAAAAAACATACACACATTTTACTATAGTTAGCAACATTACACCCTCTCCCTCATGGCTTCACACAACACCGATAAAACCTCTCCCCCTCATTACCCACCATGCATATGGCATCAGCAATATTAAAATACATGTCCCCATAATTCTTGATTTTAAGAATCCCAAATACAATAATTGACCCATATTAGGCACATAGAATGCCAAAAAATGTTGATGTCATGGGTTATCTTGACAGCACAATAAAACTTAAAATGCCCATAATACATAATGAACTCAGCTTGATGCATTTGCCTTCTCTGGATCTATCAAACTATTACCGATGATGTTCTTAGCATGATCCTCGAGAACCGCACTTTCGATCACTCAAAAGTATTTTACGATGCATTCACGGCTCCCTTGATCATGATTTATAACTCTACTCTTCACCTACTAATAGTTTGACTATTTATTTAGATACAAATTGGGGTGGTTGTCCTGACACTAGATGTTTCCTATCTGACTATTGTGTTTTTCTTGGAAGCAACTTAATTTCTTGGTCCTCCAAACGGCAGGCCACTATTTATCGCTCTAATGTCGAAGCTGAATATCATGACGTTGCCAATGCAATGGCTGAGACTTGCTGGCTATGAAATCTTCTCTTTGAGCTTCACTATCCGATATCTAAAGCCACATTGGTCTACTGCGATAATGTAAGTGCTGTTTACATGTCTAGTAATTTGGTTAAATATCAACACACTAAACGCATTGAATTAGACATACATTTTTGTACAAGAAAAGGTAGCCTTGGGACAAGTTAAAGTGTTTCATGTACCCTCTGCTTAGCAATGCACTAACATCTTCACAAAAGGTTTACTTTCATCCCTCTTCCTTGATTTTTGGTTCAGTCTGTATATCCAACCTCCTCCTGTTTCGACTACAAGGGTATGATAGAATATTAATTGGTTGATTAATTGATTAACTGATAATAGAATATTTGACCCTTATATTTAGTCTTATATTTAATATAATAATCAATCATGTATCTAGTCATTAGTGCATATATGTATACTCATGTTTTTCTCTATATATAGTGGAATGTAATTGTCCAAAGGCTGAACAAGTTATTCTTTCAATAAGTCCTCGTTCGTCAACAACCTACTTGAGTTTTGTAAAAATTTACATCATTCCTTATTCTCATGATTAATTTAATAATTTTCTTTTTACTTAATGAAGGAATCGAATGTATGCTCCTACAAGTGACGCCAATAAACAACATTACTTAAAATGAGCAGTAATTCCATGGACCAAAAAAATAAAAATCTGCTGATTAAATTAAGAACAATTAATTTTTTTTTTCAAATTTAAATTGGATTTACGTTCAAAACTAATGAAACCGCTTAATTGTTTGCCAAACTATGAACAAAACTCTTTCCCACCATGACCTATAGAGATGATTAATCAACTTCAACGGAGATAGCTAAGATGCTCACACTCTGTGGTCTCCTTTGATTGAAAGACCCAGTTTGTAGCCCTGTAAATTTTTGACATAAATTTGTCATTTTTGTAGAGTTAAAAGACCCAGTTTTGGTTTTTTTTTTTTTTTTTGTCTCTCTCTCTCTCTGTATTTTAAATTCAGTAAATGATATAGTATATTTAAGTGAGTAAGTTGTAAATTAAATTAAAATCAATCAGTTTTTCAATTAAAATTTTAATTTATTTTTATTATCCAAAATTATATAACCAAAAAATATTAAGAACGTAAAATTATGAAAAAAGGTCAAATTAATCTAAATTTGTAAAGAAAAATAAATTAATATTTTTTAATTTTTATTTTATTTTCTAAAGTTAAAACTAAATTTATGAAATTAAGGTCCAGTAAATAAAGAGGTTGTAAGATAAAACCTGAGAATAAAACTCAAAAAGATAATAAAAATTGAACCTTAAGGAATAAAAACAAAAATAACAAAGCAAACATGTCATAAAAGTCAAAAGTCCAAACTAAAAAATCAAATTAAAGGTGTGTTGTAAGATGGCGAATCGGAAATGGATGAAGTCAATCGAAGGCGAAGAACTCAAGTCGAAGATGAAGAGGCAAATCGAAGGTGAATTAAAGTGGCGAAGTGGGTGTTGAGGTTGAGCAGTTGGCAGATTAGTTGAAGTGCTGAAATCGAAGCAGGCAAACGGTGGTGGGCGGAGAGTGACGATGGCGTCGCAGACGATAAAAAGCAGCACTAAAGAGACGAACAGGCGAAGAACACAAACAGTAGCGATTGAACTCGAGAGGCTTGCAGATGACAATGAACGGCAAATGATAAAAAACTGGGCAGAGAAGCAGACTATAGCGGTGGACTTGAAGGCGAATCTAAAACGGAATTGAACTTCGGTGGAGTAGACGAGGGCAATGGGGATTCAAGGCAGCGCAGGACACGAAGAGGCGATTAGTGTAACTAATGAATTAGTAATTCATGGCAGTGCCAAGAGTAGTAGATGAAGAGCGACTAAGGAAATGTCATACAAGGGAGAGAGGAAGGAAGCAGAGAGCAGAATAAGAACTGCAGCGAAGAAGTCAAACAACACAGAAGAACGTAGAGCAGTTATTTCTTCGAGAGTTAGTACTGTTTGCCGTATATTTGAAAGTTTGGAAAAGAAAAAAAAATCAGTTATGAGAGAGAAAAAACAATCAGAAAAGAAATAATTTTTCATCCATTTTATTTAAAAGTTTTATAAAAGTAAAGAAAAAAAATAAAAATTATTGGGAATAAAAAATTTTGTTTCTAGTTTTTAAAAGATATTTTTAGAATATAAAAAATATTTAATTCTAACATTTTCTTTTTTTTATTTCTTTTCATTTTTAGAAGAGAAAATTTTAAATTTGGAGAGATTTCAAATCTATCAAGATCCTTTTTTTTCTCTGGTATCTAAACTCTTAAAAGAAAAAAAAAGAAACAAATTCATAACTATTTCTTCTGATCATTTCTTTTTTTCCTAAATCTTTCAATCCAAACGAACTATTAAATTTTGATTAGGTGTTGTTCTGAGTAGTCATAGAAACACTGCCTTCTCAGATCCTACAAGAGGCAAACCTAATTAGCCATAACAGAATTTGAAAATCTCTCTCTCTCTCTCTATCTCTCTCTCTCTCTCTCTCTCTCTCTCTCTCTCTCTCTCTCTCATGCCCAATATGTTGTGGACTTTTAAGGCCCAATACCATTTGTGACCGGTGAAAAATATATATATATATATATATATATATTTAAATCATACAAGTTGATTTGGAATAAATTCTTTTAGGAAGAGTTTTAAGGCTTGACTTAGCTCATTTAATATTTTAATTACATTACTACAAAAAAACACGTTTTTAGTAACAGAATTTAACAACAGAAAAAATTCATTGCTATTTAGCGATGAATTTGGCGACAAAAATCAAATTCCGTCACTAATTAACGGCGGATTATTTTTCGTCGTCAAAATTAGTGATGGATTCATATCCGTCGCTAATTTAGACACAGATGTAAAATCTGTCACTAAATTTAGCGATGGTTTTCATTTTTCATCACTAATTAGTGACGGATTTGCTTTTTTGTCGTTAAATTTAGCGGTAAAAAAAAATCATCGCCAAATTTAGCGATGAAAATTGAAATCCGTCACTAATTAGTGACGGAAAAAAAATCCGTCACTAATTAACAACGAAAACAAAATCCGCCGCTAAATTTAGTGACAAAAAAAAATTGATTGCTAAATTTAGAGACAAAAAACGGAAAAAAAAAATCCGTCGTCAATTAACAATGAAAAATGAAATTTGTCGTTAATTAGCAACGAAAATAAAATCCAACACTAAATTTAGTGACGAAAAAAAATTTCGTTGCTAAATTTAGCGACGGCAGACAACATCCGCCGCTAAATTTAGCAGCGGATTCTGAATCCGTCGCTATATTTAGTCACGGATTTTGTTTTCCATCGCTAAATTCGTGGCAAAATATAATTTTAAATTTTTATTAAATATAATTTTATATTTTTATTAAATATATATTTATAATTTATATTTTTATTAAATTATGGTATTAATTTTTATTAAATATAATTTTATGTTTTTTAAATATAATTTTATGATTTTTTAAAGATAATTTTGTAATTATATTAAATATAATTTTGTATTTTTGTTAAATTATGAAATTATATTTTTAACGTTGAGAGCTAGGAAAAAAGTATAGAAGTAGAAAAAAAAGTATATTGGTTAAAAACTTTTCACATAACTCTTTAAACCCAGGTTCAAATATGAGCAAAAAGTATATTTTCTGTAAAAATAAATAAAAAAGCAAAAGGAGATCATGCGCGGATGGGCAAGGGCTGGCGGAGTGCGGGTATGGGCGGGCAAGTAGCAAAGGGCCGGGGAAGTGGTGGGCGGTGGCCAGCGAGTGGGCCGACGGGTTCTACAAATAAAAAAATTAAATGAGAAATTTAGTGACAGAAAATCAAATCCGTCCCTAATTAGCGACGAAAACGAAATCCGTCGTTAAATTTAGCGACGAAAATAAATTTTGTTGCTAAATTTAGCGACGGAAAAAAATTCATCGCTAATTAGCGACGAAAAATGAAATCTGTCACTAATTATTAACGAAAACAAAATCCGCCGGTAAATTTAGCGACGGATTCTAAATCCGTTGTTAAATTTAGCCACAGATTTTGTTTTTCGTCGTTAAATTCATCGCTAAATATAATTTTATATTTTTTAAATATAATTTTATGATTTTTTTAAAGATAATTTTGTAATTATATTACATATAATTTTATATTTTTATTAAATATAATTTTATATTTTATATTTTTGTTAGATTAGGGAATTATATTTTTAACGGTGAGAGTTAGAAAAAAAGTATGAAAGTAAAAAAAAAAAAAAGTATATCAGATAAGTTAATGTGGCATAGTAGTTACGAGTGTTTCAGATAACTCTTTAAATTCAGATTCGAATCTGGGCAAAAGCACACTTTCTGTAAAAATAAATAAATAAATAAATAAAGCAACAAAAGGTGGTCATGCACGGGCGGGCAAGGGTTATCGGGGTGTGGGCATGGGTGGGCAAGCTACAAGGGACCGGGGCGGTAGTGGGCGACGGCTGGCGGGTGATCGGACGGGTTCTACAAATAAAAAATTAAATACGAAATTTAGCGATAGAAACCCAAATCCGTCGCTAAATTAGCGATGAAAACCATTTCCATCGCTAAATTTTTGCAACGCATTATTAACGACGAAAATTTTTTCGTCGCTAAACCCTTATTTTTTTTTGTAGTGTATCTTAAATTTAGTTCAATATTGTTGTTAAAGAAAATTTATATATTTATATATTAAAATTGAAAATATTTTTCAATTTGATTTTTAATTGATATAATTAGTATTTTAGATTTGTATTATATGGATAAATATTGATTTCATAACAAAAATTAATACAAACAGATAATACAAACACCTAATAACTTTTTCTTTTGAAACTTTTAGTTAAAAATCCAAATATAGCTTAGGACATCAAGGCAAAGAAAAAAAAAAGACAAGAAATTCTATCAAAAAATAACCTCTCACGCACACATACAAATCAAAAGGAAAAATTTTCTATAAATAACAACGCTTCCAAAGTATAAAAGCTAAAACATCTTCCTTCAACAAAACCAACAAAATTATCATTTTCTTCCGCTATCACACCCTTCACCAAAAATGGAGAAGAATGTGAAAGCCATTGTTCTTATTCTCTCTCTCCTCATTGCCACGTTCGCTCATGCAGCGCATGCTAAGGAAGATGCAGTGGACATTGGCAAGGCTGTTGGTACTGAAAACACGGTAATCGGATACCCGGCAATGAAAAAAGGTGCGATCCCATGCTCCAAAAAAATTCCTGGACATCCCTGCGAACCACATGCAGCAGCACCCTATCAGAGAGGTTGTTCGAGGTTTGAAAGATGCAGGCGTGGCGAACACGGACCATAGGCCCATGCAAGAAAATGAAGCCCAAGGATCTTCTGATTTGTTTTTAATTATTATAAAATGATTGAAATAAATATGTCATATTTTTGTGGAAAAAATAAAAGAAAAACAGTGCTAATATATCCTACCACCGTGGGCACACTTATTCTTTCGATTTGCCAAAGCTTTCTCGTTCTTCATCTTTTCTTCTTTTTTTTTTTAATGGAAATTTTTTATTTTTCTAAACTCACCGTCAAATGAAATACCAAACTAAGAGTAAACTTGAAACAATATCTTCATAATGGATATTTGAGAGCATTGATTGAAATTTTATGGGCAAAAAACATTTGACAACTATAAATTTGATGGTATATAAACAGCTGCTTCCTTCTAGTGCGATGACATATGGTTCTTAGTTGTGTCACTATTGATTTATTATGCATTTTCACTTTTTTTTTGTGATTACATAATAATAATAATAATAATAATAATAATAATAATAATAATAATAATAATAATTGTATTTGATCACAAATACAATAGTTGACCCGTATTACGCACATCAAATGCCAAAAAATGTTGATGTCATAGATTATCTTGACAGCACAATAAAACTTAAAATGCCCATAATACTTAATGGACTCAGCTTGATGCATTTGTCTTCTCTTCGATCTATCAAATTATTACCGATGATGTTTTTAGCATGATCCTCGAGAACCTCACTTTCGAGCACTCAAACGTATTTTACGATGCATTCACGACACCCTTGATCATGATTTATAGTTCTACTCTTCACCTACCAATAGTTTGACTATTTATTTAGATACAAATTGGGGTGGTTGTCCTGACACTAGATATTTTCGATCTGGCTATTGTATTTTTCTTGGAAGCAACTTAATTTCTTGGTCCTCCAAACAATAGGCCACTATTTACCGCTCTAATGTCGAAGCTGAATATCATGACGTTGCCAATGCAATGGCTGAGACTTGCTAACTATGAAATCTTCTCTTTGAGCTTCACTATCCATTATCTAAAGCCACATTGGTCTACTGTGAAAATGTAAGTGTTGTTTACTTGTCTAGTAATTTGGCTAAATATCAATGCACTAAACACTACCAGAAAACACGGTTTTAGCGACGGAAATTAGCGACAGATAGTTATCCGTCGCTAATTAATAATAAAATTACGATGGAATAGCGATGGAAAAATTAGCGACAGAATTAGCGACGAAAAATTCTGTCAGAAAAAATTCCGTCGCTGAAACAAAAAAAAAAATCAGACCTATTAGCAACGGAATTAGCGACGAAAAATTCCGTTGGAAAAAATTTCGTCGCTAATCCGTCGCTGGAAAAAAAAATTCAGACCTATTAGAAACAGATTAGCGACGGAAAAAATCCGTCGCTAATAAGACCAAATTTTTTTTATTGAATATAATTTTTTGTTTTTATTAAATATAATATTATATTTTTATTAAATATAATTTTGTATTTTTATTAAATATATTTTTATTTTTTATTAAATATAATTTCTATTTTTATTAAATATAATTTTGTATTTTTATTAAATATAATTTTTTGTTTTTATTAAATATAATTTTGTATTTAAATTAATATCAATTAGGTGCCGTTCCGACTAGTCAACGAAACACTCCCTTCTCAGATCCTAAAAGAGGCAAACCTAATTAGCCATGACAGAATTTGAATCTCTCTCTCTCTCTCTCTCTCTCTCTCAAGCCCAATACGTTGTGGACTTTTAAGGCGGTGAAATATACATGAAATATACATACATATATATATATATATATATATTTTAAATCATACAAGTTGATTTGGAATAAATTCTTCTAAGAAGAGTTCTAACAGACAAATTTACTTAATTAATATATAAACAACTTTATTAGGGAGTTTAGGCTTCACTTAGCTCATTTATTGTTTTAATTATATCTTAAATTTAGTTCAATATTGTTGTTAAAGAAAATTTATATCTTTACAAATTGAGAATGAAAATATTGTTTGATTTGATTTTTAATTGATACAATTAGTATTTTAGATTTTTATGATATGGATAAATATTGATTTCATAACAAAAATTAATGCAAACAGATAATACAAACAACTAATAACTTTTTCTTTTGAAACTTTTAGTTAAAAATCCAAATATAGCTTACGACATCAAAGCAAAGAAAAAAAAATAACAAGAAATTCTATCAAAAAATAACGTCTCACTAACTATTTAAAGCACACATACAAATCAAAAGGAAAAAATTTCTATAAATAACAACGCTTCAAAAGTATAAAAGCCAAAACTTCTTCCTTCAACAAAACCAACAAAATTATCATTTTCTTCCGCTATCACACCCTTCACCAAAAATGGAGAAGAATGTGAAAGCCATTGTTCTTATTCTCTCTCTCCTCATTGCCACGTTCGCTCATGCAGCGCATGCTAAGGAAGATGCAGTGGACATTGGCAAGGCTGTTGGTGCTGAAAACACGGTAATCGGATACCCGGCACTGAAAAAAGGTGCGATCCCATGCTCCAAAAAAATTCCTGGACATCCCTGCGAACCACATGCAGCAGCACCCTATCAGAGAGGTTGTTCGAGGTTTGAAAGATGCAGGCGTGGCGAACACGGACCCTAGGCCCATGCAAGAGAATGAAGCCCAAGGATCTTCTGATTTGCTTTTAATTATTATAAAATGATTGAAATAAATATGTCATATTTTTGTGGAAAAAATAAAAGAAAAACAATGCTAATATATCCTGCCACCGTGGGCACACTTATTCTTTGGATTTGCTAAAGCTTTTCTCCTTCTTCTTCTTTTCTCCTTTTTTTTTTAATGAAAATTTTCGATTTTTCTGAACTCATGAAATACCAAACTAAGAGTAAACTTGAAGCGATATCTTCATAATGGGTATTTGTGGGCATTGATTGAAATTTTATGGGCAAAAAACATTTGACACGTATAAATTTGATGGTATATAAATAGCTCCTTCCTTCTAGTGCAATGATATATAGTTCTTAGTTGTGTCACTATTGATTTATTATGCATTTTCACTTTGTTTTTTTTTTTTTTTGGTGATTACATACCCCCATAACAATAATAATAATAATAATGACGAGGACGACGTGATGATAAAATAATTCTCCTGGAAGTTTAATAAAATAATTCATAAACCCATACTAAAAATATTATTAAAAATTTATAAAAATACCATAAAAACCTTAAAATTGCTGTCAAAATTTTATAAAATAGTGTTTGTTCCTTTTAAATTATAACATTGGCTCCTTATACACTACAAGAAAATAGAGTTTACTGACACTAAAGCATTAAAAGTCATCATTAAAGACTTTTAGTGACAATATTTCATTTGTCACTGTCTCGTCATTAAATTATTATCATAAAAGGGTTCAATAGTAACGAGTTTTGAATTATCACTAAAGTAGTGATGACATGATATTGTCACTAAAGTCGTTATTAGAGATACTATATAGTGATAATATTTTATCGTCACTAATTTAGTGACGATACAATGTTGTCACTAAACATGATAATTTAATAAGCATTTGTGACAACTTTTTGTTTTGGATACAGTGATGACATTACTAGCCGTTATTAAATATACTATATAGTGATGACATTTTTGTTATCATTGAATCAGCAATCATATGATTTTATTACTAAAAAGGGTAAATTATAAACCATTTGTAATGACTTTTTATTTGTGACAATGATAACAACTTTTAAAGTCGTCATTAAAAGCATCATATAGTGATTATCGTCACTGATTAGGTTATAATTTTTATATTATTTTATTTCTATTATTATATTTATACAAATAAAAAAGTATAAAATTGGCTCCTTATATATTGTACTTCATCATTGATATGTGTTCCCCCCCCCCCTGAAAAACAAAGAATTATCCCTGATGAGCATAGTCTTTGGGTTTGCGACTTTACGATGAACATTGTGGTGGTAGATTTTTTACAATAGAGTTAAGTGATATCGGGGAAGGACTCTACCTCCTTATCCAAGCAAAACTCTTTCCGGATATCCTCAAGGTTGATTCTACTGAGCTTGTAGAGGCCCTCTGAGATGGCTCCCTTCCATCCCAAGCTCATATCATCCGCAAATGCGAGCAACTCATCTGACAATTTTCTACGGATACTTTAGCTAGATTGGGGCAGACAGTCTCGCCAGGCTTTCATGATTCAGAGTATGACTACTTTTAGAAATTATTTCTCTCCCCCTGTATTTAAAAATAATAATAATAATAAAAAAGAAAAAAAAAAGTCTTCAAGTATAAAAAGCCATTTTACTTCTTTTGATACCAAATCAAAAATATTCACATCACAAATCTAAAAATAAAATAAAATAAATAAAATCTTATCATTATCATCTTCATCGTCCTCAAGAAAACCAAAAAATGGAGAGTCAAGTTTGTGAAATTCCTAAGGCCACCATTGTTTTAATAATTTTACCTCAACTCCTTAAATCATATGTAGTAACTCTTGATTAATTTAATAATCTTCCTTTTATTTAATGAAGGAATCAAATAAATATATGTTCCTACTAGTGACTCCAAGAAATAACATTACTTTTTTTTTTGTTATATGAAATTTGAATTCCGAATTAATAGATTGAAAGGGGTTGTGAATACTAACATATCCCCTTGTGACAAGAATCAACATTACTTAAAATAAGCAGCAACTCCATGGACCAAAACTAAAAAAAAAAAATAAAAATCCATTTATTAAATTAAGAACAATTAACAAATTCTTTTCAAGTTTAAATTGGACTTACAATCAAAACTAATGAAAACACTTAATTGTTTGCCAGGCTATAAACAAAACTCTTTCCCACCATGAACTCTAGAGATGATTAATCATCTTTAACGGAGTCTTCAAGGAGACAGTCTAATTGTTACAATCCATTTTCTTCAATTCTTAAATTCATAATTTAAATTATTACGTAACCTAAAAATACAAGTTATCCCTCAAAAAGATAGTTTAGTGATCATAACTCTTCTTCAAATCCCGTAATCCGAGATTGAAATCTTATATGACCAAAAAGAAAAAATTTTCAACACAGAGACCTTAGATGCTCACTCTTATTCTGTGGTCTCCTTTTATTGAAAAGAAAACCTAATTTATTTCCAACAAAAACCAAGACCCTTTCGGTTTCCATTAATAGACCATACAATATACTCCAAAGGCCTTTTTCCTTTTAAGGCCGAACGATGCGTTTTTGTTTTTCACGTAAATTTTTAACATAAACATGCCGATTTGTAAATTTCAAAAGTTGGGATTTTGTTTTTATTGTTTTTTTCTTTTGTCTTTATATCTTAATTTTAGTAATTGATATGGTATATTTGAGTGATTAGAGTCCGTCGATCATACAAAAATTAATCAATTTTCTGATTAAAATTTTTAATTTTTAAATTGTCCAAGATTATATAATCAATTTTTAAATGATTTTTTAATTCAAAGTTTATTAAAAGGAAAATACATAAAATATAATCAATGAATTAAACCAAACTAAACGCAATACTCTAAAAATTATTCTTAACTCAAATTATAAAATATAACAGAAGTACACATAACTTAATATTATAAAAAAAATACAAAATTAATCTAAATTCTGAATGAGAAATAAATTAATATTTTTGAAATTTTATTTTATTTTCTAAAGATAAACACTAAATTAATGAAATTAAGGTCCTAAAAGAAGAAATTGTAACATAAAATCCGAGAATAAATCATAAAATATGATGAAATTGAACCGCAAAGAAAAATAAAAATAACAAAGCAACCATGTCCCGAACTTCGAAAGTCCAAATTGAGAAATCAAACAGAGTAAAGGAGTGCTCGAAGATGGTGAATCGGAAACAGACTAAGGCGACCGAGGGCGGAGAACTCAAGACGAAGACGAATTGGCGAATTGAAGGTGAATCAATGTGGCAAAGCAGATGTTGAGGCAGAGTAGCTGGCGGATTAGTTGAAGACCCGAAATCGAAGCAGGCAAACGGCGGTGGACGGAGAGTTATGGTGGCGTCGAAGACGATGAAAGGCAGAAACTGAAGAGATAAACAGGCGAAGAACACAAACAGAGGCAATTGAACTCAAGCGGCGTGAAGATGACGGTGAGCGGCAAATGATAAATAACTGGGCAGAGAAGCAGACGACAGCGGTGGACTCAAAGGCGAATTGGAAATGGAATTGAACTTTGATGGAGTAGACGAGGGCAATGGGGATTCAAGGCGATTTCTGGAGAACTCAATCAACAGCAACAGTGATGACAAATCGACGGGCGAAAGGAACCGATGATGGCGATAAAAAACGAGGGATAAACAGAAATTGATGGCGAAGAAGACTAATATATCTAAAATCGAACAGTCTGAAAGGTAATTGAAGACAAAATTAATACGAAACAATAGAAAATTGAATGATTCTAATATATTTCAAAGGCTGTCTAGGTATTTTCTTTTTCAGAGTTCATAATATGGAAGTTTCGACACTGAATACGTCCATTTTATAGTTGGTGCCCTTCCCTAGGTTTAGCACCACCGGTGGTACTAATTATCCTCTCCATTTGTCATTCATCTACTTTTCATTATTTTTTCTATATTCTCAGACCTGCAAAGCTTCCAAATTCGACATTTAATTTAATAAACCAGACTTATTACTAAGGAACGTTGAAAACCCTAAAGCTAGGGTTCGGACCGATCCTTACCTATGCAGAGGGGCGGTTGCAGGCTTGACCTAAGGTTGTCAAAGAGTCTAAAGGCTGCTGGGTTGATCGTTGGCAGCAAGGGTGCTCACAGCGAGCATCGTGCGAACGAGCAGTGGAGGGGGAGAACAAGAATCCTGCCTTCGCGCGCGAGAGAGAACAGTTCCATTCGCGCGCGAGAGAGAAAACGGAGTTCGGTTGCTCGCGTCGCAGGTGGTGGCGGATCGATCGAAGATGAGAGACGAAGGTCAGGGAGAGTGAGAGACAGAGAATGTTTGCGAGAGAGAACGAGAGAGACTGTGGGATAGAGAGAGAGACTGAGGGACAGAGCGAAACTGAGAGAGAAAGACGAAGAATGAGGTGGCGGTGGTGGTGTCCGGTGGCTGCAGTGGCGGAGGAAGGCGGTGATGATGGCGACGAAATCGTGAGGGAGAGGGAGAGGGAGAGCGTCGAAGAGAGAGACGGGAGAGTAGAGAGATGAAGGAGAGATTAGGGTTAACCCTAATCTCTCTAATTGGGGGAGATGCTGCGTTTCACTCCGAAACGCAGCACCTTCTCCTCTCTCTCTCTTCTCGTTTTTTTTTTTTTTTTTTTTTTACCATCATATATATATATATTTTTTTGTTTTTCTTATCTCATTGGAGTTTTAAATTTATCAAAAATAAAAATATTGTGAATTTGTAACACGGCATTTCAATTATACCAAAAATGTAAAATTAAAACCCCAAAATCGAAAATCGATAAAATTCGAAATTTTCTACTTTCTTATAGAAATATTTACAAAATACGCAACATCGAGTTTCCGGTATTACAATGCAAATACACAATATAAATCTAGATGAACTCTGATTCAATGTGCTACGCGTCTTGGACTATATTTTGAAAATAAATTTTAGTTATCTTATTATTTTGGATATAAAAAGCTAAAATTATATAGGTAAGTTTACTCCCTAGCTTAGACATCAAAATGATGCATCTTCTCGTCAATCCAAATCAACGCACCACAAAAAAGTTTTTTTTTTTTTTAATGAGCAACCAATAAACACAAGTTGCATGTTGGGTATTTCTCCTGGAAGTTTAATAAAATGATTCATAAACCCATACTAAAAATATTGTTAAAAGTTTACCAAAAATACCATAAAAATACCTTAAAATTGCTGTCAAAATTTTATAAAATGGTGTTTGTTCCTTTTAAATTAATACATTCACTCCTTATATATTGCACTTCATCATAGATATGTGTTTTTCCCCCTCGAAAGCAAAGAATAATCCGTGTTGAGCAAGGCCTTTGAGTCCATGACTTTACGATGCATATTGTGGTGGTAGATTTTTGTACAATAGAGTTAAGAGATATCTGGGAAGGACTCTACCTCCTGATCCGAGCAAAACTCTTTCCAACTATTCCCAAGTTTGATTCTGCTGAGTTTGCAGAGGTCCCCTGAGATGGCTCCCTTCCATCCCGGGCTCATATCATCCGCAGATGCGAGCAACTTATCTCACAATTTTTGAGGTGCCAATACTTTAGCTAGATTGGGGCAGACAATCTCGCTAGGTTTTCATGAGTTTTTCTCTCTTTCTAATAAGATGTACAGCTATTGAAAATAAGATATTCTCGGAGTATGACTTCTTTTAGAAATTAGTTCTCTCCCTGGGAATTAAAAAAAAAAAAAAAAAAAAAAAAAAAAAAAAAAAAAATCTTCAAGTATAAAAAGCCATTTTACTTCTTTTGATACCGAATCCAAAATATTCACGTCAAAAATCTAAAAGTAAAATAAAATAAATAAAATCTTATCAATCCTCCAGAGAAAACCAAAAAATGGAGAGTCAAGTTCATCAAATTCCTAAGGCCGCCATTTTTGTAATAATTTTACCTCAACTCCTTAAACCATATGTACTAAACTCATGATTAATTTAATAGTCTTCTTTTACTTAACGAAGGAATCAAATAAATATATATTCCTACTAGTGACTCCAAGAAATAACATTACTTCTTTTTTTCGTGATATTTGAATTTCAGATCACAAAAATAGGAGAGGGGGATTTTGACCACTTATCTCCCAATAAATTAATTTTATACCCTTGGGACAAGAAACATCATTACTTAAAATGAGCAGCAACTCCATGGACCAAAAATAAAAATAATAAATAAATAAAAATTCATTGATTAAATTAAGAACAATTAACAAAATTCTCTTCATGTTTAAATTTGATTTATGTTCAAAACAAATGAAACCACAGAATTGTTTCCAATGCTATAAACAAAACTCTTTCCCACCATGAACTCTAAAGATGATTAATCATCTTCAACAGAGAGACCTCAGATGTTCACTCTCACTCTGTGGCCTCCTTTGATTGTAAAGTGATGGAACTTACCCAACATCCACTTTGGGGCAAGGTATTTATAAGACGAACGAGGACTGACTCCTCAGTATGCATCAATCAGCTCCAGCCCTAAATAAAGAGGTTGTAAGATAAAACCTGAGAATAAAACTCAAAAAGATAATGAAAATTGAACCGTAAGAAATAAAAACAAAAATAACAAAGCAAAAATGTCCCAAAAGTCGAAAGTCCAAACTAAGAAATCAGACTAAAGGAGTGTTCTAAGATGGCTAATTGGAAATGGATGAAGGCAATCGAAGGCGAAGAACTCAAGTCGAAGACGAAGAGGCGAATTGAAGGTGAATCAAAGTGGCGAAGCGGGTGTTGAGGCTGAGCAGTTGGCAGATTAGTTGAAGTGTTGAAATCGAAGCAGGCGAACTACAGTGGGCGAACAGTGATGATGCCGTCACAGACGAAGAAAGGCAACACTAAAGAGATGAGCAGGCGAAGAACACAAATAGTAGCGATTGAACTCGAGAGGCTTGCAGATATGTTGAACGGTAAATGATAAATAACTGGGCGGAGAAGCAGACTACAACGGTGGACTCGAAGCCAAATCTGAAATGGAATTGTACTTTAGTGGAGTAAACGAGGGCAATGAGGATTCGAGGCAGCACAGAACACGAAGAGGCGGTTAGTGTAACTAATGAAATTTGTAATTCATGGCAGTGTCAAGCGTAGTAGATGAAGAGCAACTAAGGAAATGTCATACAAGGGAGAGAGAAATAAAGCATTTGGAAGTTTTGAAAATAAAAGAAAAGATAAATTATAACAGGGTAAAAAAAGAAAAAAAAGTAATAATTTTTTTTCGTGTTATTTGAGTGTTTTATAAAAGAAATAAATAAAATAAAATTTATTAAAAATAAAAAGTTTTGTTTTCGATTTTTAAAGGATATTTTTGAAATATTAAAAATATTTAACTCTAATATTTTCTTTGATTTCTATTTCTTTTCACTTTTAAAAGAGAAAAAATTTTAAATTTGAAAGAATTTCAAATCCATCCAGATCCCTTCTTTTTTCTTGTATCTAAACTTCTAAAGGAAAAGAAAAAAAAATTCAAAAAAAAAGTAGTAACCTTTTTTTTGAATTTTTTTTTTTCTTTTCAAATCTTTCCATCCAAATAATTTGTTAAATATTAATTAGGTACCGTTCTGAGTCGTCAACGAAACGCTCCTTTCAGATCCTAAAAGAGGCAAACCTAATTAGCCATGACAGAATTTGAATCTCTCTCTCTCTCTCTCTCTCTCTCTCAAGCCCAATATGTTGTGGACTTTTAAGGCGGTGAAGTATACATACATATATATATATATATATATATATATATATATATATATTTTAAATCATACAAGTTGATTTGGAATAAATTCTTTTAAGAAGAGTTCTAACAGACAAATTTACTTAATTAATATATAAACAACTTTATTAGGGAGTTTAGGCTTGACTTAGCTCATTTATTATTTTAATTATATCTTAAATTTAGTTCAATATTGTTGTTAAAGAAAATTTATATCTTTACAAATTGAGAATAAAAATATTCTTTGATTTGATTTTTAATTGATACATTTAGTATTTTAGATTTTTATGATATGGATAAATATTGATTTCATAACAAAAATTAATGCAAACAGATAATACAAACAACTAATAACTTTTTCTTTTGAAACTTTTAGTTAAAAATCCAAATATAGCTTAGGACATCAAAGCAAAGAAAAAAAAATGACAATAAATTCTATCAAAAAATAACCTCTCACTAACTATTTAAAGCACACATACAAATCAAAAGGAAAAAATTTCTATAAATAACAACGCTTCAAAAGTATAAAAGCCAAAACTTCTTCCTTCAACAAAACCAACAAAATTATCATTTTCTTCCACTATCACACCCTTCACCAAAAATGGAGAAGAATGTGAAAGCCATTGTTCTTATTCTCTCTCTCCTCATTGCCACGTTCGCTCATGCAGCGCATGCTAAGGAAGATGCAGTGGACATTGGCAAGGCTGTTGGTGCTGAAAACACGGTAATCGGATACCCGGCAATGAAAAAAGGTGCGATCCCATGCTCCAAAAAAATTCCTGGACATCCCTGCGAACCACATGCAGCAGCACCCTATCAGAGAGGCTGTTCGAGGTTTGAAAGATGCAGGCGTGGCGAACACGGACCCTAGGCCCATGCAAGAGAATGAAGCCCAAGGATCTTCTGATTTGCTTTTAATTATTATAAAATCATTGAAATAAATATGTCATATTTTTGTGGAAAAAAATAAAAGAAAAACAGTGCTAATATATCCTACCACCGTGGGCACACTTATTCTTTGGATTTGCTAAAGCTTTCTCCTTCTTCTTTTCTTCTTTTTTTTTTTAATGGAAATTTTTGATTTTTCTAAACTCACCGTCAAATGAAATATCAAACTAAGAGTAAACTTGAAGCAATATCTTCATAATGGGTATTTGTGAGCAATGATTGAAATTTTATGGGCAAAAAACATTTGACACCTATAAATTTGATGGTATTTAAACAGCTCCTTCCTTCTAATGCGATGATATATAGTTCTTATTTCTTATTTGTGTCACTATTGATTTATTATGCATTTTCACCTTTTTTTTTTTTTTGCTGATTACATACCCCCATAATAATAATAATAATAATAAAATAACTCTCCTGGAAGTTTAATAAAATAATTCATAAACCCATACTAAAAATATTGTTAAAAATTTATAAAAATACCATAAAAAACTTTAAAAATGCAGTCAAAATTTTATAAAATGGTGTTTGTTCCTTTTAAATTATAACATTGGCTCCTTATATATTGTACTTCATCATAGATATGTGTTCCCCCCCCCCCCTCAAAAACAAAGAATTATCCGTGATGAGCATAGTCTTTGGGTTTGTGAATTGTGGTGGTAGATTTTTTTACAATAGAGTTAAGTGATATCGGGGAAGGACTCTACCTCCTTATCCAAGCAAAACTCCTTCCGGATATCCTCAAGGTTGATTCTGCTGAGCTTGTAGAGGTCCTCTGAGTTGGCTCCCTTCCATCCCAAGCTCATATCATCCGCAAATGCGAGCAACTTATCTAACAATTTTCTACGGATACTTTAGCTAGATTGGCGCAGATAGTCTGGCCAGGCTTTCATGATTCAGAGTATGACTTCTTTTAGAAATTAGTTCTCTCCCCCTGTATTTAAAAAAATAATAATAAAAAAAAAAAGAAAAAAAAAAACTTCAAGAATAAAAAGCCGTTTTACTTCTTTTGATACCAAATCCAAAATATTCACATCACAAATCTAAAAATAAAATAAAATAAATAAAATCTTATCATTATCATCTTCATCGTCCTCAAGAGAAAACCAAAAAATGAAGAGTCAAGTTTATGAAATTCCTAAGGCCACCATTGTTTTAATAATTTTACCTCAACTCCTTATACCATATGTAGTAACTCTTGATTAATTTAATAATCTTCCTTTTACTTAATGAAGGAATCAAATAAACATATGTTCCTACTGGTGACTCCAAGAAATAACATAACTTCTTTTTTTTTTTTTTTTTTGTTATATGAAATTTGAATTCTGAATTAATAGATTGAAGAGAGTTGTGAATATTAAACTATCTCTTGTGACAAGAATCAACGTTACTTAAAATAAGCAGCAACTCCTTGGACCAAAACTAAAATAATAAAAATCCATTGATTAAATTAAGAGACCTTAGATGCTTACTCTTATTCTGTGGTCTGCTTTTATTGAAAAGAAAGCCTAATTTATTTCCAACAAAAACCAAGACCCTTTCGGTTTCCATTAATAGACCATATAATATACTCCGAAGGCCTTTTTCCTTTTAAGGCCCGAACGATGCGTTTTTGTTTTTCACTTAAATTTTTAACATAAACATGCCGATTTGTAAATTTCAAAAGTTGGGATTTTGTTTTTATTGTTTTTTTCTTTTTTCTTTATATCTTAATTTTAGTAATTGATATGGTATATTTGAGTGATTAGAGTCTGTCGATCATACAAAAATTAATCAATTTTTTTATTAAAATTTTTAATTTTTAACCTGTCCAAGATTATGTAATCAATTTTTAAATGATTTTTTAATTCAAAGTTTATTAAAAGGTAAATACATAAAATATAATCAATAAATTGGTGTGTCGTTAAACAACCAAAAATAAAATATCTATTTCACAAAATACTAGTATAGAGTGAATAGAATCATCTTCACAGGGAACGTTGAATTTACTTCTTTTAAGGAAAATAAAAATAAAAATAAAAATATAGGGGTTTAGAAAATTAACTAAACTAATTAACCAAAAATAAAGAATTCAAAAATAAAAGAATAAAAACTAATGGAAAATCAATTTTTCTAGTCAAAAGAATTATATCCATTTTGATTTCATGTGATTGATTATCGATCTATTTAAAAATTTCAACACCTATAAATAATTGGTTATAGTCGTCGACAAACGCCTAACGACCAATCTCTCCTTATTTCATCGATAATTAAGAGAAACTCGTTAATTATTTCTCTAATCGAGAGTCAACTTTAGAAAAACTCTTAACATTGAAAGTCTCAATAGCATTAAGATTTAGAGAGACCAAATTCTAATTAACAAACACACATCTGGTTCATTTAAATTAGATTATTTAATCTCATGATATGAATGTCATTTACCACTTTATTAAAACTAACAAACAATTACAGATTTGTCATTTTAATTAGTTATAGATTATTCTAAAACTATTAAATATTGGCAACTATTTAACAAATCCTAAAAAATTATGATCCATGAAGTGCATGAATTAAATAAATACCTATGAAATAGGTATTTAATAAACCCAATTAATCTCACAATCATTAAAAATCAAGATTTCAATACCTTTAACTAGAAAATAAAATTAAAACAAAGACATAAAAGGAAAAATTCATAAAATTTTATTGAAATAATCAAAGTGTTACAATACTTGAAGCAAAAAAAGGAGTTGCAGCCTTGTGTTAATGAAGAGGAAAATAAAGTGCCTCCTGCAACCTTCTGTTTGTTCGCAACAGCAACAAAATGAGAGTATGAATTATGAATATGTGACTTTTTCTAATGAAAACTCCCCAGCTGCCGGAAAAGAGTGAATTTGAAGCAACCAAAAAATAAAACCTGAACTAAGATTTGTTTGCTAGACGTGGAGGGAGGCGGCTGCCCCCTCTCTTTGGATCCCCTCTTCTTCTCAATTTAACCCTCTATAAATAGGAGTGGGTTAACCTAATTTCTAAATAAAAGACTCTTAAATTTTAGGTAACTACTAAATAAAAAGTTACAATGGTTGAAATTTTTAAAATTCTTTTTTTCAAATATTTAGGAATATCTAAATATTTACAAATCTTCCATACTTCCAAATTAGACTTCTTTTCTTTCCTTTTTTCTTTAAAAATCTCCTCCATCATTTCTATTATATCAATTACCACAAAACATAATAATTAGTATAATATTCATTCAAAAATAGAACAAAATAAACCATAATTATTACACTAATTTACGTCCTATCAAATTCCCCCACACCTAGGTGATGCTTGTCTTCAAACATTCCTAACTCAAATAAAATTAAAACTACTCTAACCAATTTTTTTTTCGAACTACTAAACTAACATATGCCATGAGAGTCAAACTAGAAAAATAATCAAAATAACAAATATTTCACAGTATTTCGTACAAAAACAACTATTGCAAATCCCAACAATTCCCATTGAAATCAAAACTGTAAGGTTCAACATCCTCTCCAAAAGTTCACTCAAATTCACTTAAAATGGGGTGAAGAATATATCAATAACACTCAGATCAACACATTGGAATTGACATTACCATATGTTTGCAAATATATCAAATCTCCACCACTTAAAAATTTGAATTTCATACACCAATCTAAAGGTCTTTCATTTAGTTGTAACGTGAGTAGAGTTTGAGGTAGGATAAAAAGGTATATCAAAGGTTTAAAATATACCAAAGAAAATATGCAACAACTACATAATTTTTCTACAATAATACATTTGTCTCTTACAAATAGCATGTTAAAAGTATATGATCTCGATATCCACTCGTATTCAAAATAGTCAACAGTCAAGAATACATAAAAATATATGAGTTTTTCGATCTATGACTGAAATGAAAAGATTGGAGATGCAGCACTTTTTTTTCTTTTTTTTTTTTTTGCTGCTGCTTTTTTTTCATGAAGAACTTCTCAGCACAAAAGATAAATAAAATCAAACTTTTTCCTTCCTAGTCATTAAATCTCTTCATCTTTCATATGTAGCAAATATCTCATGAGGCAATCATATAACTAATATCATGCAATTAATTACATATATTCCTGGTACAAGGGTTGAAACGCAAGCCAAAATAGGGTTGTGGTGTTGTATTGAGGTTTATAAAGAAAGAAAAGAGTCACAGACTCAAATTGGTTCACTAAGGGAATAAAATTCATGGTAGGGATTTTTACGAAATTCAAAATATGATAAAATCTAGATACTTTTATCATTTCAATGCATGAAACCCTAGATGTGATCTCGAAATGCATAACATTGCAAGTTCTAGAATAACCAATCCAAGTGTGATATTTACTCAAGAAGAAAAGAAATTCCGAACACAAATAATGAATTCGTTCGTTTGTTTGGCTCAAAACCTCACTTTTAAATGTGGTTTGTATCAAATTTTGTATATTTATTATTTAAGGAAAACTATTAAAGATATGAATAATCATTGCAAGCACAAAAACCATTGATACGAGCTATTTTTTCATAAATTTCTAGCAAACCAAATAACACACATTAACTTTGAAAGTTTAAAATTTTTTTTTTCTCTTTTTTGTGTTTTTTTAAATAAATAAAATAAAACAAAACTTAACCTATTGTAAAAAGTAAACAAACTAACAAAAATAAAAATATGAAATACCCCATCATATTTAAATCATACATTGTCTCAAATATATGCCAAATGAGAGAGAAAAAAGAAAAAGAAAAATAAATAACATTCATCCCAAATAAAAGCAAAAATAAAAAGATAAAGTGAGAACAAAACTTCTCTATGATAGAGTGGAGAATGGAGGATCAAATCCAACAAACCGTGAAGAAAAATTTATGGTGGCAGCAATGGACCCCTTCTTAGAGCGTGGGCACACCCTAACTCATGTGAAATTCTGATCATTTGAGAATATTAGCAAAACTTGAACAACAATGAAGGTTTGTTAAGGCGTGGGCACGCCTTAATGGCAGAACAATTATGGTCACCAAATTTTTCAACATTTATTCACTTAAAAAAATCAAAATCAAAACTAAATCAAACCAAATAAATATGAAATAAAAATCATCAAAGAAAATATTTAATTGTCTCCCAACAAGCGCCTTTATTTAATGTCTTTGACTCAACATTACTTCCTTGTTTCAACCTCTTCAAAGACGGGTCTGATCCATTTAGATTTCAACATATCTGACATGAACTTCACTTTTGAATTGAAGTGAAGGATTTTATGGCCTACCAATGATTGCTTCCAGTGTGGAAGTTTGTCTTCAAGAAATTTGTACCATTGTGCAACCTTGTTTGTCACATTTTCCTTAAACACAAAATTCAATTTATCTTGTATAAAATTATCATGAATAATGAATTCCACTATACTATCATGAAAAATAAATTTAAAATCATTTGAATATTTCATGACATCAAAAATATTAAAAATATCAACTTTACCATCAAACTCAAGAGTTAAAATACCCAAATTCGTATCAATTTTTGTCTTGACTATTTTTATAAATGGTCTTGGCACTTGTTTTATTGTTTCTAAGAGAGGAATGTTGGTTCCTTCTTTTAGAGAAGTTTCGAAAATCTCTTTCACTTCCTCATCTTTCGATTGTGCCAACCTGTTAGGAAAAGATGATAAAATCAAAATTTTTGTTTTGAACTTCGACGGAGTAGACGAGGGCAATGGGGATTCAAGGCGATTTCTGGAGAACTCAATCAACAGCAACAGTGATGACAAATTGATGGGCAAACGGAACCGATGATGGTGATAGAGAACGAGGGATGAATAGAAATTGATGGCGAAGAAGACTAATATATCTAAAATCGAACGGTCTGAAAGGTAATTGAAGACAAAATTAATAACGAAATGAGAGAAATGAGCTTACAATAACTTATTTAAAAAAAAAATAAAAGAAACTAACTATTTTACTACAGAGTTAACTATTTTTAAGTAAGATTTATCGTAATAATTTATTTTTTAAAAAAATTAAAATAAATTTATAAGTTAAAAAACTACTTATAAATACCAAGTGCTTATAAATAACTTTTTTTAAATAATCTCAAACCCAAACGGCCCCTAAAACAATAACACTTTCGTCTCTTTCCAATTTCTTCAATTCTCGCAGTAGTTTCCATTCTTCAGACCTCGCAAGGGGCTCCCAGTGTTGGATCGATCTGCACAGAGACTTGTTTGGGCTTGGTCATGGGCATTGGCCTTGTTTGATTTCCTCTTGATTTTGGGCTGAGAAGGGAATGTTGATTTAGCGGCCTAAAGTGTGAGAATGATGTTTCGTTTTGGGCTCTGAACTTTGGTTTGAACTCAATTTCTTGATTTCTTATTTGAGTGAGACAAAAAAAATAATAGTAAATTCAGTCCAAAAATACATGAAAAGTCTTAAAATTGAAACCAGTTTTAAAATTGAGGCCCATTATCAACTATCAAATTGATAAAGCTATACATGATATTCTATGTTGATAAAAAAAATTCATAAATTTAAATAATTTTGAATTGAACAAAATACTTTTCAAAACAAATTAAAACATATTAAAATAAATTATCATTTAAGAAACTGATAATACGGTCTTTGATTCATCTGGGTGTTTTGGAATTATTCTTTTGAATAATCTAAAATGGCAAATAATTAAAGAATAAAATCTCATAAGAAATTGAAAAAAAAATTATAAGGGATACGTTTGGATCCAATTTGATAATTTTTCTTTCTTTTGGCAAATAAAATAACCAATGGTTCGTTCGCATGGTGGGAAAGGCACCTCATTGTTTAACGAAGAGTTCAGGTTCGGGCCTCATTGGATATAGAGAAAACACTATTTGAAAAACTCCCTCCAATAATGAGTCCAACAAAATCGATTCAGATTAGTCAGAACAAAATTCTGAATACTAAATGTTAGCAAAGCTAAGGCAACCACAAAGTGATACGAGTTGTTCCTAATGCAATCACCAAGAGCAGCAATTAAAATTTCTTGCTCAGTAAATAAAAATAAAAAATCATTGACTGAATCAAAAAATGAAAAAATTTTCCAATTACAAGATGAATTTACATTCAAAGCCAGTAAAACCGCTTTTGATTTTGACAAACTATAAATAAACTAATTTATCACCACCAACTGTAGATTAAGGGATGATTAATCAAGGGAGAGGCCATTCTCCGAGTCCTAATCCTTTGGTCCAAAAATTATTTCAAAGGAACAGCCACAACCTTTCAAGCCTTTATAGTTGGTGCCCTTCCCTAGGTTTAGCACCACCGGTGGTACTAATTATCCTCTCCATCTGTCATTCATCTACTTTTCATTATTTTTTCTATTTTTTCCTCCCCACTTCCCTCCCCCCCCCCCTACTTTTTTGACAAAGCCATATATGGCCATAAAAGTGGTCCTAGCCTTATGAATACATTAAAATCTAACTTTTCATTCGAATCACTACTTACAGTGCAGGCTTTCTGCAATTCTTTAGTTAGAGAGAGGTTTCTCTCGTCATATACAACTAGTTCTACACTTGATTCCGTTTTAACCCCCGCATCCCCTATCGATGAAGCACCGCAAGTCTGATTTGGAGAACAGCAGCCTGCCATCTCCACTTCAGCTCCCAAGCTTGGTTCTGTTACAGGGGATCTGCCACCGGTTTGCTTCAGGGATTCAGCACTGCCTTCAGCTTCACATGTGCTGGTTGTGGTTGCTTCTTCGAGGACTGATGTTGATGCAACGATGGAAAGCCCAATATCACAAACAATTTAGAAAGCTGAGTTTCATGAGGAATAGAACAGGAATCAGAGAAAACAACTCATCAGGTTGGTGGGTTCTTTGAACAGGAATCAGAGAAAACAACTCATCAGGTTGGCGGGTTCTTTCTCACCAGTTTCTTCCTCCCTGCACAATCGCTTCTGCAGGGATTCAGCATTGCCTTCAGCTTCACATGTGCTGGTTGTGGTTGCTTCTTCGAGGACCGATGTTGATGCAACGATGGAAGGCCCTATATCACAAGCAACTTAGAAAGCAGAGTTTCGTGAGAAATAGAACAAGAATCAGAGAAAACAACTCATCGGGTTGGTGGGTTCTTTCTCACCAGTTTCTTCCTCGCCGCACAATCGCTTCTTCAGCCATACCATGCCTGGGAATACCATCAAGTTGATATCGTTTAGTTTTTGTTTATCTGAGTCCTCCATGATCTCAAAGCCGACACCAACTGTCCAAGTTTCCACCAAACTCACAATGGCAGCTACTACTAGCATTTCAACCTTGAACGTCCTCAGCATCTAATGTCACAACAGAAACAAAAGAGCGGAAAAGAAGTAAGAGAATTGGGGAAAACCCAATTCTTGGATCAGGTAAAGCAAGTACTCTAAATGTAAGAACTTGAAATAGCTGCCCTGAGATCCTGACTAGGAATAAACTTGAAGATGGGCTCAGACAAACAATAAAATAAATAAATAAAAAGATACCTCTATTATAACATTCATCGGGCGATAACACATTCCCTGGCGACGGTATTTGCTGCAAGTAGATACAAGGGGCATTTCAGCAACCCTGGCCACATGAATTCTGCACGAGAATTGATATTTAGATTGTAGTTCAGCATATCAAGTGTATGTCAGCAAGAAGATTGGGACAACAGCAAGTGCAGGATACTCTAAGGGAATAAACAAAAAGAAGAGAACTTTCAAAACAAATAACAAAATTAATCTGCAGATCAACACTTAAACCGTGTTTTAATTTCAAGATGTTAATTAAGGAAATAAATACAAGTTAAAAAAAAAAAAAAAAAGGAATGAAATCTACCCTTAGAACACATGAAGGTTAAATATTAGAACAGCCGAGTAGGATTCAAGCATTGGATCCCATAACATAACAATGAGTACACTTATAAAAGTAGTTTGAATAAAAAACCATCAGTTGCGCAGTTTCATACTCAGAAATAACACTGAAATATAACACATGTTGTCCTTTACTTTTTGAGGTAATTGGCTCTATAATCAAACATATGCCTGAGATTTCGTACAACAAATTATTCTATAACCAAAAAATATTAATAACGTAAAATTATGAAAAAATGTAAAATTAATCTAAATTTATGAAATTAATGTCCAATAAATAAAGATATTGTAAGATAAAATGTGAGAATAAAACACAAAAAGATAATGAAAATTGAACCGCAAAGAATAAAAATAAAAATAACAAAGCAAACATGTCCCAAAATTCGAAGATGGAGAACTCAAGTCAAGAGGAAGCGATGAATTGAAGGTGAATCAAAGTGGCAAAGCAGATGTTGAGGCTGAGCAGTTGGCGGATTAGTCGAAGAGCTAAAATCGAAGCAGGCGAATGACAATGGGCAGACAGTAATGATAGCGTCGAAGACTATAAAAGCAGGCGAAGAACACAAATAGAGGCGATTGAACTCGAGCGGCCTAGTAAACCCCATTTGTGGCAGGTGGAAAATAATTTTTTTTTAATCATACAAATTGATTTTGAATAAATTTTTTTTAAGAAGAGTTGAACAGATTAATTTGCTTAATTAATACATAAACAACTTTATTCCTGAGTTTAGGTTTGACTTTACCCGTTTTATATTTTAATTACATCTAAAATTTAGTTCAATATTGTTATTAAAGAAAATTTATATCTTTATATATTAAGATTAAAAATTTTATTCAATAAGGTTGATTTAGTCAAATTTAGCTCAATAGCTGATTTTAATTCATATAATTAGTATTTTAGATTTTTATGATATGTATAAATTTTAATTTCATAACAAATATTAATATAAACAGATAATATAAAACAATAACTTTTTTTTGGAAACTTTTAGTTAAAAATCCAAATGTTGTTTATGACATCAAAGCAAAAAGAAAATAGAGACAAGAAATTCTACGAAAAAAATAACCTCCGGCTAACTATTTAAGGCACACACAAAAATCAAAAAGAAAAAATTTCTATAAATAACAACATTTCAAAAGTATAAAAACCTAAACTTTTCCTTCAAAAATCAGCAAAATTGTCATTTTCTTCGACTATCACACCCTTCACCATTGAAAAATAGAGAAGAATGTGAAAGCCATTGTTCTTATTCTCTCTCTCCTCATTGCCATCTTCGCTCATGCAGCACATTCTCAGCAGCATGCAGGGAACATTGGCAAGGCTGTTGGTGCTGAAAACACGGTAATTGGATACCCGGCAATGAAAAGAGGTGCAATTCCATGCTCCAAAAATATTCCCGGAGATCCCTGTGAACCACATGCGGCAGCACCCTATCAGAGAGGTAATTCGAAGTTTGAAGGATGGAGGGGTGGTTTACAGGGACGCTGGGCCCATTCAAGAGAATGAAGTCCAAGGATTTTCTAATCTGTTATTAACTATTGTAAAATGATTGAAATAAATATGACATATTTGTGGAAAAAAATAAAACAAAAACAAGGTGATGCAAGCTAATATATCCTACCACCACGGGCACTTATTCTTTGGATTTGCTAAAGCTTTCTTATTCTTTCTTCTTTTTTTATGGAAATTTTTTATTTTTCTGAACTCACCATCAAATGAAATACCAAACTAAGAATAAACCTGAGGCGAGATCCTCATTATGGGTATTTGTGAGCATTGATTGAAATTTTATGGACAAAAAACAATTGAAACCTACAAATTTGATGGTATATAAACAGCTCCTTGCTTCTAGAGCGATGATATATAAATTTCAGTTGTGTTACTATTGATTTATTATGCATTCTCTTTTTTTTTATTATTATTACCCCATGCAACAATAATAATAATAATTAATCAATTGCGCTGCTCAATGTGTATTTCTTTTATAGTAGTTGAATTAAACGATACTTGAAATTTAAGTATATAAATTTATCTTTCTAAGATAAGTTGCAAATACACAATATAAATCTACATGAACTTTGATTCAATGCGTAACAAGCCTTGGACTATATTTTGAAAATAAATTTTAGTTATCTTATTTTTTTGGATATAAAAAAATAAGTCTTGATTCAATGCGTTACAAGTCTTGAACTGTAATCATCTTCAATGGAGAGACCCCAAATGCCCACTCTCACTCTGTGGTCTCCTTCGATTGAAAACTGATGGGCATGACCCAACGGCCCCGTCCAGAATCGTGAAGGCCCACAACCCAAAGAACATTTTATACTTTGGAGTAACAACACCAAGGGATTTATAAGACGGACGAGGACTCACTCCTTAGTATGCATCAATCGGCTCCAGCCCAGCCGGTACGTGGCCCTTAGAGGCATTCAGTGCGCTGAAGGCAACACTCTTCTTTCGGTTGATGACTGACAGTTCTACTAAGTAGCCGATCGTTTATCCCCATCGGCCGAAGATAACATTTATCTAAGATCTGAGCAGTGAGAGTTTCCTACCCGATCACAAGGTGTATCTCCTAGATAAGGAAGAAAACTTTCGAAATATAATCAATAAGAAGTGAATCTCCTCAACATGATGAACTTTTTAAATGATAAACTTGTCAAATCTTTTGAGAATATTTGACTATAACAGTTTCAGGATTTACAAGCACTCTCAGAAAGAACCTAGGATTGCAATATTCTGAACATGTACGACTCACCAACAATCGACCTATAAAAGACACTTTGTATGCCAAATTCCAAGTACATTCTCTTAGAACATCTCACTTTACACACAAAATCACAGGACTCTCAGCCTTCTCTCACTCAGTCTATTTCATTTCTATCAAAAACCGTTATTTCTGATTTCAGCGTCAAAGTCTCCCCTGTTGAAACACCCTCCGATGATCGTTTACAGGTTTCTATTCACTATTCAGAACTTTCATTCGCGTAGAAAGAAGTCGAAATCTATGGTGTCGAAATTCATCTCCAACAGATTGGCACTTTCTGTGAAAAATCAAACTAACTCTTTATTAACTCCTTAGCCAAACTTGTCCTCCATTCCTCACTGTTCACTCCGAACATTGAAACTATCAAAAGAAATAGGCCAATCATTGACTTCAACAATAATGATCTAGTCGGAGTCAATTCTAATCGTAATGACTCTTTAGACATCACCATTAAAGTGGAATCTTATGTCATTAATAGAATTCTCATTGACCAAGGAGCAGATTGTAACTCCTTACTTGGGACGTCTTCCCGCAAATGGGTTTCAACTTATCTCACCTTCAACCTCCTACGAGGTTTCTCAAAAGACTCTCTGACGAATGTATTTATTTAGAAGATGTCAACCCTCTCACTGTAATGCTCGAAACTCCCCCCAATCATGCGGCTATTAAAGTTATCTTCCATATAGTGAAGATATTTTCACCGTACAATGTCATTCTCGATCGCCCTGGTGAAGTTGATCATACAAAAACTAATCAATTTTTTGATTAAAATTTTTATTTATTTTAATCATCCAAAATTATATAATCAATTTTTAAATGATTTTTTAATTCAAAGATTATTAAAAAATAAATAAATAAATAAAATATAATCAATGAATTAAACCTAACTAATGCAATACTCTAAAAATTATTCTTAACTCAAATTATAAGATATAACAAAAGTACACATAACTTAATATTATAAAAAATGCAAAATTAATCTAATTTCTTAATGAGAAATAAATTAATATTTTTGAAATTTTATTTTATTTATTTTCTAAAGTTAAAACTAAATTTGTAAAATTAAGATGAATTGGGGATGATTCTAAAAAGTGTGTTTGAACCTATGCATGCAAGGATGTCTAAGATGTGGGAATAGGAATCGGAGAAGTATAGAAGATCACCACAAAGTGATGGTGGGTCATTTAACCACATACACTAAAATCAACTTTAGGGTGAATCCGATCAGCTCGTCATGGGTGCCTCATTTGAGTCCACACCCCGAAATCTAACATTTTTATTTTTCATATTTTGCTTGCAGCAATTTGTTTTTATCAATAATGAATTATAGTATCCTTTATTAATAATTTATTTATGATATTACTATATATATTTTTTCTTTTTTTTGCGTCTTAGATTTGATCCACCACTTAGTATTCGGAGTTTTGTTCTGACTAATGTAGATCGAACCTGTAATACCGGAAACTCGATGTCCCACTCCCCGATGTGTGTCAATGTGTGTGTTTGTACATCCAGGAATGAGCCGGATGGGCTCTTTGCATGTGTAATGATTTTTTGATTTTTTGTTTTTGAAGAATTTTATGCTTTTGATGAATTCTTGTGGATTTGATAGCCTTGCGGAGTCCCGGTAGATGGAGAGGTTTTACCCATGTACCCAGACGATGCGACGGTTATCGCGTGGTCGATCTGAGGATCGGAGCGTGACAGAACCGCTGTTGAGTTCTCATTCGGATGGGGTTTTCCTAATATCGTTTTTGTCACTATCAATACTAAAATCTGAGTATTTGATGTGAGATTTTAGTACCCTTCTCACTATATCAACGAAACGTTGATTATTTTTTCTTAAGTGAAAATAAAAGGAGTCATTTTAATTTTTTTAAAATGTTATTAGATATTCTTTTTCTTTAACCTAGTTACAATGTACAAATTTTGTAAGCTTATGTTCTCTCTGTCAGGAAAAATTAGGACGTGTTACATTCTAGATTCATGTCTCAGGGAAAGTTCATGTATTTGAAAACTTGAGTGCGGGGGCACAAAAATGCTTCCAAAAACATCAATTTTGGGTCTTTTTAATACCTTCCAAAAGCTTGGAATTCTTTTGAAAAGACAGTTCTTATAAGATTAGTCGGGCTTTTTGAAAATGCTTCCAAAGGCGAATTAAAGTTAAATTCTTCCAAAGGCCATGTATTTTTTGAAAATACGGTAGTCGGGCTTGCTCATGGGCTTTGACCTTGTTTGATTTTCTCTTGAATTTGGGCTGGGGAATGGGATGTGGATCTCCGAACTTTGGTTTGAACTCAAATTCTCCATTTTTTTTCCATTGGTTTTCACTTTCTAACTGATGTTTGAGTTTTATTTAACTAATTAACCCAAACACTATGGGATCCATTGAAGGGATTAGTTCTTTCGAATCTTTTTTTTCCATTTCCAAGGCTCAATTTATCTAGTTAAAGGAGTAGAATATCCAACCACTCAATCCAAAAGAGTTTGATATTTCTCGATTTCTTATTTGAGTGAAAAAAATTAATAAATTAAAAAACCCAAAAAAAACTAATAAATTCAATCCAAAAAATACTTGAAAAGTCTTAAAATTGAAACTGGTTTTAAAATTGAGGCCCATTATCAACAATCAAATGATAAAACTTTACATGAAATTCTATTTTGAATTAAAAAAAAAAAAAAAAAAAGTCATAAACTTAAATAATTTTGAATTGACAAAATACCTTTCAAAACAAAATAAAACATATTAAAATAAATTATATATGAGAATTAGATCATATGGTCTTTTGATTCATCTGGGTTTTTTGGAATCATTCTTTTGAATAATCTAAAATGGAAAATAAAAGAAAAAAAAAAATTGAACATAATAGTCTATGATATAAGATTCAAATTATTTGATCTCCGAAATATTATCCTTCCAGATATTCCTAATGATGAGTAGAAGAATCAAATCTTGTAATCTAATAAAAAAAAAAAGGAAGAAGAAGAAGAAGAAGAAATCTCATAACAAATGGGAAAAAAAAAAAATATATATATATATATATATATATATATATATATAAGGGATATGTCAGGATGCAGTTTAATAATTTTTCTTTCTTTTAGCTAGTAATAACATAAAATAGCACCAGCAATCTTATTAAATAGAATTACCAACTCACCTTCAGATCAGATTAAACAGACACCTACTCAAAAACGGACCCTAGTGGTTTGTTCCTAATGCAATAACCAAGTGCAGCAATTAAAATTTCTTGCTCAGTAAATTCAAAAAAAACAAAAAAAATCATTGACTGAACCAAGAAATGACAATTTCCAAACATTCAAAACCAGTAAAACCAATTTTGAATTTAATAAACCACAAATAAACTAATTTATCACCATCAGCTGTGGTTTAAGGAATGATTAATCAAGGGAGAGGCCATTGCCCCAATCCTGTGGTCCAAAAATTATTTCAAAGGAATAGCCAAAACCTTTCTAGCCTTCTATAGTACATAATGGTGCCCTTCCCTAGGGTTCAGCACCACCGGTGATACTAATTATCCCCTCCATCTTTCATTCATCTACTTTCCATTATTTTTTTCTATTTTTTCCTCCCCACTGCCCCCCCCCCCAAAAAAAAAAAACTTTTTTGATAAAGCCATACATGGCCATAAAAGTGGTCCTAAAAGCCTTATGAAAGCCAACTTTTTTATTCTAATCTTTACTTACAGTGCAGGCTTTCTGCAATTCTTTGGTTAGAGAGAGGTTTCTCTCATCATTTACAACTAGTTCTACACTCGATCCTGTTTTAACCCCGGTGTGCCCTATCGATGAAGCGTTGCAAGCCTGATTTGGAGAACAGCCTGCAATCTCCACTTCAGCTCCCAAGCTTGGGTCTGTTACAGGGGAGGTGCCACCAGACTGCTTCTGGGATTCAGCATTGCCTTCAGCTTCACATGAGCTGGTTGCGGTTGCTTCTTTGAGGACCAATGTTGATGCAACGATGGAAGGCCCCATATCACAAACAATTTAGAAAGCTGAGTTTCGTGAGAAATAGAACAATCAGAGAAAACAACTCATCTGGCTGGTGGGTTCTATCTCACCAGTGTCTTTCTCGCTGCACAGTCGCTTCTTCAGCCATGCTGTGCCAGGGAATACCATCAAGTTGATATCATTTAGTTTTTGTTTATCTGAGTCCTCCATGATCTCAAAGCCGAAACCAACTGTCCAAGTATCCACCAGATTCACAATGGCAGCTACTACTAGCATTTCAACCTTGAAGGACCTCAGCATCTAATGTCACAACAGAAACAAAGGAGCAGAAAAGAAGTAAGAGAATTGGGCAAAACACAATTCTCTGATCAGGTAAAGCATGTACTGTAAATGTCAAAACTTCCAAATAACTGCCCGGAGATCCTGACTAGGAATAAACTTGATTATGGGAACAGACAAACAGTAAAATAAATAAATAAATAAATAAAGAGATACCTCTATTATAACATTCATCAGGCGTCGACACATTCCCTGGCGACGGTATTTGCTGCAAGTAGCTACAAGGGGCATTTCAGCAACCCTGGCCCCATGAATTCTGCACGAGAATTGATATTTAGATTGTAGTTCAGCATATCAAGCGATTGCCAGCATGGAGATTGGGACAACAGCAAGTGCAGGATACTCTAATGAAATAAATAAAAAGAAAAGAACTTTCAAAACAAATAACAAAATTAATCTGCACATCAACACTAAATTAAACCATGTTTTAATTTCAAGATGTTAATCAAGGAAATCAATACAAGTAAAAATTTTTTTTAAAAAAAAAAAAAAAAAAAAAGCAATCTACCCTTAGAACACATGAAGGTTAAATATTAGAACAGCTGGGTAGGATTCAAGCATTGGATCCCATAACAAGGAGTACACCTATAAAAGTGGTCCGAATAAAAAACCATCAGTTGCATAGTTTCATACTCAGAAATAACACTTAAATATAATGCATGTTGTCTTCTACTTTTTGAGGAAATTGGCTCTATAATCAAACATGTGCCTGAGATTTCCTACAACAAATTAGTCCCTACAATTTAACAATTGATGACCAACTCTAGATTGTCCTCCATTAAAGTGGAGCCTCGGAATAACTGCAGTAAATTGATGCACATGATAATGTCACGTGACATGAGAAAATGCTATTTAGTCATATCTCTGATTTCAAAAGCAGTTATAGGCATCCCTGCTTGAGTTGTAGGATGCTTTCTAAACAGAATAGATAGATATACAAAATCAGTTCCAAAGTAGCATTAGTACTTTAAACAATCCAAACAATACCACCGATCATACCTGATCGATGCTGCAGATATTAACACATCATCTCTTTCCAACACCATGGTGTAAAAGCCACTATAGTTAAGACGAGCGAAATCAGACCTGGAAATTAAGATCACCAAAGGCAAGAATCAGAAAATTAAACGGTTTCATCTTTGATAACCATCAGATCAAAGTGACTAAGAGGAAAATGAGTATTCAGAAGAATCAAATACATTTAGCAATTGCAATAGAAATGTAGAAATCAACAAAGAGAGAGAAAACATACAAAGAACAAGCAAACACAAGATTAATGTGGTTCTGCTTGTAAGCCTACATCCAAAGGCGACGAGGAGCTAATCCACTATCAAAGAGAAAGAAGCCAGAGGTACAATGTCAAAGATATCACTCTTGAAACCCTAGCCCCAAAACATCCAAACTCTCAATTTGGCTCTTCTAAAACCCTAGATGAATACAACATATATATACTAACTTGCCGATACTACATAGCAAAATGAAGCGGGTCGGGTAAACAGGTTCAGACTGGCCCCTCCACCCCACAATCTCTCAATAAATATTGGGATTTAATTTAGCCATGCGATAAGATTCAAGTCACTGCATAAAATTTATGGATACAAGAAAAATAAACCTAGTCCTAAAGAGAAACTAATATGTGCCAAAGGATTTACGCAGCACACTGATATTGTCAACAAAGGGTAATATTTTTTGAGAGTTTCATTGCACTTGTCTCCATTCTTAGTCCAAGTATATTTCTCCGTGAGCTTGTATGCCACTAGATACGCACACAAGCAGTTTTGATTTCCTCATCCTGAGGAGGGAACTTAAGCATAAAAATATAAAAAGAATGAAAGAGAATACCCACCCCCAATTGTACAAGACATGGGGTATCATGTTTATTCCTGTTCTAGGATCCACCATTGGTAGAAAACACTCTTCCATTATAGTAAGAGCAACAGCCAGTTTTGCATTGCACTCTGCTTTCTGGGCAATTTGTTGGGGAGAATGAGTTTTCTGATCACCATGAATGTATCTAAGTAGAGTCCAAGAGAAGCCATCACCAATGTTATTCATGGACCCAACACGAGCTTGAAGTCCTGAGTTTATCTGCATAGATGAGGTAAGCAATCAAGACAAGATCTGCCAAAAGCTGAACAAGGTAACATTTTTATTCATAAGAAATTGTTCGCAACTAATCTGACATAAGATTCTATTGTACAAAACGTGATAAACAGAAATGAAGTGCAGGATGGATGAACCATTTGTCAACATAGACACCCCATCAGTAAAGAGAATACCATAATTTTCCTAGCAGAATAAAAATAAAAGACCCTGAAAACACAAAGTTTCATATTGTTCTGGCACAGCCAGATTAACGCCCATGCTGAACTTCTTTTGTAGATATTCCTCCAACACCTCAAACAGAATAAATGGGAAGATTCTTTGCTTCTTATATCCTAGGTCTCAGGAGTCAGAGGAAGGAAGAAACAGAAATTGCACTGAAAATGATCAAAGAAATACCAACATAACAAATAAACAGGAGAAAATTATAGCATATTCTTATTTCCCATTTACAACTAATACCAATAACAGTGCCACACCTGGCTTCTACTAATCAACATCAATTAAGAAACAAAATTTCCAATTATTAATGAAAATCATGTGAATATACCTCATGACAGCTTCTGCCGCAAAACCATGTATCAGAAACATTGCCTCCATCAACACCCTTTTCTTTTAAGCATTCCTCATGATCTAATTGCAAAGATCAGAGGTTAATTTAAAAAGAGCCAATTGGGCAAACATGAAATGTTAACTGAAAAGAGAAAATTTACAAGAGATAAATGCCACAAGTACCAGAAGATAAAGGTTTCAAACTACTTGAGTTTTGTGAATATCTATCCAGCTGAATAACTACTGAGAATAAGAAAAAGTAAGCCTCATGCAAAAACAACTTCTTTGCATTCAATTAGAATTCATATGTGAATGATGTACTCATATCGGATAAATAGTGGATGAGTGAGTTGCACTTATGAAGAGTTGGCCCAACACCCACTAGCTTAAGCTTTTGACTTTCACACGATAATTTCCTGAGAATTTCGGTGTTCAAATTCTCGACACTTTTTGGAAACAACCACAGCAGATATTTAGTTTTTACCTGATTTTTCAAGGTGTCCAATATTAAAGATCTCTGGACTATTAGTTTAGTTTGGAAGCATAAATAAGTTTCTTTTTAAAGTTTTCCCTAGAAGATTGAGAGGGGGCATAGCATAGTAACTGCGAGTTTCATTGATGTGTAGATATTAAACTCTTGACTTAATGTTGATCACCAATGAGGTCAAGGATACCATGTTGAAAAACAAATGAAATAAAATTACTTGTATATCTGATATGGACAGCTATGATCATTTTTGTTGGGAAATTTTATTGCCATCTTAATAGATTGCATTTCCATGGCTAACAGGGAAAATATTGAAAGCTGCATCATTACACCTTTCTCTTTGTGATGATTATAGAAGTTCCAAGCAAGATACTCTGCACAGCCACATGGCTAGATTTGTGGTTTCTCAGCGGGCAATAGAAAGGGAAGTCTATGAGGATTAATCATTTTCTAGTGGCAGAGCATAGATTTATTTTAGAGGACGAACCTTGGTGCAGTGGTGGAGTTGCTCCTTTGGTGACCTCAAGGTCAGGGTTTCAAGGCGTGGAAACAGCCTCTTTGCAAAAATGCAAGGAAAAGGCTGCGTACACATATGCCCACCCTCCCCTTACCTCCACACTAAGCCGGGGAGCACTTTGTACACCGGCTAAGCCCTTTTTTAGATCATAGATTTATTTTCTTCTGTGGCAAGAAGCAGATTCTTTAATCCTATCTGAAGTATATGCAAATGGAGAGGTGTTAGCTATTGTTTCATGGATTGCAAATTTCACCAATCACCAAAGCTTTCGTTAATTGCCAAATACAAAATCAAGGGAGCTTGGAAAAGACCCCCAACAATCCAATGGTTTTCAAAAGCCTGCAAGAGACCCTCAACAGCAGGAGCTTTGGAAGACAACAAGGAATTTCAGCAATTAATATTTTAACAAGAGTAGAGTCCAAGGCTGAAGTTCAGAATGTATAAATTCCTGGCGTGATTTTTTTCCTTTAATATCACTTTTAGGATATCAAGCTTTTGTCCATATAGAAACATGTAGTGCAAGTACCTAGTCATTGCACGCCAGTGATTTCATAAGAAACACATTATGTAGTATTGAGACTTTCTGCCCCTACTTTGAAACTATCTTGTAGTAGTAAGGTCCAAGAAAAAAAGTGTTGCAGTAAGGAGTAAATCCAGGATAACTTTAAGAGTTATCTCTTTATTTGAGTGGCAAAAGCCAAACTGTAGGGAGGAATGGTTTGTCCATGAAGATAAATTCAGAACTCTAGTCTCGTTTTCTTTTTTTAAAAGGCAGTATAAGAAATGAGGATTTACAACAGGACCTTGCGACAAAAGGGGGCATTCCCCGAGAACGATTTGTCTAAGCAAAACGCAAAGTCAGTGCTTCATCCTTTGATTCATTGTCGAGTTTTAGTGAAAAAGTTTTTATCTAGTTCATATTCCTTGTGGGGCTTTAGGAATTTATGTAGCAAGTTATGACTTGGAGGACGGAGAAAATTTGTACAGCTAGAAGGAAATTTACTATCTAGATCCTGTAGCTAGCTTCTTTTTTCTTAGCTAAAAGTGGGAGGAATAGACAGATTTCTCATGGGAGTGAGAAACGTCTCTCGTATTCTGCAGATTCTTGGCTCAAAAATTTTTCATTTTCTTTTGTTTTGCTTTAATTATTTGTGATGGGTATTGACCTTGCTCATAAAAAGGATGTTTGAATTATAATAAACCTATATTTGACACACTTGAGCCCAAAGAGGCCGAAAAACCCAAAGTTGGGAGTTATTTAAGAGTTTATTTCAAACCTTGAAATTTGAGTTTGCCCTTCATCCCCTCCCCCCCCCCCCCCAATTTTAAAAACCACTAAACCCTAAATATGTTCCAGATGTACCAAATATAATGCTATTTTTACACCAGTCAAAACTTAGTCAAGCTAACAATGCATGATCTGCATCTTTAATGTTAAGTATGAAATGAGAATGAGATTAACACAAAGGGCTGTGTAGATCGTACTTTAATGGAAACAAAGCAGCTAAATATCAGCAATATATAGTAATTTGCAAACAATACAAAACTTCAGGGCCGTAATAATTAGGGAGCCAATCTCACATTAGAGGTATTTGTATCAATTCCAAGAACGAGCTAAAAGGGCAATGCTTACATTTGCGTTCACATTGTGAACATTTTAGGCCAACATAAAAACTTGAGACTTCCTTTTCATTAACCACATCTCCACAAATCCGACAGGTACAATTCGGGCAATACCAATTGCCTTCTGGTAGCTCCTGAATCAAAGAAAAAAGAGTTACATCCATCTGTTTCCACAATCATGAAATATTTCACGCAATAATGACAGAAAACTGTAGCATAAAGCCCTTCAAAATATATTTGAAGGCTTAATTTCATCACAGCGCATAATGATTCAGCACTCTTTTTGAAACCGTAAGCTCGTTTACTAAACCGGCTTGCTTATTAATGTTTTTTCCACTTTTGTCACTTACTTTGTTAGATAAACAGAAATCTGATGAATTAAATTTTTCAATGCTTTCTTATTCTACCCAAAACTTCTGGAAATTCTTAGGTACCAACTCCATATAGAATTAGAAAATGCAACAGATATGTAAGTGAAAAAGATACAGAAACTTAGTAATTCCACTTACATGTATTTCCACCAGTAATATAAAGGTGTTGGCATGCCAAAAACCTTCATTTTATTTGGAGAATCCAAGGGTTAACAAGTTTTAATGTACATTGGGTAGTCTTAGAGCTTGAACTCTAAAATTACCTTACACAAACAAAGGAGGTCATCATCCTCACACCGGGACACAAAACATCTAATAAAGAGGACTTCACATCAATTACAGATTAATTGAAGGAATAAGTTGAATTACCTTTTCAGAAATTTAAAAAAAAAAAAAAAAAAAAAAAAAAAAAAAAAAAAAAAAAAAATTTCCAGGCAAATTAACTTGAGAACTATATAGCTGTCCATGCATATTATCTTAGTGCACTCCACTTCATCTGAAGGTCGCAGATGCGGTGGATGCATGCTTGCTATCCATGGTCCACAGGGAAAACCATTCTATACGTAAGATTTGATCACTACCCTTCCCCTCCCCTACCCCCACCCCCCCCCCCAAAAAAAGCCCAAAACAAATTAATAAAAAGAAAAAGAAATCTAAACCGTAACACGATCACCAGTGGAAGGGCATTAAGAAGATGCTTTATGTCTCATTCAATCTAAAATTTTAAATTAAGATTTATCATCTAAAAATGCATGTTAGCTAATAGATTGTTTACACTCATATCCAGATCCATGTCAACTTAAGTCCACATTTTTGGCACACTGCCATCCATGCCTATGTTCTTCCTTTCTTTGCAAACTTCGAGGTCCAACGACAAATGTCAGCAATATAATTGACTCTTCTAAGCTGGAGGGATAATTATATTATGTTAAGATACGAAGGACCCAACACATTTAATATTTTTTCCCATATGGTGTCCTTGAATCCCTTTTGGGATAGAAGGCCAAGGTTGTTGTATGGTGTCCTTGAATCCCCAAACCCACAATTTTTAGGTATTTGGAGATTAACTTAGTGAGTTACATTCTCTGCACAAGAAAAACATGGAAAAGGGGGAAAATTGACAAGCTCAACCTTTCAAAAGATTGTTTAGATGTATTAAATTAGCATCAGTCGACAGAGGATATTGTTTGTAAAACTAATCCCAATCTATACTACCAAAGGCACATATATGATTTGATCATGAAATCAAATTATCAATAGATTTACAGGAGCAAAATATTGGTTAAAAGAAAAATGCTAAAAGAACAACATATTTTTTCATATTATTGAAGTTGAAAATATTAGATCCATGCGGTGAAAATGAGATAACAAATCCAACCAAACAGGATAGTAAGTCTAGAAGATATAGTCAGAAAGGGTTATCCAGAACTAAAACGATGAAAAGGATCGATACAGTATAAATGAAAATTAAAAGGAAGAAAAATACAAGTAACAAAAAAGTCACCAAAGACTAAAAGCTTAGGCACAACGCAAGTAGCAGGAAACAAACCTGTGAGGACAAGCAAGGCAGATGATAAGTAGATGGGCAGTTATCACAGCATATTAACTCTCCTCCATCACCACATAATCCACAAGTATCATCATTTTGATCTGTCACATCATCATCTATGGGGCATACAACATTTTTTCTGGCCTTGAATTCAGCTGCACAGGCCTCAAGCTGACAACACGTGAATGTTGTATCATGTTTTCCCAGGTAAAGATTCACGCATGCACGATTAAGCTTAAACCCAGCATGAACCTTAAAGCCAGAAACTGAAAACGCCTCTCCACAACACTTGCAACATATCCCATCCCTTGTAACCAAACCATCTTTTATCACCATATCAGTTTTTGGATTCCGATATTGGATCACTTCATTTAATGATACAAACCCAGAAAAAATTAACCAGGACAAAACTGTCCTTACTCCTGAGAAGTATGTTTTTCCATCAAAGAAACTCTTACCTCCCTTACCCAGGCTTCGAGGGAGCAACCTGCACCTTCTCTTTTGCTTAAGATTCCTCTGACCCTTGGATTTGCAGGCTTTTTTCTTCCCTCTTATGAATGTAGTGATCAAGAGTGCATCATCATCAATCTGGCAACTAGTTGATTTCTTTTGTCCAGATCTTCCCTGGTGTCCAGACTTTCTCAATTTGACATATTTCCAACTCTTCTTAGAGCTATTTGCACAAGGACTCTCCAAGACCTTGCCATCACAAGTGAATTTAACCAACTTTCCAGAACCACCACAATTATGATAGGATTTCTGAGAACTCAATTGATTTATCTCTCTCTGATGCTGATAAGCACCAAGGGAGGAGTTACCATTGTCCTCGTCATGACTAACAGAGCACTCCGGTACTCCACTTGAAGCCAACCGAGCACCATTCTCCTCTGAATTTTGCAGCACAGGTTGACAGAATGACAAGAACCCTGACCTTCTATCTCTCTGTAATAAATTAGTCTCATAACTGTGTTCATATGAGCTTGGAGAACCTGTGTTACTATCTTGATGGGGTGAATCACCATTAGAAACACCAGGCAAGATACTATTGGAGTGATAATGAACACCTCCTGACCTACTAACTGCTTTTGGCTCTGTCAAGTGAAATGATAGACCACCAGATGAATTCACAGGCCTACCCTTCTTCCGTATGCCACATTCTAAGACACTTCTATCAACAAAAGGATAGGGATGCATGTCGATGTTGCCCTCTGAAACTGTCAACCCACTTTCAGCAGCAAGTGAAGAATTATATAGCTGAAGTGCCATCTTTTTATCAGCAGACCCACTTCCATGATCAGCCACCGATTTTAAGGCCTTACAAGTCATATCAACAGCCAAACTTCTTGGTGCTTTAACTAAATGCCCTTTTCTCAGAGCACCAATCTTCCTGTAAACAAATACCACAGTCACAAAAGGATCAAGAAGACACCACTGGTGAGCCAAAGAAATAGTTGTTTCTGATTTTCTCATTTCTTTCTCAATATTTAACAATGTCCTTAAGAGGTCAGACATGAATTGATCAACATCATGCCAATGCATGCTATCACTGTCCTGCACTAACTCAATGCCATCACAAAATAAACTCAGGCCACAAGATTTCCAAGCCCTAGTGACTTCCCAAATAGACTTCCCCCCTGGCGATTTATAAACAGACTCCTCATAATGTCTACACGGTCTTTGTACCCTCTCAATGTCCCAACCTGCTTCAAACAGTATACGATCAATATGGCAGCGAAGAAGCTGTCGGGGATCATTCTCTGCCTCATTTTTCAATGAGAACTTAACAACATTTAACTCTGGAACTAAGGACCCAATTTGTCCATGGTCTGCACCGAAAGGTAATCCAGATTTATTTGCAACAGTGACAGGAGTTGCATTAATAAGTTTGTTTTCAACACTGTCCTGTGAAACAGGTGAAGCAATAGCTTTGCCCATAACAAGATCCTTCTCATCATTACCATCTGAGGTAGTTCCTTTGCACAAGGACATATTCACATCAGCGACATGACCTCCTTTGTCAATTTCAACTCGTCGTCTTGGCAGATAACAACTAGATGTAATACCCTGACCAGAAGATTCAACTAAACGACAAGTTACTATTTGACAATTAGTTTGATCTTTTGGAAGGGACATGGCACTACCAGTTTCTGTCACAGGCACTGACAACATCAAAGACCTGCCTGAGGAATGCTCGTCTGACAGTTTTATCCGTTTTGCCTTTAAATCCTGCTCCTTTTTTCCTACTGTAGCACATCCTTCTCTTGAGCACCTGCTTCCAGAAGTACCCCTCGAATCCTCAACTGCATTGATGGAATCCTCCACAGTTATATCTTTGGAGGAGGACTGACTGGTTACAGCTGAGCTATCGCTATTTACACAGTGGGGCACATGTGCGCACTTGTAATCACTCTCAGAGTTAATGAGTCCAGTGACAAGATACCTCTTGTTATTCCTGCGAGCATCTTTTCCAAAGAAGACCTCTTTAAAAATTTCACACTCTTTATTTGAACCATCAAAACCATCATCACGTAAAGCCTCAACTTCTTCCTTCAATAACATTTCTAGTGATTCTCTACGAGCAACTTAGTGAAATCTGCAGCAAGAAAAAAAATAAATATATATATATAAAAGATAGCACCAAAATAAAGGAAAATAAAAAGGGACAAGAAAAGACCATTCAAAACTTGAATTGGAACAATATTCATAAAAAGGGGACAAGTATAATGTCACAATGCTTATCAAATAGATAAACAAGTTACTCAAGAACATCATATATTACTTAAAACTCAAGGATAGTTTAGAACAAGCAAATCGATTCTCAAGAAATTTTAATCCCCACAATAACATGTACAAACACCTCAAATGCTAAACATGTGCATAAACATGCATGTTGACACATGTCAGTAACCCAAAAAAAAAGGCATATGCAAGCACAAATATACGAAGATTACACTACCCACAAAAAAAAAAAAAAAAAAAAAAAAAAAAAAAAAAAAAATTGCATGATCAAAGCAAATGACTAGAAATCAGAGGAAGAAAATAATAGAAACCAATAGTACTTCTACTTCTGCAAAAGATAGTTAAGAAAAACAAAGAACACATAACATGCACCAATCTATATACGTCAGAGAGAGAGAGAGAGAGAGAGAGAGAGATCTCATACAATGAGCAATGCAATCCCATCACAAAGAGAAAAGGCACAAAATTCTCCTCAACAAAAGAACAAGCTATCATCAAACTGTCAAACTGATGAATAATCATGTAGGCAGGTTTCATCTGTATTCCACTCTAGTAACTTAATAATACTCGTCCACAAAAGATCTTTAAAAAGAAAATGATCAGGGAAAAAAAAAATAAAAAATAACTGAAGTAATCAAACAGATGCAACCCAAGTACATTAAGGGCACCCAGTGGGAGAGAATTCCCCTTCTTTATCATATCAACTTTCCAATAGCTTGGTCAAGCTGGTATCAGTAGATGAAACATGAAACAAAGTCTTCTGCTTTCTAGAATTGCAAATGGCTCCTGAATGGTAGATCAAACAATAAACAACGGATCTTGGTTTGCATTTATTAATACAAACATTTGTGCCTGTCCTGTATTTCTTTGTCACACAAATCTCCTTGTAGAGAATATGACTAGATTGACTATCAAAATATTAAACTTTTTCGAACCGCAAAGCATATATTTTTATATTTGTGAACAAATGGAGTTTGAGCACAAGTCCAGAGACTTATTTAAGTATTTTGGTATGCTCAAGACAGATTCACTCATTTAACTGGAAAAAGAGGTGAACTTGAACAAAACATAGAGCTTCATACAGATGAATTCGAGCCTCTCTTGACTCTATTGATGTCCAATTACTTATTTAAGTCCAGCTTTTTTTTTCCCGCTGCTGAGTCATTTTAAAGCCATTTTAAGGCATCCCAATTCAGCTAGACTTGACATGTCTGCTTCCATGCACGTAAATGTCTATTCAGTAACAACACGAACAAATATTCTATGAAGAACCTTTTAAGTTTAAGTTTATGCAATAAAATTTGGCCAGGCTCGACTTTTTGGATTCAAGGCAAACCCAAGCAGACTAATTTAGACTGTTAAAGGGCTTCAAATCTTTTTGCTCTTTGCACACTAGTACAAAAGGCCTATTTGATAAGGATTACTATTGATAGAAGAGTAGGGCTATTATGGAACCAAAACCTATTAGAAGATAATGGCATGATATCTCAAAGAATATGGCATGATCACAAGGATTCGCATTTAGCCAATTGTGGCACCGTTTTTCTTTATTACAGTTTTCCCTAATAAGTAGTTGAAATCTTGAGACTTGATTGTTGAGTCTTTCCTTTGTTACTGTTTTCCATATCAGTCTAGCTAGAATCTTGGCATTTCAAGACATTTGGCGATAAGCTTGCGCTTGTTTGGAGAGATCGTCATAAATAATTGAAGTGTGTTGTTCACGATACATAAAATATTCAGCCAGAGCTGCGTCTTTCATTTGTAGCAAGAACAAAGTAAGTTATCACGTCTCCCTTTCATATTTAAAAAAAGATCATTAATCGGAAAAGCAAGCAGAAAAACATCCTCAAGATTTAAGTCCCTAGAGATAGTAAGGTTCTCTGGAACATGTCTTACAGATCGTTGGCTTCTCCCTAACAAGCCCTTAATATGTTAATCAATGCAGGTCACAATACTAGAGACTCCGTAAATCAAAACAAGGTAACCAATCTCTATTCGATTACCAAGTTAACCACCCTATAACTCAATCCCAATCCAAGACCATAACAAGTACCCACCTTGGATGTGTTCCATCACGTGCCACTTCAACTCAAACTCCACATTGCAGCTATGCAAATAATCTCCTCAATAAATTGGAAACCAAATTAAGAAATGAACAATTTATTGGCATTAATGACTAAACCATTTTTCTCCCATTTTCCATAAAACTAATAAGAAAATTTATTCCCACCATGTACAAAAAAATTGCTCTATTTCACCACCTAGGCTGGGAGAAGGAAAGTATCCAGCGTGACTTCAAGCAAGTTAAGAACAACTAGATTAATAGGACTCAATAAAGAACAAAAGAACTAGAAACAAATGTAAGAAATTATTATAACTAGATTAAATCAACTCCTTTCCATCAAGCATTAAATCACAAATAATGGCATTACCCATTGGCTATGGAATCTTTTATCTTATTACTATTTACAATTGAATCAACTCAATCTAAGCCCACTTATCCAAGGAGAATGCAAATAACTATAGCTTCTAGATATGACACCATATGGCAACTTTCTAAGATTTCACTTAATTTCTATTGTCGCCTTCGATTTAGGAAGCATGAATCCTTCAAATTAACACATTTGTTAGCTTATATTTCATCTAAATGATCATGCAAGATACACATATAAGCTAATACGAAAAGGATCCAACATTTTGCACTTTAGCAAAGCACACCACCTTACTAGAGCTCATTCAAAATAATAGCTATTCATAGTTCAAGAGAAGCTCATGGGACCTAAAACTTCTGCAAAACTGGATTTACAGGAACAAAATAACGCAGCCAACCATACCAAAATGTCAAGGGTAACTGTCATAGAAAACATAGTAAGATTTGCTACCAAATAAAAACTTCATTAACACGTTACAGGCAGCAATGAAAAGGTTTAAGTAAGTCAATAAACATTACTTATTGTCACATCTATGTGGAGAATACCTTGTTTTATCTTTCTGAACTCAATCAATTGAGCTTAAAAAGAAGTCCACAAATATCAAAACAAATAACTTGTATCCTACACACCAAAATTATGTTTAATCAAAACACCTACCAGAACACTTCCACTATAATTTTTTGGCGTACGGAGAAATGCCACAGCCTTGCTGCCTTCACTGTTAAACTGTCAAGAAGCTTTCCTCCAAAATCATCAACCAAATTTTCTCCAAAGTTGCCTCAGCTGCGCAAATGCAAAATATATATATAAATAATATTGGCCACCTAAAAATGGCATCGATCCGCAGGGAGGAGGGAGAAATAGAGAGAGAGGGAGGGAGCTAAAGACACTAGGATAAAGAGTCTCAGCTTTGATGGAAATGGGCCTCCAAATACCTAAACAAGGCAAAAGAAAGGGAAAAAAATTAAAAATTCCTCAGCATTTCCATAAACCAACATCCTACAGAAGCCCGAAATCCCCGGAGCCCAGAAGCGTAAACCAAAAATGCAATCAAACTAACCAATTGGGTCTAAAGTGGTCCTCAAAATTCAACCTCTCCCCAGATCAGGAAGGCTCTCGAATCAAAAATTCCACAACCCCCGAAGCGAAAAATGCAAGCTTTTTAGCTGCATTCAAGAATTGAACAGAGAATCAAAGCAAACGCGAGCTCGAGTGAGATTGGAATCTTGAGCAATCAAGTAGAGGGACAAGAAATTGGGAGGAAAAAAAATGAGGAATTAGGTTTTGCGTTGTGGGTGTTGAAAGAATGTGAAGATAAGAGCTTAAAAGGCGTCTCGTTTGGCTGACCACCAAACCCCACCTCACCAAGTTTACAAAGAGAGAAAGAGGGGCTTTGGAAAACCCGATTTGTGCTCTCTCTTCTACAACAGATGGCAGAGTACTCTCTCTCTCTCTCTCTCTCTCTCTCTCTCTCTCTGTGCGAGGATATGATTGTTTGCTTCTTTCCTGTGTATTCTCGAAATATTTTCGTTGTTTGTAAGAAAGGTGAACCTCATGCAGAATTTACCTTACTTTTTGACGGATAAATCTTGTACCACTAAGAAAAATTTTTGAAGTTTGCGAGCTAAACAAAGTACAACCCATATTACTAAATTCAAAATTTTCAACTTAATTTAATTTATACCGTCTTATCTCTATTTTACTTTTATAAAAATATATAAAATTTGAAAAAAAAATAAAAATTTATTTATGTTAATAATTGTTTATATTAAAAATTTCTTCTAATTTTTATTAATCTTAATTTTAATTTTTTTGAGTTCTCACACGTAATAATGATATAAGAATTTATGTACTAAAACTTTATGCAAAAGAACGAAGTAATTGTTATTAAGTGGGATTATATGTCGAAAATATATACCAAATTGCTAAAAATACCAACTTTTATGGTTTAAAACATATTATATTTTTGGACATATGTTGATGAATTACATCCTTTTGCTACCTAAATTAAATTAAAAATACTTTGGGCTCTACTGATGTGTTTTATTCTCCCTCTTTTTGTAATAAATTCGAATTCGACTCTCGTTATTTATATATAGAAAAAAAAAAGAGAGAGAGAGTTAGTTGACAAGGATGTTGCGGTTTTGTTAGTTAGTATGCGGCGAAAAACAAAATTAGGATGCATCAGCATCATCTTGTCTTCTGTTTTGTGAATGGAAGGTTGTAAGAAACGTGGAACAATATTTAGAAAGATAAAGATAGACTTATCCCCTACTTTTGATTATTAGGATAATGTGCTTCTATTCTATGTTAATTACTTTGGATATTTTTAAAAATAGTAAAGTGTTCTTATGGCTCAGCTGCTCTTTAATTAGCTTTTTGCTACTTAACCTTTCTTGCTTAAATGCATTGATTCTAGAAGAATGCAATTCTGGGGATTATATGCATTCCATTTTGGTGTGATGTGGTAGAAGTTGAAGATAAAATGTAGTATTTATATGCAATTTTTGCATGGCAGATATGGTACCTACAGTGTCTCAAATAAGTGGGTTAATACGCAGATAGAGATTTTGTGCAAATTGGGTCTCTTTTCAATTTCAAATGGGTATTGTTAGAAATTTTGTACTCTTTCTTATAAGGATGTGGGCTTGCAATTTTTGCAACATTCTCAATTTTATTTTTTTTAAAAAAATGTAATATTGTTATCTAAAATATTATTATAAGAATCTGATTTAATATAATATGTTTTATTTGAATCATCATTATTATCGTAAGTATGTTAAAAAAAATTAAAATTCTAAACCCATTTTAAAACGTTGGTTCATGGACAATTATCATGAGTTCAAACTTTTTTTTTTCCCTTAGGAAGACTCGATTAGGATTGTTATACGAATTGAATCGAGTTCAAACTGTTCACGAGCCGCTCGGTCAACGGGTCAACTTAACTCGACTTGAGTTTGATCAACTTCAAGTCGAGTTTGAATAATATAATTTTAAATTTAAAAACTCGTTGAATAAATCGATAACATAGATTAATATATATTATATATATTCATATATTATAACATAAAAAATTAAATTAAATAGATATATATAATATATATACAAATTACTCGTTAACTTCGAGTTCGAGTTTGAATTCAAGTGGTTTTATTATACAAACGAGTCGAGTTTGAATCATTTTACTTATTACTTGTGGAGTTCAAGTTCGAATACCATTAAAAATTCGAGTTTGAGTTGAGTGATATTCGAACTCAATTCAACTAAAACACATCTCTACTCAAACTCGAAATGTTTAACAAAAAAAATTGAGAGAATAATGATATTAGTTAAATTATAGTTGATTGATATGAGTTCAAACTTATTAACTCGTGTATGGGGAGTAAATCTATATGATCTTATATTGAAAATAAATTTTGTTATTTAAATTTTTTTTTTTTCTTTTCCTTTTTAATTTTTTAAATTTTTTTTTTTCGGGTTTTTAGGGTCTTTTTTAACCTTTTTTTTTTTTTTTTTCACTCCTCTTTTTTCTCCCTTTATTTTTTTTTTTTTTTTTTTTTTTTTTTTTTTTTTGGGGTTTTTTTTTTTTTTTTTTTTTTTTTAAGGGGGGTAAAAAACATGACAAACGGAGAAGTAATTGAACCCCAGCAGAGGGTGACAATCGTGTACGCAAGGAGCATAGGTGCTCCCTTTGGCATACCTGCGGGGCAGCCGCGCCCATGCACAAAACTGGCCTTTTGGGTGCCACACCTGCGCCTCACGGGTGTGGTTGCTCTCACCAACTCACTAAAGACGAGAAGACTAGCATTTTTATTTTTTTAATTGTTATTTTTTTTTATTTTAATTAATTAACTAGAGTTCTCACTCTTGTTAGAGTTGTATTAAACTTTTAATCAAACTAAACTCCATTTTTAAATCTAGATCAGTGACTTTTCATATTCGGTCTTAAATATTGATACAACTCATAAGTTTTTTGAATTGGCTTAATCTAGACCCAAATCACCTTTTTTGGGATTGTAATTAAGTTAATTCCAATATTCAATTTTAGATCAAAGAATTAAAATTGATAAATTTTATATGAAAGTTTATATCGACTTTCTAATTAAATATTATCACAATTAGTTAAAATATATCAATCATTTAATTAAAAATTAATTGATATGTAAAAATATCAATTGTTACTAAAAATTTGATTCATTTATCATTTAATTAAAAAGTACTTCATTTATCATTACTCTTTTTATTTTAAATATACCTGAAATTGAACCGGCCGACCTCACCAATTTTGACTTGGACTTATCCCTTGCGGTTCAATATTACCTATCCCCACAATAATATTTTTGTAATAACAAACTGCAAGATTCAAATGCTACGGTCATGTTCTAACAAGCTTCAACGATTCAACCAATAAGGTAATCAGTTCCAACCACAAAAGTTAAGTAGTTGCTAGTTAGTTACAATTTAGAATACAAACGAAATTAAATAAAATATTGTTCCGTTTATTTATAGAGAGAGAGAAAATTTTAAATTATATTGATTTTCGATTTTGAGGTATGTAATTTGAAATTTTTGGGATATTTAAAATATTCGTATTTTCGATTTGTAAAATAAAGTGAGTATGAAAAATATATAGATGATTTTATTTATTTATTTATTTATTTATTTATACATTATTCATTTAAATTTTTTTTTATTTATTTACAAAAAGAAATATAATAATAATAATTATAATAATTATAAATATAAAAAAAAGGGGGCTAAGCCCATCTCCCCCCCCCCCCCCTCCCCCCCCCCCCCCCCCCCGGGGGGGGGGGCCCCCCCCCCCCCCCCCCTCCCCCTCTCTTTTTTTTTTTTCTTTCCCCCACGCGACCGCGCGACGGTCGCCACCACTTCCCGCGCCGCATCACAAGGTAAGGGGAGGTTAAATCATAGTTCTAGGGTTTTGATTTCCATAGTGATTAAGTCTAATTGCAGAACTTTGCTTCAATTTGGAGACATTGCGGGGTCGGGAATGAATCGAATGTCGCGCGGGCGTTAGGGTTTGTTGGGGGGGAACCCTAGGTGAGGGATTTCTAACTCATTCGATTTATTTGGATATATTAAGGGGTACAAGGAATGTATTATATATGTTTGGATGTATGTGAGATTAGATTTAAATGCATCGTCTGAAGTTAAATGTGATTAGTTAGGTTAAGTATAGAATTTTAAATGAATTGGGTTATTTCGGGATGATGGAATCGTATTGAATTGTTAGAATAATTTCTCTCGGAGTTTAATTTGACATATGTATGAAAATAGTCGAAATTTGGGAGTTGAGCCTAAGAATTGATACGTTGTTTTACATTATTGTTGATGTTGCATATAGATAAGTTAAATACAAACTCTATATTATGAAAATAGGTTTCAATACCTTTGAAATGACATATGGGTTGAAGAAATCGGATGAAAAGTGAAAAGTGTATGATTTTTCAAAGATTTTCCAGTTTGTAGGAAACTTATTTATTTTAAGCGTATTTCCAAATTTGATTAGTTTTAGGATTGAATCAGCCTTGATTTTGATTTGATTAATTGTTTATAATTGGAATGAAAGTGATGAAATGAGAATCTAGAAAGGTGATTGTGTAAATGTTTGATTTAAGTCTTAAATGAGCATATCTTGGGGGGGAGGGGGGACCTAAGGAAACATGTACCGGAAAATATAGAACTTTGAGTATGAAATTTGATGGGTTTTAATGTGATTTTGAGTGTTAAAATGAGGATTTGATGTACTTGTGTTTTTGACATTGAAGTGTGGTGTGTTATTGGATATGTATATGTGAAATTGAGGCCAAGAGTGTGAGGAATTATGCATGTTGAATTTTGGATAGAGGTTAGTGAGTATGTGGATGTAAAATTGTATTGATCGAATCCATTGGAGAGATTTGGAATGACTCTAGTAAGCAAGATGGAGGTTTATATGTGTATATAATGAGGTATAGAAAGTGTGTGCATATATATAGTGATATTGGTGTATTAAAGTGATATGAAAATGTGCGGCAAGAGATTGGATTGGTGTGGGCTTTGTGTATGATTGGTTGAGTACCATCACTTGAGTCTTGTGGACATGTTGTAAGCATGAACAAAATATGAAGAGTTAAGGTAGTGGCTTAAAAGACTTGACTTGACATTGGAAATTTAAAAGTGAAAACCATGCATTTTAACCAATTGAACAACATGTAGTCTTTTAGCATAACTTTCTTTACACAGCTCCGAATGACATGAGGCTTTCTGCCTCAGACACTAGACATCCTTAGCTTTAAAAATGAAATAAGAAAACCTTTGAATTGTAGAGGGTATTAAAAGTTATAGCCTATTTTCTATAACTGCGTAGGTTTGAAACTTGCTGATGTTATACATGCGTATGTGTTGGATGTCTTGATCGAGGGGAGCACGGTTTCGACACTTGTTGTGCGTTGTAGGGAGTGATTGACCCTCCGGTATCTTTGGGAGTGGGTTTTATTTCAATGTTTTCGTTTAATCGTTTGATTTGATAAATGAGCATGATTTATCGTGTGCTTAAAATATTTTGACTGGTTTTGGAAATGATTTTTGTGAACCGATGGAGTGTCCAAAAATTTGGTTGAATTATGAAATATGCATCAATGTGGTTGAAATGTAAAATGTGTCATTTTATGATATATGTTGCATTTGGTTTGCGAACCGGATGTCCGCCCTGTTTGATATGATATTGATATTGGCCTGGGGGGATATGTATTATTCCGTAACTACGAAGGACACGGGGGGGGGCGCTTTTAGTGGCGTCCGGATATGCCTAGGCTCGGGGTATCCCACGAGTTGTCGAGATGAGATGATATTGTGTTACGAACCGGTGGGAGGATTTAGACACACTCTCCAAGTCTAGCGCCGGGGGGGGGCCGCGGGCGGAGAGCACTTTAAATAAATCGCATATAACACCCTTTCATAGGTCGTGGTGGACCTCTCGGCGGGGAGTTTTACGGGGGACTTCATGATTTTGATGAAAGTATTTTGGATGCATATTTGATTTGTTGATGCGTGCAAATGATATATGGTTGAAATGAAAAGCATGATGATTTGAAATATGATTTATATACTTATGTTTTGACACTCCAGTTTCACACCCCATATTACACGATTACATTGACCCACTCACCGAGTATTCTTCCCGCAGTACTCACCCCTCATTTTTCCCCCCCGACGAGGATTATGGTGCTAGGGAGTGTATTTGGCTCGAGGGCTTAATAGCTCGTTGGTGGATTGGAGTTGACAACGGTGAGATTAAGTTTTAATTGAAATTATGAATTTCGTGTTTTATTGTCGATCCTGCGTGGTCTTGTTGAGGTCCGTAGTTGACCGTGTACATATTTTGGGATGACTGTATAAAATTATGTATAGTTATTTGCGAAACTCTTATATTTCACTTGCATTGAGGCATTTGTAAATATTTAAAGTGTTAACTTGGGAATTTGTAATATAATTGTATAAATTTAGGCCCGGCATGTTTTGTTGGGCATGAAGAGGGGTCTGTGGTTAAGGGGGTTGGTGATTTGTTAGCCTTGTGTTGTCTGGATGTCGGTTGGGAGATTGGTGGATTGTTTTGAGGCCGGGATGGCCATTTGATTTATTTTTAGAATGATTTTAAATTATACAGGTTTATACGGGGAGGGGGAGACCTCCGATTTATGGGAGGTTCGGTTGTTCTTGGGCAATTTGTTAGGTTGATTACATAATAGTTCAAACAAATTGTATAAATAAATGGATGGGAATAGAAAGAAATAAGATTGTGAGTTCTCTCCCTCTCTTTTTCTCTCTTCTCTCTCTCTCTGAACCTCACTCTTTCTCACTTTGTAATTCTTTCTTTTTGTCCTCCTATCCCAACATTTCTTTTGACCATTTTCCATGACTTCCATCAACTTTCACAGCAACATCTTAACTCACGTTCCTTGCATCACTCTATGCTTTGTTTTTGCTTAACAAGCTTTTCTTTTCTTTCATTCTTTGAAACTCATCGTCTTTAGTGATCAAAGGCGGGTCGAGTCGTGACAAATTGGTATCAGACCCTTGACTCCTTGGTCTGAGCAAAATCAATGGCAAAAGACACTCGTCAAAAGCACAATGATGATCAAATTAAGAAACAAGATACTAAAATACAAGAATTGACAAAATGAAATTAAAGAAATAGCAAATGAAGTAAAAGCAATCAACCAGAAAATCAATGAGTAGAACCAAAGAATGGAAAACTTTATAACTAGCATAAAAGCCCAGATTGGTACACAGTTAAGATCAAATTATCAAAACTTAAATGAAAAACTCAAAACTAGCAGAGTCTTCAGTTCTCCATTACTGCTACCCCTAGTGATGGACAGATAAGAGCAAAAGGAGATCCACAAGTGGCCAAGAAAAACATCAATACTCCAAGTCTGGTTCCCAATTCCCCAAGATTGAACTTCTGATTTTTTAAGGGGAAAACCCACGTGTTTGGCTATGCAAGTGTATGAAGTTCTTTAATGTATATCGAGTACCCAATCAACAATGGGTAGAAATAATTGAAATGTACCTATAAGGCAAAGTTGAAGTCTGGTACTAGGGGTTGAAGCTGACAAAAAAACAGGTCAGTTGGAAGGAGTTTTCAAAACTGTTATGCCAAAGGTTTGAGAACAAAGGAATGCAAGACGAAAACAGAAATGATCCTTAGCAAAGTATCAAGAAAGATTCGAGAAATTATGGGGCAGTCATGCTCATCAAGAATCCAAGACTTTCGAAATCTTACTTTATTTTAAGCTTCATCAGTAAAGTAAGGGATGACATCAAACCCATACTTAGAATGATAAAACCAATAACTCTTTTGCAAACTTTTTGAGATTGCTTCACTATAAGAACAATCTCTTAAGTTTACAAGAAATGAGAAGGATAAGAGCTCTGCTCCTGTTTACCATCCTTGAGGACAATGATGGTTTTCAAAAGGGGGAAAAATTGTAATAGTAAGCTGCAAGATTTAAATATAACGACCATTTTTTAACAAATTTCAACGATTTCAACAAAAAAGATGATTAGTTCCAATTTTAAAATCTAAGTAGTTGCTAGGTGGTTGCAATTTATTAGGTTACTTACATAATTGTTCAAACTAATTGTAAAAATAGATGGATGGTAATAAAAAGAAACAGGAAAAAAAATGAGTTTGTGACTTCTCTCCCTCTCTGTCTCTCTCTTCTCTCTCTAAACTCCACTCTCTCTCTCCTCTTTTCTTTCTCTATAATTCTCTCTCTCTCCTTCTATCCTAGCATTTCCATTTCTGACCATTTTTTGTGATTTCCATCAACTTCCACAACAACATCTCAACTCACGTTCCCTACGTCTCTCCATGTTTTGTTTTTGCATAAGAAGCTTGTTTTCTTTCATTCTTTGAAACCCAACGTCTTTGGTGGTCAAGGCGGGTCGGGTTGTGACATATTCCCATATCCGAAATCGGTCATGGTCCACAGGCCCAAGTCCAAGATCCTAAATGACAACTCTCAAACTTGGGCTCGACCCCCTCTCTCTCTTCTCAAAAATGGCCACACGTCACTTAACCCCTCTCTTACGCATGCCTCCATTGACAACACCTCTGTCTAGAAGACCCACGCCAAGACCTTCCTCACTCACTCTCTCTCTATCTCCTCGACGAGCTTTCTCTGCTGCTACTACAGTTTCAATGACGAAGAAGGCTTTGGTTCCGATCGCGAATGGAACTGAACCGATGGAGGCGGTTATCATCATCGATGTGCTTCGCAGATCCGGTGCTGACGTCACTGTCGCTTCTGTTGAGGATAAGCTTGAAGTCGATGCTTGTCACGGTGTTAAGCTTGTTGCCGATACCCTAATTGCTGATTGTGTTCACACTGCTGTCGATCTCATCTCTCTTCCTGTAACCATCTCTCTCTCCCTCTCTTATTGCGATTCTGTTCTTTTGAATTATGTTGCGTGGTTCCTTGCCTTTGGATTTTGATACTGAATTCTGATTATACTCGTGGACTTGAATTAGGCTTTTCAGATGCTGAAGGTTAACTTAGTCTCTCCTCTCTCTCTCTCTCTCTCCCCCCCTCTCTAACCCTTAATCCCAACCTAGTTGGGGTCTGGTTGGCTGTAAGCACCTGTTTCTAGTGTATAATATGTAAACTCATAGTTAAATGGAATTGGACAAAGAGGGATATGGCTAATCATATTAGTATTCGGACGAGTGTATTGAAATGCTCTGAGGGACTAGCCTTGTGAAGTTTCTATTGTTCATAGTGTTGGCAATTGGGAGCTGATTATTTTATATCTCATTCGTTGTGGCCTCTATACGCTTCGTAATGGTGTTGTGAAAGGCCTTGATTTTATCAGTTTTGACCATTTGTTCTATTTACCTGGTTGTTGGATCTAAGGGGTTTGATTTTATGCTGCAGGGTGGAATGCCAGGGGCAGCCACGCTTAGAGATTGTGGAATTTTGGAAGGCTTGGTGAAGAAGCAGGCAACAGATGGGCGGCTTTATTCTGCAATATGTGCAGCACCTGCTGTTGCTCTGGGATCATGGGGCTTGCTGAAGGGCCTGAAAGTAAGATTCTACCATGTCAACTAGATATTGCAGCTTGATTCTTATGTATTGAATCATTTATCAATGTCTGATGATTATCGTAGAGGTACTAATTTTCAGTGTGGGAGGATTAAGAGGATTATATTCGTGGATCTTTGTTTTTCACAGGCAACTTGTTATCCATCATTCATGGAGCAGTTGTCGGGTAATGCAGAAGCAGTTGAAGCCAGAGTGCAACAGGACGGGATGGTTGTGACAAGTCGTGGACCTGGAACAGCGATGGAGTTTTCCATTGCCCTTGTGGAACAATTATATGGGAAAGAGAAAGCTGATGAAGTAGCTGGGCCTTTGGTATTTAGCCTTCTCTTAACACTTTCAAATTTGAGAATCCTGTCTGCTTAAGTTGACTTGGTAATGATACATGGGATAGTCTTATGAATGGCGGATTAAACATGCTCATAGGTGGTTTTGTTGTTTAATAGGGATTCATCACTCTGCCCTCAGGTGGAGGGTGATGGCAGACTACTGTGGTGGAATTACAGATGATTTTGTGAGAGGCTGACATGCTTGCACGTGAATTTTTTGTATGATGCAGATTCACAGTTCAAGAAATCTGAGCCACAATTAAAAGAAGTTAGGATAATTATGAATGCTAAAATATGTGAGGGAAATTGCAAAATAGATATCCGTCCAAAGTCCAAGCAAGAAAGGTGTGTTGAACATAAAGGGATACATCAAGCAAACTGTCATTATACCTTGATAGAGTGACAATATTTTCGATGCATATTGCAGTATTGTAAGTAGCATTTTGTTTTGAAAGCCAACTTGTTGTCATGTTGTGGAACCAATTATTGAGTAGAGGTTGGTGTTAGTGGTGATAGTATAGTGGTTTAGTAAGCATGATACCTCCTCATTTTTGTGTCTTCCATGCTTCTGGTCTTTGTGGTTTCATTTCGTTTGAGCTTGTTTTCTAAGTGTTTTCTAAGGCTGGATGCTAATTTATATGTCCGTTCTCACCATTGTACAAATGCTTGGTTAAAATGATATTGGCAGCTTCAGGTTTCAAGTTTGACCGGTACATCACCACTATTAAATGTCAAGTGCTACCCTATTTGATGGAACCACTTATCCGGAGAAGACTAATGAATCAATTTGCATGACAGTTATTTTTCCTAATTGATTTCCTAATTGATCTGGTGCATTATAAAAAATGGGCACTTCAGTTATTCATGTTACGGATCATGCTTTCAGGTTATGCGGGATAAGCATGGGGTGGATTATACCATTACTGAGTTTAATCCAATGCCATGGACATATGATACTTGTCCTCAGGTGGGAAGTGCTATATTTTACTTCTTTATTTTCTTTATGTCAATATTTTTGATCTACTGTTTTCTTAGTCAGTCTTCTTTTTCTTTTTTTGTTTGGGGGTGGGAGAGTGCAGGAGGGGAAGCTATATAGGATGTGAAGTGCTCTCTCTCTCTCTCTCTCTCTCTCCTCCCATCATCTTGTTTCTGAATGGCCCTGCATGTGCACTTTGTCACTTGGAGACATGCTTACATTTGAAAATTCCACGTCTAGGCTGGCAAGCACAACATACATCACCTTTCTTGTGCTTCTTGAAGCTTTAAATACTGTGAATTTGTTAAAATGTTAGACCAGGAAATCATCCAATTATTTTAAAGCTTTGACCGCCAAAGCCTAACCTTTCTTGTGCTTCTTGAAGCTCTAAATACTGTGAATTCATTAAAATGTAAGACCAGTAAATTATCCAATTATTTTAAAGCTTTGACCACCAAAGCCTACAGTTAACTTCAGTTGCACTTCTTGGGTTGCAGATGGTGGTGAATCTTCACTGAGAGGGATCATGGAGAATCAATGATGAAGAAATATGGCTTTTGCCAATTTTAAAAGGGCATCTGTTATTGGCTGAGTTTGAAGATAACTAAATGGCAAATATTGTTGATGGAGTTGGGTCCTTGAATGGCATTTATCTTGACCTGCTTCAGCTTGCTAGGGACAAAGTGACCCTTTTTAGTTAATATTACTCCCAGGATTTGAGGAGATTAAGGATTGCGTTTTTAGGAATGTCCAAAATTGGGAGTTAGTAAGTTTTACAGAGTTTTGCCATACTCTGCAAAGTTTGAGTCCGCCAATAGGCTAGTGCATAATCTTGAGCAGCAGTGGACAGTCAAGAGTGTATGAGGACTCAAGAAATGGCTTCCTAACAAATAAAGAGGCAGAAAATTTGTCCATAGCTGTGTTTTATGTTAATGTACAACTGAATTGGTTAATAATCTTTGAGCAAGAGGGTTTTGGTTGGTGGCACTTGCCTTCAGCCTGGAGCCAAAAGTTTTTGGCTTTGATTTTTGATGGTGGAATTTCCCATGCCCTTTGTTTTCCCATTCCCTGATTCCTTCTAGGCCCTTGTGCCTCATCTATAACCAAAAAAAAAAAAAAAAATTGGTTAATAATCTTATGATTTAGAATGATGTACAAAGGAATGACATATTTTGATCCCTAGAGTTGTTTTCGCCAACTTTGAAGGGAGAGAATTTAGAATGTTACTCCCCTTGGGGCCTTATGATATTCCAAGATACATGTCAATCCCCTGGGCATAGGCAGCTTTCTTATCTAGGGTTGGTCTATTTACTGTTTTGTTATTCTCCCTCCGTAACAAGTCTTATTTTGAAATGCGTGGCAAATTTCATGCAAGTGTTCTTTTGGAGACATGCAAAGGAAGTGATTGTGCCTTGTATAGTATTCACTACTTCCCTTTTGGTACTTCAGTCATGGTTCTGACTTCTGTTATTGTCTCTTGATATTTTCTTCAGATACTTGTTCCCATTGCTAATGGTTCAGAGGAAATGGAAGCTGTTATAATTATTGATGTATTGCGAAGAGCCAAAGCTAATGTTGTGGTGGCCTCAGTTGATGATAAACTTGAAATTGTGGCTTCTCGGAAAGTGAAGTTAGTGGCAGATACATCCCTTAATGAGGCTGCTAAATCCTCATATGATCTAATTGTCTTGCCAGTAAGAGGCATTTTGTCCTAAATATTACGGCATTTACAAATTGATCATGTTTAATGGAGTCTGCATTTTCTAGGGTGGACTTGGTGGTGCTCAAGCATTTGCTAACTCAGAAAAGCTGGTCAACATGCTAAAGAAGCAAAGCGAAACAAACAGACCATATGGGGCAATATGTGCTTCCCCAGCTCTGGTCCTTGAGCCTCATGGTCTACTTAAGGTACAACCTGTTTCAAGCTTCTTTGCATAGTTTTACCATTTAAAGAAACTACTTGTTTCTTGAAGCTATTTCAACTTTTGATTTTTGTCAAACTTATTTTTTCACAATATTTTTGTGCTAATTCTCTTTCTGGGTTCAATAATGGCAATTCTTATTTTTTAAATTTGGAGTGGCAGATTTATTGGGCTCTCTGGCATTCTGATATCATTAATTCCCCATTCAAAGTTTTGCTAAACAATAAACTATGGCTGTTCCTTCCTTACATTTTTTCCAGAATTATGGTTTTCTTTCTAATATTGCTGGGAATGCAGGGCAAGAAGGCCACAGCTTTCCCAGCCATGTGCGAGAAGCTATCAGATAAGAGCGAGATTGAAAATAGAGTTGTAGTTGATGGCAACCTCATAACCAGTAGAGGACCTGGAACTTCCATGGAGTTTGCACTTGCAATAGTGGAAAAGTTTTTTGGCCGTGAGAAAGCAGTAGAGCTGGCAAAGACTATGCTTTTCAAGCACACTTAAAAGTCTTAGAAGGAGAGTTTTTCTCCCTCGTCCTCACCTGCACATCCAATCGCTTCGTTTTTCTCCATAGTCGTGTATTAAAGTCTCCTGTGACTTTTCGTAAATAGGGCTGGACTTTTATTTTTTCGTAAATAGGGCTGGACTTTTATGGTCTGTATGTGTAATCCTGTGGCCTATACCAGAGAGAGAGAGAGAGAGGAGTCGTGTATTTTAGCATCGTGTATAAAATAAATGAGCTCATCAAATGGGAATAAGGGGTTGGGGTTTGAATAAGAATTGAAGGAATTATTAAACTATGGATTGCATCACATTTATTATGTGCATCCTTGCAATGTCTCCAGTGCCGCAGACCTAGGGGTTAAGGGCCTCGAAGTGTCTCTAGCGCGAGAGACTTGACCTTACAAGCTTACTACTATTGGTTGGATTTTTGAATTTGGTGGACCCAGAAGACGGCCTTGTGCGTGTTACCATGGTTGGTTGGATGATCTTTGCTGACCTAACCTTTTCCCAAGTTTTAAGGGAAGCGCGATGTAATGTTAATTCTTTTTAGGTGCAAATGAAATGTATTGTGCCTTTTGAATGTGTAATTATTTTCTAGGGTTTGATTTTTATCTGGGGGTTATTTTCCTTTGCCCATCGAAGGCGTGGTGTGCACCTTTTATAAAATGAACCAATACAATCCCTCAATGCTAATTATTCCGAGTGTATGTTTCTTCATATGATCTCCATATGTACTCGTTTCGTTAACCGATCGTTTTGTTTGGTCTCCGCGTGTACTCGCTTGTTATAGCCTTAATACTTCCACTTGGTCCCATGTTGGTGGCTTTTCTTGACCTAGTTTCAAATTATTCTTAACACGGGGGTGAATCCCTGTTTGATTGGTCTAAAGAAAATCAAAAATTGAAAAACCCGTTGGTGGTTTCCACAATTGGATGGCTGGGTCCTAAAACTTCTACCCAATCCTTTTTTTTTTTGTTTATTCCCTGACCACACCATAGATGGATCCTACAAAAAGAGGACGGGAAAGCTTACACGGCACACCCGACGGGAACCAGAGAGGGCAATACCCATGAGGAAATTCAGGCCTCCATTTTGGACCATGCTCTTGCTGAGGACAAAAACTACTTTTTTTAATTGTTATTATTATTATTAACTGAATCAGGCTAAAAGAGTGCAAATAGTTATGAGATTGAGAAATTAGATACTTCCACTGAGCATTTGGATAATCACATTGCCCAACTGGAGAGGAGGCTTGAAAAAAAGGACCCTCACCGTATCTCTTGTTTCTTTTCTCAATTGGGATTTTGTTGCTTGACCTTGCAAAGACCTCTGCAACTGGAATATATAAGAAACCTTTGTGTTTTGACCAATTCGATACCTCCTCTTTTCATTTGCAGCAGTCAAATTCTCTCTCTCTCTCTCAGATTTTGATTGCTTCAACAGAGAATTTGAGGTGAGTCTTCTACCCGGTTTTCTTAATTCTTGATTTCTCATATAGCGTATATTATGCCATTTAGCCATGGTTTCTGGCCCAGAATTTTGACCCAGAACTCGTAGCAGCTCAAATTTCTAAACTTTGTTGTCTTTTGGCTTAAAAAGGTGATGACCTTGGTCGAAATGCTTTTGTGGAACCTTATTTTTCCTGTATAATCGTAGAATTTGTTGTATTTTTATCTGGGTATTCATCTCCAGATCAAAAGTAGTTGATTTTTGGCAAATTCTTGCTTTTTTCTTATCTCCTTGAGGATAATTGATTTTAAACATTTGTCCATGTCATTTATTGTCATATACAATGTGGGTGCAGTGCACATTGTATATCAAGTGCATAAAAGTTCACCCGTGTGCTCCCTAGCTTTCAAGAATAGGGGGAGGGTGTGCGTGTATCAGGTGCATGCCTAGAACATTAAACGTACACTCCCTTACTTATTAATTCCTTGAAGAACATAAAATTGAAAGGTTGTTATTGTTATGATGCAAACAAAGGATTCTATTCTAAAGGTCCTTAAAGTTAATTCTGTGACATTCCTTATGCCATTAAGGGTACTAAGAACTTAATTTTGGCATGACAGGACTGCAGACCTTAACTTTTGGTGCTATACAAAAGCAGGACCGGTTCATCATACAGAAATGACTTGTTTCTCATTTCTCTTCAGGAAGAAACCTTCTCCACCACCCAATATTGGTATTGATATTCAAGAAGGTATGTAACACCAAAGCTCAATATTTCTTTCTTCTGTTGTCCCAGTGTAGAGACCCAACTTCCAGCAATCAAGGCCAGCATACAAAGTTTTAGGTTTAGGCTCAAATTTATATCTCGATGTTGACTTTCTTCGGCTCTTAGGCATTCCAAATTAGAAATGGAAATCTTTGGAATGTCATTGATTTCTGAACTTAATAATTTCAAAATTGTTATTTTTCGATATGTTGTGGATGTATGAAGCATGGAAAGACATTTTTGCACAAGTATCCTCCCGACATTCCTTGCAATTTATCCACTATGTATCTGCATTGTGCATAGAAGCTATCTTATGATGAGGTTTCATATGTCACAGAGGTTTCTGGCATTCAGAATGTGAAGCTCTACAGTTACAGAGAATTGCAAGTCGCCACTGAAGATTTTAGTCTGGCAAACAAAGTTGGTGAAGGGGGTTTTGGTATTGTATATAAGGTTGGTCCCATGATTTTCTTCATCCAGTATGTTTTAGTTATCCCCAGATCAAACAAATTGCTGGCGGTCATTTTGCTCCATGATTAACTCATTATAAAAATGGGCAGGGAAAGCTGAAGGATGAAACTTTGGCTGCTATAAAGGTACTTTCTGCTCACTCAAGGCAGGGCGCAAAAGAGTTCTTGACGGAATTAAATGTCATCTCAGAGATAGAGCATGAAAACCTAGTAAAGTTGTATGGTTGTTGTGTAGAAGGAGACCACAGAATCTTAGTCTACAGCTATCTTGAAAACAATAGTCTTGCACATACTCTTCTCGGTAAATTTTCTAGTTTCTGATTTCTGTGAGATCTTTATGCATACTGTTTTGAGAAATGATTTTGGTTCTTTTTTACCTTCTAAGGTGGAAGGCACAATGGTATCCAGTTTAATTGGGAGACAAGGCGTAAAATTTGTATTGGCATTGCACGGGGGCTTACCTATCTTCATGAGGAAGTAAGGCCACATATTATTCATAGGGACATCAAAGCAAGCAATATCCTCCTTGACAAGGACCTTACACCGAAAATTGCAGACTTTGGGCTTGCAAAACTTGTGCCTCCCAATGCAACACACATCAGTACACGTGTGGCTGGAACAGTGTAAGTTCAAATCCTTTGTTTGTCTAGAGACGTATCTGATCTTGATTATTACAAATGAATAAGCTCCTTATTTTGAGACAGTAAAAAGGGGATTAATGCCCTGTGAGAAGTTATGTTTGTTAGCCTTGCTAGGAGTAGTCCAGACTAACAAGGTACTAGTCTTAACTCTTGAGTTTAATTACAATGCCAACCAACCTAGATGGTCCTAAAATTTTAAATGCCAATCTTTCTTGTGGTCAAAATTTTACCTTGATTCTAGGTGCAATATTTGAAGACACCAACTATGATATTTTTTAGTAATTTATTGTAGCAATATATTTACAGAATCTGCTTATGGACCCAAAAGATTGTATATATCTAGGTATGTGAGTGTTATCTGATATGGAGGTCTTAGCATTGAATGAAACTGGTCAGTAGTTTTGTTGCTACACCATGAATTACCAAAGTCGCAATCCTTAATAATTAGGTCTTGCATGGGTTATAGATTCTCTGTGTGAAGCCCTAAATGCTCATATGCATTTTAGACCGATTAGGAACACTCATGCCCACTCTGATCTATGGTACTGTATGTATGTATGTTCACGCAGAGGTTATTTGGCTCCTGAGTATGCACTACAGGGTCGGGTGTCAAGGAAGGCGGACATATACAGTTTTGGTATTCTTCTTTTGGAAATAGTTTGTGGGAGATGCAACACAAATGAAAAATTACCTCGTGCAGACCAATATCTTCTTGAAACGGTATGCCTTCCTTAATCTCCTGTTCTAATAATATGTTATTCTTGACCATTGCATAAGTGCATTATTAACATCTGTTGGAGTCGATTCTGAAAAAAGATTTCTGCAGAGACTACCATCTTCAACAGACCAGCATTACTTTCTTCTTTTGATCTTAGTCTGATAACCTCTGAGGTTGTTCTTTGTCATAAATAATGCATAGGTTTATTAAACAAACATTTAAATTTCCAAGTAGACAAAATAAGACATTGTCCTATGATCCTTTCCGGTATGATTTTTGAAGTTAGGTTAGTCTCAGTGAGCACTAAATTTGAAGTTATGCAATGCAATACTTCAGTTTGCCACTATACAAAAGATGCAGGGGTCATCAAACTGATGCCTACATTTTGTTGCCACGCTTATATCTTCAGAGATCGTTTTAACTCTCGGTTCCTTGGTCAATCCCCAACTTGCCTGAAATTTTCTGAAATGTCCAAATGCCCAATAGTAGAACATGAAATCTTACTAAAGAGCATAAAAATGTTGCAGGTCTGGGGAGCACATGAAAGCGGAAAGCTATTGGAGTTGGTAGATGTGTCAATGGGTGGAGATTTTGATGTTGAGGAGGCTTCTAGATACATGAAGATCGGTCTCCTGTGTACCCAAGACTTGCTAAAGAGTAGGCCAACCATGTCTCACGTTGTCACATTGCTGACTGGAGAGGAAGATGTGGATGATATGAAGGTATCAAGACCTAGCCTGATTGCTGAACTCTTGGGCATTAGAAAGAACAGAAAAGATAATTCGAATGATGCTTCATTCACAGAATCATCACCTGAAAAAGATTCATGCTTGTCATCACAAGAGGCATCATGTGCCACCATGACCTTTGCATCAATATATGACAGACGATGAACCCAGATACCAAGACCTCATAAACATGCTAAGACACATTCATAGACGTTCATTTCATTTGCTGCATGCTGTAAATTCAAGCATCCCCCTAAGAAAAAGTGGTTGGAGATAGCATCTGATTAGTAGTTTGATAGGCAATACCTAGTCAGGATATAACCCCCACGAGTGGATAAGTGGCAGAGTTGTTATACTGTTTGATTTTGAAAGAGTAAATACCATTATTTGGCCCTTCATTTCTTTCTTTCCACATGGTTCTCTGTTTTCGTCATGGACATGAGATACGCACAGAGTTTAGAGAAAACATATTTCAAACAAAAAAAAAAAAAACCCTAATATGGGGACATTATTTGGTTGCATATGAGGATTGGATTGGAATCCAAAATCTTTAATATCCTTATTTGAACCATAGTTACCGAATTCGGGATTCACTCAAAACCTAATAGAGATTTTGAGAATGCGATATAATAATAGGGTACATTTGATTGGCATACTGATTTGCATAATGATATGTTTCATAAATGTGGCTAGTCATTATGTATTATATCATACTTATTCAAATATATATATATATATATATATATATATATATATATATAAAATATATATACATATTAGTGTTGTTTAAAATCAAATATATTTTAATGTTTAGATAAATTCCAATCCAAAACCAAAAAAAGGGAAATTTTCCAGGCTAAGTGAAAAAGAAATTCCTCATATTTATAGTAGGTTTTATTTCAAAGATAATTACAAAACAATTAATGCTGTCGGACTCGAGAAAATTTATGGCTTTTACAATTGTTTTTCGTTTTCTCCATTATCCCTGTTTCTTCTCATTGTTGTCTTTATCTCATGAGGAAAACATGCGACGTTTTGGAACGCATGATCTGGATTGGAATCTACTGTAAGTTTTACAAATCTCTTTGTTATGGATTGAACTTTACATAAAACACGCACAACATCAAATCCAGATCTAACAAATGTGGCTTACATGTTTGGGACTTCGGAGGCTCTCTCTCTCTCTCTCTCTCCCCATTTAAGTGTAGCTATTTCACAGTTAGACAGCACAGGCATGCATACACTCAACAATGAGCATATACGATCCAACAGTCTATTGTGGACATAAATAGTTGAATTTTCTCTAATAATCATAAGCAATAGAAAACAACAATGTAGTTGAATTGGCTGGGCCTGGACAGAGAGCATATAAACAATTAGGAAAAAAGAACAATAACCAATGGCTCTTAGTGTTCTAACATTTCTCTCAATGCCTGGTTTTGTAACATCTGTACCACAGAATGAAATAGCAAAGCACTCTATATCCTACAATGAAACCTAGCATAACAACCAAATTGATCCATTTCTCTGATTCTTTTAAGCCTTGCTGCTTCAAAAAACCAGCCCCATCTAAAATGCATTGTTTACCATCCCTTTCGAGACACCTTTTCCTGCCCTTTTGTCCTCCATACTCGTTGATCATAAAGCACTCGAACGGGTACTTAAACAAACTCAAGTAATGCATAAAAATCCAGTAACTTGGTATGTTTTTCTTGGTTATGAAATACCCAGAAAAGAGGAAGAATGATCCCATCAACCCTGCGATCACTGATGTTCCCATGATGAAGTTTGGTACAAGAGCACTGAAGCAAGCGACAAAAGAATTTGACATCAAAACAACCATCCAAACCACCAGAGAAAAGTAGAGAAATCCATCAATGTCTTTCCTTAAACCAACAAGCCAATAGACAGGGATAGCATAGAGAAGTGCTACCAATAGAAGAAAGGGCACGAAAACAAGAGTATTTGCTATAACATAGGAAGAAACTCTGTAAGCCCCTCTTGAACTCTCCTTCATTAGAATCCTCCTTTCTTGCAAGAATATCGGTAGGCCTTCTGTCGTAGAAGAAAGCAAGAAAGTGAGAGTGAAGGCGAAAAACCCGAGTCGAGTTTGCAGTGCAATCTTGCCATCATCTGTGCCCACATTCATGAAGATGGTTCCAAGGACCAACCCTGCAACAGTGGCTTGTATAATTCTTGCTGCAAAGAGTTGCTTGGTTCGAAATATGTTGCTGCAAAATCTTTGTCCAAGTATACAAACTTCCTCAATACTAGTATTAGGATAGAAGAAAGGCTTTTCCTCAACAATCACCACATTTGAACTTTTCACTTTATAACCTTCACTCCCATTTTTGTTAAGTACAGCGAGAGTCTCAGAAGTATGTACAGGCAAAGTTTCAATGACATCAATGCCATATTCTAGCACATTGACACACCGAGGTATACAATGACCAACAAACCTTAGCCTTTCCTCGAGATGTTCTAGCGGTCCATAGTGAACAACATACCCATTTGAAAGCAAGACAACTTGATCAATCAGCTCAAGAATTCTAAAACCCGGTTGATGAATGGTTAAGATTATAGTCTTACCTTGGTTGATCACCATTGATTTCAGCAATGAGACAACATGAAGAGCTGATGCTGAATCCAACCCTGAAGTTGGTTCATCAAGCAGAACAACTGCAGGGTCATGTACTAATTCTACTCCAATGGATACCCTTCTCCTTTCTCCTCCTGAAATACCTTGATTTGGTCCTTCCCTAATCCTCGAACAAGCAACATGATCCAATCCAAGCTCTTTCATAAGCCGTCTCACTCTGCAGACAACCTCCATAGTTCCTCCAGCCAATCTAAGTTGTGCACTATAGAGAAGTGTTTCCTCAACCGTTAGCAAAGGAAATAGGGCATCATCTTGTGTAACATAGCCTGAAATTCTCCGAAAACTTCTTGTGTCCATTGGCTTGTCATTGACCAACACTTCACCCAAGATCTCACTTGTTGGTGTTGCTCCTGCAAGCACTTCAAGCAGTGTGGTTTTGCCAGCCCCACTAGGACCGGCAATTGCTGTGATCTGACTAGGCCTTGCTTCACAATTCACGTCCTTCAAAATGTACCTTGAATTCTCCTTATTAGTGTCGCAACAACATACCCTTCTAAATTCCTCAACTTTGCTAACAAGTTTGTAGCACAAGTTTTTGGCTTCTATTCTGTATGGGCTTTTTTGGGATTTTTTGTTGTGTGAATTTGGTGCCCTCAGAGGCAACTCCATTGGAAATGATAGGAAAGAGAGAGAGAGAGAGAAGAAGGGGGGGGGAACTAAAGAGTGAGAGAGTTGGAAGAAGAAGGTTTGAGAGATATGGCGAAAGGTTGAGAAGCAAGAGAAGATGAACTAACACACCAAACTAGTTGGTTCTCATACAAGCAATATGTATAATAGGAAATTGTGTGTATATATTGTATATTGTGTTGACATGCATATGCGACTTTTTGCTGTTTTGGCAGTTTCTTATGCTGGGCTTTGGTATTTGTTTTGACTTGGTCTGTTTACTGTTTCTTTTTGGAAACAGAGAATTTTGGGTTTTTTTTTTTTTGGGGGGGGGGGGGACATTGCAAAGTTTCTAAGGAAAAAAACACACGCAGATTCAAATTGGTGCTTGCTTGTGATGCTTTTCAGGTGAGCTGAAATTTGACTATGTTACATCTTACATGTGTTGGTCTTGGTTGCCTTACCATCTTCCACCTCTCTACAATGACAAATTCTGCAGATTTTATTGGAAAAAGTTTCTAAAATAAGGTTTGATGCTTCTCAAAGTCTATCAGAAATTAATTTTTATGATAGCAAGAGAAAAAATTCTAGTTGGCACTGTCCTTGTTTGCTTGCGGTCTTGTGCTTACTATTTTGTAGTTAAAAGTAAATTTTGGTAAACTTACACGACCAAGGAAACATTTTGTCAATATTAGAACAAAAATAGGTTTTTTTTTTTTTCTCTCTCTCTCTCTCTTTAATTCCCTTTTCCTTTTTTTTTTTTTCAGAATTCATAAACTTTAATAGTTTTTTTTTTTTAATTGGAGTCAATACTTTTACTGATGATTTTTTCGATCCACACTAATTTTAATCGCATGATTAAAATGAAAAAAAGGCTCTTGTGCACATCCACAATTACGGCCACAGACCAAAATTCAACTGCAGAATTTTATCTATTTGTCTAGACTGGATCAGGCCCATTAGCCCAGGACGGCCCAATAGGATTCTGGGCTACGTCCGGGCCACACACTTGTCAGTAAGATATGATCGGCATCACCAGGGACATTTCCTAAAATTTTCGTATAGGAGTCTTTTTTTTAAAAAAAAAAAAAAAAATATATATATATATATATATATACATATATATAAACTTTTTAATTAAAAAAAATCAATAACTAAAATAACAAGACATAATTTAATACACTTTTGTTAATATAAAATGCGCATTTCAATAACAAATGAATCTACGCTGAATAAGAAAGTAATTGTGAAACTATTATATTTTTAATTTTTATTGATAAAAACAAATAATAAAATATGAAATTTAAATGAACTGCTTAAAATAATAAATTGGGACTGTGAGAGCTCAAAAGTTCATTTAGAAGCTTTTGTCTTTACAAACGGCTCCAAAGTTTTAACATCTACGAATGTGGGGCTTTTGAAATTTTGTTAAACTGAATAATAAAAAAGAAAAAAAAAATCTAAAGAAAATTTCATTTTCATTAAACTGAGAAAACAAAATAACAATGTCTCGCACAATCGTGCTCCAACCTGTGTCAAACTACCACAAGAACATGTTCAGAGCAACCTTTGTTCTTCCATATTCTGTCTGGGGTAATGAACAAATGCTGCTTATATCCCGCAAAAGACTTGAAAGAAAAATCATCTCCTGCCAATCTTCCAAGTCAATGTGTAGGGTTTGACTATAAACATCTGAACACAACCTATTAGCTAACGACCCTTAAGTTTACTAGTATCAAAGACTCCATTCTTGACATCGGATCTCCAGTTTTAGTGTCATTCTCTCTCCAGAGTAATACCCTCCTTTGTAACCAAAAAAAGCGACCTTTTGATAAATTACTGACCAGCATTGTTGAAGAATACAGATCCCTGATCTTATTTACCTCCCAAATCAGAAAATTGTACCCATTACAAGGAAAAGTTTTTGATGAATGCTTAGGCGGAGGTCCTGAGCACAATTATATGCCGCCAGTATCAAGGTCAGAGCTGTGTGACTCCTAAATAATCTACATCTGGATATTCTATGGACCAAAGAAAATGGTCATGGAAAAGGTATGCATTGACCCTGACAGGTTGTTAACATTGATATGTGAATAGGGCCTACTACTTTCACAGCCATTTTCATTTTTTTTTATCAGAAATCGTCTGAGTGATATCTACTTATTCTAAATTTAAATCTTTGTATAACTAAAAAAAAAAAAAAAAAAAAAAAAAAAGAAAAAAAAAGAAAAAAAGAATTCTGGTTAAAGTGGGCCTAGAAAAGCCCACCAAGCCCGGGCACAAGGTGCAAGAAACCCATGTTCTCATGGCGGAGACACAAGTTTTTCAAGATCGTAAGGCCTTCTTGTGATCTCCATCGTTGAAAATCATCCTTATTGCATCCTTGCATTGGGACAATGCAACTGAGACATCAATAGTATCGCCTTCTGTCATTGCACTTTGTGAATAAGTGGACCACGGTGGTGCAAGCGGAATTCCAAGATACGGTGGTGCATTTGGGCAGAACGACTTCTTTTGCCTGGTACGGCCCATTAAGACTTTTTTAATCTTTCAGACGGGCATTAGCATCAGAGAAAAGATTAAATAAAGAAGCAGCAGCTAGGGTACCAAGAAAGTGAAGATTAAGAAATTACTGATCAAGAAGGGAAGCAGTTAAGCATTTCTGCGAGAGAGAATGCGTGTAAAATTGATCAACAAGAAACTGAAGAAGTGTGGGGCTTAAGACAGGGTATGAATTGCTTTAAAGTAAATAGTAGAACGCAGCGTTTTAGTGTGACTTATTGGCTATTGAAACATTCTTTCACCAATGAAACTGACTTGATAGAAATGTTAGAAATTATTAGCATTCGGTCATTATTATACCTTTTTGTTTCTTTTAAAGAGACTTGAAAATTTGTGGGACAAAGCGTGAGACGAGTTTTCTCTTCATCTCTTCCTCTAGGCAAACTCTTATCAACTGCATGAATAGCACAAGATATTGCTTTCTTTTTTTTATAGGGAGAGGGAAATTATTTTTTAAATTTTCGACGATCTTACACCAGCTCAATCACTAAACGAGACATAATGGGAAAGAATGTCCTCATATTTACTGTTAACAATCCCTTCTTGCCATAAACAGTCATACAGTTCCAAAAAAGCATGACTTTATGAATCTTTTCGAATCAACACAAAACCAACATATTGACAGCATACTTCCAACTACAACACTCTCCTTGATTCCTTAAAAATGGGTTTGTTTCTCAACTGATCCATCTTGAAGAAAAAGTGGGCGCTTACCCTTTCGTCATTGTTCAATCAGTACATATATTCCCACTTTCCTGCCTTGATCACACTCCGAGAAAATATTGATTTCTTGATTAAAGATGGAAGTCTCATCCAAGTATCCCAATTTTTCAAATTCTACGGTTCTCCATTATGTCTCTCCTCAAAAAGCTCCTTTAAAGAATCATCCAATAATCGAATAGACAATGCATGGTTGCAGACCTTTACAACCTCCTTAAATCCGGCACTGTCCTTCCCTGTGTCATTCACAGCAATTCCCCAAGAAATATGCTGCATCAAGCGAGTCAGGCAAGAGAGCAAGGACAGAGTCGACCACACTCAACAGCACCCTATATACATCACCCTCATTCTTAAACATAAGGCCGGACGAGAAATGAACTAGACCGGATGTGCCATATCGCGTGCGCAAGTAGTTCATGGTCCTCAAAGCTTTCTGTTCTTTCTCTGCGTTTGGATTGCATATTTGCACAAATGCAATGCCGGATTGGAAAACTCATGGGGTGAGGGGATTCATTATGATAGCAAGCACTCTAGTCTATCACTTTGTTTTAGAATTCAATTTAGTTCAATTCAGTTTGACAAAGAAGTCAAGTAAATTAAAGAATGCATGAACCCCACCGAAAATGAACATGAATTATCCAAAAATGAATGAGGAAAAGAAGTGAGAATGAAAATGTAAATTAAAGGGGTTCTCTCCCCCCCCCCCCCCCCCAAAAAAAAGTTGTTTCTTGTTTTTCTCTCGAATTTTTGGCTTAAGACAGTTGGAATGTAGCACCGAGACCAAGTCAAAAAAAGAAAAAAGAAAAAAGTTGGACCCACGCACTGATTCTTCCCCACTCACCCGAGACCCAAAACTAGGGTTGTTATCCGGACCGAGTCAAGTAATATAATTTTAAACTCGAAAACTTGATGAATAGTTCGATTACATATATTAATATACATTATATATATTTATATATGATTATAATATAAAAAAATAAAATAAAATAAAATATATTAATATATTATATAATAATCGAGTTTTCAAATATAAAATTTGTTCTCACGAAATAGAGGAAACTTTAAAGAGAATGAAGAATAATAAAGTTTTAGGATCCGATGACATCCCCATTGAGGTGTGGAAAAGTTTGGGAGAGATAGGGATAGCAATGTTAACAGACATTTTTAACAAAATTTGGCAAATCAAAAATATGTCTAAAGTATAAAGGGAGGGTACACTTGTATCATTATATTAAAATAAATGGGATATACAAGACTACTCTAATTATAGGGGAATTAAATTTATGAGTCATACTATGAAATTGTGGGAAAGAGTGATTGAGCATAAAGTAAGATTGGAGATAAGTGTGTCTCAGAATCAATTTAAATTTATGCCAAGAAAATTCACTACTGAAACAATCAACTTACTAAGAAATATGATAGAGATATTTAGAGCACATAAAGGAAACATACATATGATATTCATTGATTTAGAAAAAACGTATGATAGGGTGCTAAGAGATATATTATAATGGGCATTAATGAAAAAGAGAATTTATATCAAATACATCAATCTTATTAAAGATATGTATGATAGAGTTGTCACTAATGTAAGAACTTGCGGAGGGAAAGTGATAGCTTTCCAATAAATATTGGACTCCACCAGGGATCTGCATTAAGTCCAATTTTGTTTGCGATAGTGATAGATGAAGTTTCAAATAGCACCCAAGATGAAATACAATGGTGTATACTCTTTACAGATGATATAGTGTTGATAGATGAAACAAGTGAAGGTATTAATGCTAAATTAGAGTTATGGATGGAAACACTAGAGTCTTGAGAATTTAGATTGAGTAGAATTAAAACAGAGTACATGAGATAACCATCAAAACGAATAAGAAACAATTAGATTAGGAGAACATGAGATAACAAAAAGTGAACGTTTTAAATATTTAGGATCCATTATCCAAAATGATGGTAACATAGATAGAGATATAAATCATTGGATGCAAGCCGGTTGGATAAAATGAAGAAGAGCATTTGGAATTCTTTACGATCGCATGATGCTAATTTCTCTGAAAGGAAAATTTTATAGAACGACAGTAAAACCTGCATTACTATATGATATTGAATGTTTGACCATTAAACAAAAACAAGAGCAGAAAATGGTTGTAGCTAAAATGAGAATGTTAGGATGGATGTATGGTAAAACTAAGAAAAATAGAATTAGAAATGATGAAATACGTAATAAATTAGGGGTGTATCAATTGTAGATAAAATGCAAGAGTATCGCTTGAGATGCTTTGGACATGTGCAATGAAGACCCAAAGATGCACCAGTTAGGAGAATCAAGAGTTTAAATATAGGAGATCTAGTAAAACGACAAGATAGATCATTAAAAACCTGGATGCAATGTATTCGTAAAGATATGACAGTTAAGGAGTTAACCGAAAAGATGATTTCAGACAGGAATGAATAACGTAGGAGAATTAGAGAAAATTAAATCATCATTTTTCATATTTTATATGTATTTGGATAGTATGTAAGCGTTTTGATTTTTTTTTAAAAATAAAAAAATTATTTTATATTTAACTCTCAAATGACCAATTTCAAATTTTGAGATTAACGTTCAGATTGTTATTGTTGTCATAATAATTGAGTTTTTAAGTCGAGTTTGAGTCAAACAAAAAAAAAAATCGAGTTCGAGTTCGAATATAGGGATACTCGGAATCGACTAAATTCGAATACACCCCTACCCAAAACCCACATTTCTCTCATATCTCGCCCTCACTCTCTCCCTCTCTCAGTTCCTCTCATCTCTCACTCTCACAGCTCTCACAGCTCCCTCCCTCTCTCAATCTTCTTTGAAATTTACTACACCACTACTAAACTCACTCAATGAAACTTCCAAAATCTCAATCCAATCCATAGATAAAGATAAATTTGGAAAAAATTTAGGTTTCGATTCAAAAAAGGAGAAATTGGGGTTTTCGTGATTGGACATCTAGGGCATGATGCGACCACAAAATTGAGATAATTTTTTTTCTCCTAAATATGGTTTTAGTTTTTTCATTAATAGATTAAAATTTCTTGTTGAGATTTGAGAGATTAAATTTAAGGAACATAGACCTAGATTTATAAAATGTTGGGTTTAGGGTTTAAGATGAATGAAAATTGTATAATTATGTAAATAGAGTATGGATTAATGATCTGAAACTTAGGATAGTGGTGAAAAGTTAGATCTAGTTAAAACCCTTAAATTTTCTACATAAGGGATAAGTTGTGGTTACTGTAATCTTTTTATCATAACTTCTTCTGCATGTAGGCAATTTAAATGAGATTTTTTTCTTATGAAACTAAATTTCCATATCTTGAAAATGATATATAACTCAAAATTTGATTTTTTATAATTTTTCAAAGAATTGTATTGTGTAGAAAAATACTTTATTCTGCCCTATTTTGGTCAAATACTTTGCTCTAATTTTGAGATGGCTCTAGACTGAATTAGACTAAATTTTGAACACGAAAGTTATAGATCTATATTTTATCTTTAATTTGACATTTGAATCACTTAAATTCAATATGTGTGGTGAAAGTTATAATAATTTTTCCGTAACTATCTAGACTATAATGTTCAAGGACTTAGATACTTTGGTATGATTTGAATGGGTTTAGAACATAAACATAAAAGTTGTAGTTTTATATCTAATTTTTAAGAAAAAATTAGAATTTCCACGATTTGAGAAGTGTAGATTATGTTATGGTCATTTTTCTATAACATATTGTGTAATTTATTGAAAAATTAGAAATTGTGACATATTAAGAAGAATCAATTTATTTTAGTGTTGGTATACGATTTAATAATTAATTTAGTAACCATTGTCTTAGATTAAGGTATTCAGAATTAAGTTGAATTTTGTTTGATTTGAAATTTGAGAGTGATTACGTTTTTAAAAGGTGAGTGGACGGATCATTATGCCTTTAAATAAAAAAATGATTTTAAAATTCTTTTATGAATAGTTTTAAATGATTTTATATGATTTTGTACCATATTTATGATTGTGGGATATCTCAAAATGAGAATTTAAAATATGTATATATCCATTATATTTATGAATGAATATGTGCTATATATTGTTGAATATTTTATTCATAAATGTTGTGAAATTGGTTGGTAACCTTTTAATGACATCATGGCACATTGAATGAGATTGTATTTGTGAAATGTTAGTGCATGTGTGGTAAATGACTATAGTCATTCTCTCCACGAAGTGACCCGACGGAGTGGCGTGATTAGATTTTATTGGCGAGGGAGGTAGACGCGGCCTTTCTCTGCTCCCGTCGTACTATATCTGGTTACACCCCGGTGAAATACGAGTCAACGCTAAAAAATGGGGAAGTAGAATTATGAAATGAACGAATTTAAAACCCCTTGACGGGTTTCCACCCGGGTTCCATCAAACTTGGGACGAAAAATGATTTGTTAAGGGAGACTTCTTTTTAATTATCGTGATTATTTGACACTATTTTACATTCAAAGAGTTGTTTGAAATATATTATTTGATATTTTCACATTCACCCCTCATTTATTGTTACAACCATACTATTACATTTCACTCACTGAGTATTTTTTTATACTCATCCCTCCCATTTTTATTTTATAGTGGAAGTCTAGTTAAGACTTTAGGTTGCTTAGCACTGGATTTGAAGAAATCTAGTCGGTTGGATTTTTCGGGTATTAGACACCCTTTTGAATTGAGGTATTAATGGATCCAAATGGAGGTAAATCTTATAACTATTTTGAAAATTCATTTCGCATTATGTTCATTTGATTTGTGATTTGAATATGACTTTGTATACTTAAATTTAGAACCTCTCTTTTTATTTACTTGAATTTTTTTTGGGAATTATTTCTCTCAGTGAAAATTTAGTATGAATCCCTTATTTTAAAATTTATGAATTTGTGAATTTGAATTTGAATGGGCGGGTTGGCCGATATCTGCATGTTTTGAGCACGAATAGATTGAGATGTTCCTTGATTATAAAATAAATACATGCTGACTTGTTTTTTATTTGTAGAATTATTTTAGAGAATTGATGGATATCAATGTATACTTTGAGATATCTCGATGTACAGGTTGAGTTTATCCATATTTTGAGGTAATGCGATGATTGTCATACGCTTGATTCGAGAATCAAGACGTGACATGTAAAGCTAAAGGGAACAATCGATGTCGGTTTGAGCAATCCATTTAACTCAGGAAATTCGTCAAACACTTTGTATGTGGTATCCAGATTTAGATTAAAAATATGAAACCAAGATTTCACAACTTGGTCTCCGTGACATTACAACAGCTTATTGGTATTTGTTTGACATTACTTGAGGTGTATTTCACCTTGCAAACAATTAACATGGAAAACTTGTGCTTCTCTCTAACACCAACAATCAAATTCTCATTTTTCTATTTTCAATTATATATGAAAAAGCTTTCACGTACATATTTTACGAACTACCGCTCGAATGAAATTGGCTGGGATGACTATTGCGTCATGCTAACATGTGACTGCAAGACGTGGTACCCAAGAGAGAGAGAGAGAAGTACGAGCCTATAGAATAGATCCTAGAGAGAGAGAGAGAAGAAATTTTGGACGTGTGATGCTAGAGGGAGATCGGATTAAGGTGATTTTTATTCACGTGCACTTTTTTAATTTTTATTTAATAATTATAAAATAATTTATAATTTTATATATATTATAAATTATTTATTTGTATCTAATGTGAATGAGAATTATAGTACTTAGTATGAATAAGAACTAATATATTCGACCAACTAAATAATTTATTAAAAAAAAAAGAATGAAAGGGACAAGGGTGTTAAAATGAAAAATGATGGTTACAAAATGTGGCTATAAAATGGCAACTCAGAATCCTTGCTCTTGATAGTGCTTTCAAGGGATATTTGAATTGTGGTAAGGCATAGGGTTTTCTCATTTTTATTTTTTATTTTTTAATTTAATTCTATTCGATTGTAATTTTTTTATACAAAAAAAAATTATGGGGTTGGTTTTAAATATTTACTTATGAAAATAGGATTTTTTTTTTAATAATCAAGTCCTAATTACACATTATTGAGAACGTATATTTAGTAAGTTTTGCGTGTGTTCAAATCTTTTCATTGCCATTACCAAGTTTTTGGATGCATGAGATTTGACCCGATGAGCCGACGGGCCGGGATTGGGTTCCATGGACTATGATGGATGGGCCTAAAACAATTTCTGAACAAGGCCAGGCCCAAAAGGAGATACGCAGACGAGATTTTACCCATATCTCTCTGGACACAACTGGCAATTCGACATTTTTGAGGGACATTCTTGAACCTCAACCATAGAATCCCAAAACCCTTGGCCCTCTCTCTTTCGTGCTTCTTCTTCTTCTCTACTCTCTGTGCTAGGGTTTTACGAAAATGGCGACTAGGTTTCTTTCTCGTGTCTCTCTCCTGTCTAAACCCTCACTCTCCTCTCTCCTCGTTTCTCGTTCCTCAATTTCCACTCTCTCTCTGTCCTCACCTTCATCTTCTCTGTCTCTCCATCTCCGACCTCTTATTTCCATCACTTCACACCTTCGTCAAACCACTCCTTCTCTCTCCTTCACTGTTCGAAGCTTCGCGACTCGGCAGACATCGTCGTCGCTCAATGACCCGAACCCTAACTGGTCGAATCGTCCACCGAAGGAGACGATTCTGCTCGACGGATGTGACTTCGAACACTGGCTTGTCGTCATGGAAAAACCTGAAGGTGAACCTACTCGAGATGAAATCATTGACAGTTATATCAAAACCCTGGCCAAGGTTGTTGGAAGGTATATACATATTTCGCTCTCATTTCATTTCCTGTCTTGTGTGTTGCTATTTGTGTAATCACGTGGTTATGCTTTTAATTATGTTTACCTATTGTAATTAATGGGAAATTTTACTTAATTGATGGGATCATTGTTTTTGTTTGGTTTTGTGGGTTTGCTTGTATTTTGTTGATTTGGATTATTGACTTGCTTGCTCCTCATAGCATTATTCTTTTCTTTTAGATTTGATAGGCATTGTTTGTTTTGTTTTTTATTGTGTTTTTGTTGATTAAGGACTGTGATGACTTTCACATGAATTAGCTTTTACAATTAAACTAGGGCTTGGAGTTATTAGTCTATTGGACTTTTTTCCTACTAAACACATCTTCGTTTGAAACACAATTGAGTTTATCTCTTATGCCTCTGAAGAGCTGCTAGCTTCAGTAGTGGCATTTGAGGCCCGGCAACTTCAATATTGAGATGATTTGTTGATGTAGAGTGTTATGCACATTCTTTCCCTTTGTATTGAGTTTTAGGATCAAGAGAATTACTATGCTTACTTTGTGTCCCAGCAATAAGCCATGCGTTGGCTTTAGATGATGCCTTGTTTTTGGTCATAAATTGACCAGCATGTTGAGCTAGTTGCCGATATGAACTCAATTATCTGGGATTTTTACTTTTTACTGTGAGTTATTTTGAGGATAGAAAATGATATACATAAGCTTATGGAGTGATAGTTTCAGAACTTGATAGCCTTCTTTGGAAGGTGAGAAAAAAGGGATGTTTTGGTGGTTTATCTACCCATTCTATGGTTTGTTTAGAGAGTGTGAAAAGGAGGATTTTTCATCGGATAAGACCCTTAGCTGTATTAATTGATAGTTTGTTTAAAGCTCTTTTTTAACTATCCTATATTTATCTCTCAAATGACCGACCCCAAAATTTGGGATTAAAGTTCAAGCTAGTGCTGCTGTTGTTGTTGTTGTTGTTGTTTTCTTTAAAGCTCTTTATATTTTGTCTCTTTGCTAATCTTTACAACAACAACAACAACCAGAGTCTTGATACCAAAATTTGGGGTCGGTCAACAAATACCGGGTAATTTAAAAAAAATATATCTATGACAACTAGTTGGTTTCACAATTGTTTGCTGCATATATGTGTTGTGCTATAACCACACTATATTGCTGTACTAGTGTTAAACATGATCAGTTTATGATCAAAAATTACTTCATTTTTTGTGATAATTATGTTCTGTAAATTTCTCTATAGTGAGGAGGAAGCAAGGATGAAGATTTACTCAGTTTCAACCAGACATTACTTTGCATTTGGTGCTTTGGTATCCGAAGAATTATCATTAAAGATTAAAGGTACACTAAGTTGTAAGTTGTGTTTTTGTCCTTTTCGAAACTTTCTTTGACCAGAAATTTCTAATGGTTGGGTCTAATGGAAACAGAGCTTCCAGGAGTTCGTTGGGTTCTTCCTGATTCTTATTTGGATGTTAAGAATAAAGATTATGGAGGTATGAACTTACTTGTTGTCCTGAGTTTCTTGCAATGGTAATTTTTTGCAAGATGTACATGGTCCATTAGGCCTTGTATCGATTTTATTATTGGCCATTGGTGAGTTGATTTTCATGCATGTCCAAGTTAATGCGGGCATGCGCAGGTTTATTTGAACATTTAGTGGCCACCAATAGATTTTGAATTTTCATGTCCGAGTTCATATGGGGGAGCTTTTATTGGCGACATTAATTCCCCAAGTAGCTTGTTTGACATATCGAAGTTTGCAATGTATTTGTGAGCATGCAGATGATTTTGGTATGTTTTCCAACCGTTGGATATCTTCTTTTGGTTACATTGCCTTTTTACTTTTTTTCTGGGGAGTTATTGCCATTTCAATGTGCACTTACAAATCTGGCTTATTATTTTCAAATTCTATAGGGGAACCTTTTATCAATGGTCAAGCTGTTCCCTATGATCCCAAGTACCATGAGGAGTGGGTGAGAAATAATGCACGAGCTAATGAGAGAAATAGGCGCAATGACAGGCGACGCAACTTTGATCAGTCAAGGAATTTTGAAAGAAGAAGAGAAATGCAGAACAGAGATTTCCAAGGACCATCACAAGGCAACATGGGAGGACCCCCACCAAATAATATGGGGGGACCTGGAGCACCACCTGGTAATATGGGTGCGGGACGCAACACCGGTGGAATGCCTCCACACACAATGGGAGGAGGACCTGGGGTACCGCCTAGTAATATAGGCGGAGGACCCAACATGGGTGGAATGCCTCCAAACACAATGGGAGGAGGACCTAATATGGGAGGTATGCCCCCAAATCCAATGGCAGGAGGCCCTAATATGGGTGGTGGAATGCCACTAAACAACACCACGGGGGGTATGCCTAATCAAGGTTGGTCCAACAACATGCTCAATAGAGATTTCCAAGGCAGGCCTGGACCTAGTGGAGGTGGCATGCCTTACCAAGGGAATCCAACACCCAATTATCAGAATGCATATCCTCCAAATGCTGGAAATATGCAAGGTGGCAACCAATACCAGTCACCAGACATGCCCCCACCTCCAAACTATCAATGATTTTATGGAGTTGAATCAAATGTGGATGAGTTATTCAAAAGCACTCGAGACCTGCAGACATTGTTGTGCTCATCATGATATTATGTGAAACCTTTCTAAATCTCACTTGTAAATCCTACTGCAGAGTTTAGATCTTTCTGCAGTGCTTTGTAATGCATTAAGATACTACCTTGTGGTTCTAAAAGATGTCCGAGGTGGACAAGAATAGTTTTGTGGTAGGTCTTAGTGTCAACTTTGCCAGTTCATTGTTCTGAAGTTCAATATGAATGATTTTATTCTACTTTGCTATGTATTTTTTGGTTTTGAATCCAATATGTAAGCAATATAAAAATTTACTCTTTAACTCTGAGGCTCTTATGTAACTGAAGCTTAAGGCATTGAACATCAGCGAGGGTTTTATGTAAGATGCTGAACGTCAGTGTTCCACTTCAAGCTTGAAAGAGTTAAATAAGGTGCACCGGGCAAATGACTTGCATTATTGTTTACATAAAGATTTTGTACAGGGAGCAATTCATAAAATGACCGCTGGATCACAATTGAATTGAATATGGGAGTTATTGCATAATCGTGCAAAATGCAACTCACCCGGGTCTGGGCTTTATACAATTTTCAGACTCCAGTTTTTTCCTGAATCTTTTTGCTGACAATATGAAATCATTACAATGGAAGCGAATATATCAAGCATTTAGTTTCAGTCTCCAGATCGTAGTACCAAAATTAGGATATTAATGGCACTTACCAACATTCGTTTCAAATCCCACATCTGTTCCATGAAGCTGTGGCATGTGAAGGGGACAAAGAACTGCTTGCAGGACATTCTTCAGAGATTTTGTTTTGCACCCCTGAAAACTTCTATTTGGCTTATTAAGGCTTACTTCTGCCAATATTGACATGAAAAAATCAAAATGAGAAGATACACTACAAATACTTACAACTTCCTCATATAATAAAAGTAGACATTCAAGAATCCAGACACTAAACTCTACCAGCACAAGTATTGTTTCTTTAGAGGTTTGAGAAGAGATAAAAGAATACTGAGTTTCAGCACCTACAGTTACAGTTATGTGGACAAGAAGACATTACTTTAAAACAAATTTATAAGCAATTGCAGAAATTAAAAATGACAGCAAGAACATGCATGGGCCCACCTTGCTTTTGTGATCTTAATTATTCCTACAGCTGGTGAATTGTGGAGTCAAGTTTATTCTCCTCATCTGGCACCGGAAAAGTAACCAGCGGATATGGCACTGTCCACTAATTCTGCTCTTCTGTCCTTGGCAGCTCGGAGCTCATCTTCTAGTGAAGCTTCTCTTCTCAAATGATCCCTCTTTATGATCTCCATGTCCAGTTCTTCCCAAGATGGCCTATGGGACAACACCAATTCACCTTTGCTTCTGACTCGACTACTCGCTGGTTTCTTTTTGTAAATCTAAAACAGATAGAGCAACATAATTCAGAAAAGAGAAATGATGGAGAGAACATGAAGAAAGATAAATGTTATACCTTCGTCAATCTTTCTCTAAATTTTAATGCACGGGCAACTGCTGATTTTTTTCTCTCTTCCTTTGATTTCCCTGGAGGTTTTCTCTTCATTTCTCCTCTCACTTCGGCCATGTGTTCCATGTCTATTCCTTTTTGAGCAAGCCTGGCTATCTTTTATGCTTTTGCCTGTGCTGCTTTTAGTTTTCCCATCTTTGTAATTCCTTTGCTTTCGCCTTTTCTGCTGCACATTGGAGATGTTGAAGAGCAATCTCTTCTTTAATCTTGTCATAAGTATCCCAACCCAATTCTTCTTGATCATCAAAACCTTTTTTGGCTGCCCTTAATATGTTTTCCATCCACAACAGAAATAATTTCTCCCTCAGCCATTTCCATTTCAAACGCTCTGGCCAGACCTGCCTAAGTGAAGAGCAAATTCTTGAGTTGGTCTGCTCACTGCAAGATGTCTGCCACTCAATTTCTATCTTGTGAATTGTAAAGAGACAACTAAAGATTCAACATTTATGATAACTCCAGTGAGTTAAAATTAATTCTCAACTGCAGGAAGATCAATTCAAGCTGGGCTTCAAAGCAATCATGAGGAGAAGACCAATCAGTTCTACAGAAAATGACTTCAGCCAGCTGTACAATTCTTATTTGCAGTCATATGCGTTAACAGGAGCTATAAAGACAGAGTCAGAGCATATCAAAGAAGTCATGTTTCAAAATGTTGCTTGAAGAATCTTGACCACCACTCCAGGGGAATGATGACTTTCAAGTTAAGAGATTAGACATGAAGCACATGAGAATCTATTCTTTACAATTGAAGAAAAAGATCAGGAATTGTCCATACTTTGGAAAACGTTTACAAGTATGCCATAAAAATTAATAGATGGTACAATTAAGCTTGAGCTGATTTTGGGACCATTAACTCCAGTTACATTTTATCTAACATCTGGGTAATGGCACAATTAAGCAATATAAGGGAAGAATGACTTACAAGTTAGAGATTAGGCATGAAGCACCTGAGAATTGATTCTTTACAACTGAGGAAAGAGATCAGGAATTATCCTTATTTCAAAAAACATTTACAAGTATATCATAAAAATAAATAGATGGTGCAATTAAGTTTAAACTGATTCTGGGACCATTATTTGGGGTCATGTTTTATCCAGTATCTGGTAATAGTCATCCCATCCATCAACATCAATCTAACAAGGATGGCAGGTTAGCTCTCTAGGACCAATTATAATAGTGAATTTTTATTCATTTAACTGGGTGCAAGATTGTCCCTAACTTCTTCCTGATATTTCTATTCATGAACTATTCTGGCTTTGTATCTTTCTTTGTTTACTGGATTTCAGTTCCAGCACTAAGATTTCTCTACAAACTGATTTTATTGGAGCGGGTCTTTTGAGTGGATAGGTGGCAGACGTAGGAACTCCCATCTTTAGGGTGGGCTCATTTCGAAAGGCTTTTATAATTAAAGAAGAGAAACTCATAAAAGAAGGAAAAAAAAAAAGGAAGGCAAAATGAAACGGAGAGAGGAAAGAAGAGAAAATAGAGAATCATTTCTTTATAGTCATCTTCAGCGATATTTACTTCACGCAGTTCTTTCTGTTTCTTCACTCAATTGTTTTTCAAATTTGCTCTCTAGAATTTCACACTTTACTAGCTCATCGCTGTCTTACTTAATCAGTCTATGCATGTTGGATGCAATAGATCAATCAGAATTCATTAATGAGTAAAGGAAATGAAGTATTTCATGAGACAGAACACTTACCTATGAGCATGCGGATGTTCAGCCATCTTCTTTCTAACCTGAAAGATAAGGAGGGGATAATTTTCAGCATAAACAATGTTTGACCAAGAAACTAGGAAATTCTTGTTGCAATTCCCTCTTTTCTATTGCAGGGGAGGGTTGGGAATGTGTTTGAGAGAATAAAAAATAAAAATAACAAAAACAAGAAGGCGTGTATGGCTTGAGAATCAACAGAACCATGTACAATGGAACATAAATTTTATATAAATATGCTCAGGTGGACTACTTTTGTATCATCATCTGGTTCTCAATGCATGTGAAATCTGCATTTTATCACTCTTTCAAGCCATTATACTCTACATTTCTCATCCAATCCTCAATAAGAGGTGTTCCTAGCTTTTTCTCCAAAGCAACCATACTTGTCCTACTGCACCTCATCCACAGTCTTAGAATCCATGAAAGACAGAAACAGAAAATATGAAAACGGACATTCTTACATGACTTCACCTTGGGATTTCTCAAGGCTTCTATTGTTCTTTGTTTGATCCTTTCACAAGTCTCTGCATATGTAGAATCACAAATTTAGAATTTTTAGTAGTCAAACAGTGACAACAAACTGCTAACACAGATTTACCTGCACTATGTTTCCTGCTTTTGTTCCAAGGTATTTTTCCTTTGTTTGCCGGTGCAATCCTTCTTCTCCGCTCCCTTTCCTTGTGATCCACCTTAGTTGAAACTTCAACAAAGTCAGAATCACTATTTAATTGAATTAGTCCATTGAAGGTTTCCTTCTGAGGCAGTTTTACATCACGATTTTTCTGGTCGCTTTCCTTAACATCAGATATCTCCTGCAGAACCACATCCATTTCCAGTGCTCTAGGAGAAGGAAGCCTCTCCAAAGAACCAAAAGATCCAAAGTGAAAATGCATATTCTTCAAAGAAGCAGCTGGATATTTTACTTGCATCACATGTGGGTTGTATAGCTTGCACTCAAGCTGATAGCTTGAAGGCTGCCTTCTAAATGTGTATTGGACCTGTTCCATATACGGTGGTAGCCTGGTGGATATCCATATGATGCCTATCAAAATCTTTTCCTTGAAAAGTACTAACGTTAAATATTACAGATAAAATGACTTGCCATCATTTTGGTGCTACGGTGATTCAAACAGTCAAACAACTCATTCATTTTTCAACCAAGTTTATATGTTTTTGGTGTATTCAGAGCAATTGATATGCTGAATAGTGTTCGCTTGCAGTTCAACTCAGCAGGGCATTCACTGGATTAGTCTTCATAAATTTTATCATTCTTACTCATATTTGCAATATGTTTAACATTAATTTTCACTATATCTCAAAATTGGGGTACATGGTATAACTACATGGAGGAAAGGCATAACTAGCACAACAAGGAAACTATCAAACATGGGTTTCTTTAATCAAATCACAGCTAAACTCCAACCTAAAAATGAACAGATGGTCTTGCCAACTAAGGCAATATACCCGTTAATGTCCCACAATACAAACCATAAGCCCCATGTTGAACGCAACTAACTCTATTTACTCTGCAGTTCACAGCCCCTAATAACCTTCTCTTCATGCTTGATAAGGTCAAATTTTGTCCCACATACATAAACTGTGCAAATTTGATGAACCAGAAAAGCATTGGCCAAATTTGAATCCTCAATATGTTGTTCTTGCCAATGTCTCGCATTCGTAAGGCAACGAAGGAGACTATCAATGTAAACAGGCAATATAATATAAGGTTTACCACATTAATGCACAAAATTTTTGAAACCCAAGATCCCTAGTTGCTATAACCCACAAATCCATTACCGGGTTTGCTCAACTAGAGATCAAAAATTGAAATGAACTACAAATGCACAATAAAATAACTCATTGCTGCGAAATTTTTGGAGGGGGTGAGAGAGAGAGAGAGAGAGAGACGAGCGAATGAATGGCATTTGGAAATCAGAGATTATGAACAGAGATAAACATGGGATTTATCAGAAATTATCTGCGCCGAACGTTTGAAGATGGCGATACTATCAATGAACTCGCTCGCGTCCTAATGTCTGGTCTGGCGGGTCGGGGTCGTGGCTGTATTTGGTTGGAGCTTCCGTGCTCTCAAAATAGGGAAAAAAATGTATTTTGCTCAACTTGATTAAAAATAGCAATACACCACTAAAATATATTTTTTTCTTATAAAGAAAAAAAAAAAAAAAGCAATACACCATGCATTGCAAGTGAGGCCATACAATAAGTAAATGAAATGTGGGTTTAGTTTTAAAGATATTCAATTATTATATAATTACTTCGATGAATATTCTTTTCAGATTTAAATATTGAATAACTATTTTTTGATAATTTTGAAATTAAATCACACAACATTTGATATGTAGGGATATGATTGGTTAAGATTAATGCTTCTCATTACCTCATATAAACTTGTTTAATGAACTTTGAAATGACACTTTAGGAGAGGTTTCCTAAATTCAAATGAAATGTTCATTTAATTTTATTATGATTTTGTGTTATTTTTAATGTTCAAATACATTTTCATCAACACCAAACATATAAAGTATAACACAAAATTAAAGTCTTTCACATTGCTTTCTTGTTCAAAGCACTGCATCCCAAGTCAGGCAATACTGACATTTGAAATGTTCCATTATTGTAATGGAAGAATTTTCTTAATCTATGTTTTGCACTAGAACTTTTGTTTCCTCTCTTGCTCACATTTCCCATCTTGCTCGTGTTTGCAATCTCGAGTTGTTGTTATGTTAAAATTTTTCATGTTATTTCTGATTGATCATTATTGTTGTGATGGTTTTATTTTATATACCTCTTTATTTTGAATATAATAAATAATGTATTCACTTGATTGATCTTGTGATATATAGATATGATTAATATAAATATCAATGAATTACAATACCTAAACTTTATTTACATATGATTTGTAAGGATGTTTATTACACTTTTGGGTAACTACAAGCTAACATTTTAGCAAATCCAATAATTTTGTCTAGTTCTCAAAAAAAAAAAAAAAAAAAAGAATATCAATGAAAATCAATAGTATTTGCACATTTGTTATCTTCCATGGAAGACTGGTTGCTTTGTTTTTTTTTTTTTTTTTTCCTAAATAATTAAAAGTTATTTATATTGGTGAAAATATTTTGTATTACCGATATATACCAATTATCCCTGACTATATTTACTCTTCATTGGATATCTTCTTGTGCAAGAGTAGCTACTTGCTCTATGTGTAGAGATACATGCAGATCGAAAAACCAATTATCTTTTTTTTTTTTTTTATTTGTTTCCCATTCGATATCTAGAGTTATACTCTAACTAATTTGGATCAATCTATTGTCGGATTCTTTTCGAAGGAGATCTCCCAACATAATTTTTTTCGTATCCATAAGGAGTCGAACTCACGATCATGATAAAAAAAACTCAACTCTCTTTCAATTGAGCCAATCAATATATACTCTTCATTCTCTCTTAGTATTTAAAATAAAAATTCATCATACACAAAATTTCCTTAATTCATCCTCTCTTCATATGTGAAAATTTTGATCATTGCATAACGTTTGCAATTGTTTGGTTACATATCTAATGCTCCTATATGATATTTTTCGAGGCAAGCGCATCTACTTGCTCCATTTGTGTAACTATAGATTAATATTTTATTAATTTGAGAATTTACACGTAAACTGAAAAGTCAATTATTCGATTATAATTACTTTTTATTCTTTTGGCATTTGAAATGAGAATTGATTTAGAAAGAAAATGTTGCCATCAATTCTCTCTTCATGTTTCCTTGGTTCACCCTCTTTGGTATCCAGAGGGTTGACCAACAATCAATTATTAACCAATCTCTAAAAATTACTACAAAAATATCAAAAAGGAAATATATTTGAACCAGAAAAACAAAACCCACAAAATATCTCATGGTGCACCTTGTTTTAACCATATGTTTCGGATTTTTTTTTGAAAAGAAAAGATTAATTTAAAAAAATAAAATTATAATTTTTTTATCATTTTATTTAAAAATTTTATAAAAAAAATAAAACTCATTAAAAATAAAAAAATTGACTTTTAATTTTTTAAAAATATTTTAAAAATATAAAAATATTTTAATTTTAACATTTTCTTTCCTTTTATTTTCTTTTTATTTTTTTTAAAAAAAATTAAAAAAAATTTTAATTCATCCAAATCCATTTTTTTCATATTTAAACTTTAAAAAATACCACAAATTTCTAACCTCAATTTTTTTTTCCTCCAAGTCTTCCCACCCAAGCTGGCAAGGATCAGATTCTTTCCTCTTTTCTCACAAATAAAAGCCCTTCCTCTCCTCACCCTTGAGCGCCCACTTCTCTCGCTCTCTTTCGCTCTCTCTCCTAGGTTAGGGTTTTTCCAAGATTTCTCCACTTGCTCTCTCTGAACCCTTCTTGCCGACTTAACTCTATCCATTAATGGACCCAACGAAAAAGAAAGCTCGAGGAGAACGGCTCCACACTCCTCCCTACAGAAACAACAGACTCTTCATCACAAGCCCCAGCTCCTGAAGACGTTCGCAAAATCCTCGAACACTTCACTCACGACCAACTCCTTTCCATCGTCCAAAACGCCGCAATTCACAATCTCGATGTTCTCAACGCCGTCCGATCAATCGCCGATCGGGACCCTTCCCAGCGAAAGCTCTTCATTCGCGGCCTCGGTTGGGACACTACCACCGATGGTCTCCGAAAGTTGTTTTCGACTTACGGTGAGCTTGAAGAAGCCGTCGTGATTCTCGACAAAGCCACCGGAAAATCGAAGGGTTATGGATTCATCACTTTTAAGCATGTTGATGGGGCTTTGTTGGCCTTGAAGGAGCCGAGTAAGAAAATTGATGGCCGAATGACGGTTACCCAGTTGGCCTCTGCCGGAATTTCGGGTTCTGGGAATTCGGCGAATGCTGTGGATGTTAGTTTGAGGAAGATTTATGTGGCGAATGTGCCGCACGAGATGCCGGCGGATAGGTTGTTGAATCATTTTGCGGCGTATGGGGAAATTGAGGAAGGGCCTTTAGGGTTTGATAAGCAGACAGGGAAATCGAGAGGATTTGCTTTGTTTGTGTATAAGAGCGTGGAAGCTGCGAAGGCCTCTTTGGTTGATCCGGTGAAGAATATTGATGGGCATCAGTTGGTTTGTAAATTGGCGATTGAAGGGAAGAAGGGGAAGCCCGGCGGAGATGTGCCTGGGGGCGACAGCATTGGGATGCCGCCGCCCAATCCCATTCCGGGTTCAGGATATGGTGGGCCGGGCGGGCCTGGTGGGCTTTCTGGGTATGGCGGCTTTGGTGGGCCAGGCGGGCAGCCTTCATTGGGTCATATGGGGCATCATTTGAGCTCAACTTTATCCTCCGTTGGGAATCAGGCACCATCTTCTTTGGGTGCTACCGGAGGATATGGTTCTGGTCTTGGTACTTATGGCGGTTCACAGTATGGAGGGCCTGGTGGGGCTGGTTATGGTGGGCTGAGTGGAGCTGGTGGTGGATTGGGTGGACCAGGAAGTGGGTTGGGCAATGCTGGAAGCGGGTCTTCCTTGTATAGGCCAGGATCGATTGGATTGCCCTCTGGAGGATTTCCAGATGGTGGACATTATGGATTGTCAGCTGGTGGTTATCCGGGTCAGCAACACCAGGGGCCGGGAACTCGCCCGCACCGAGAGTTCCCCTGGTGGGATGTACCAGAACATGCCTCCATATTATTGAGGTAAAATTTCTATTTGTTTTGTGGTTTTGATGATTTGTAGGTTTTATGACTGTTTTTTGTTCTGTAACTTGTATGCAGTGTTATCCGATCTCTGGTACTTGCATTTAGGTTTTATCTTGATGAGATCTATTATGATTGTGTTTCTTTGTGCTCATTGGCTCTTCGTTTTTGTTTTGGGGGGGGGGGACTCCGCATGATTTGTTGTTTTGCTGCACTGATATTCTGCATTAGAAGAGGCATTGTTCTTTTTCCTGGTCTAGATTGCCTTTTTGTGTCCTCGTTTGTTTAGCTTGTCCATCTGTTTTGGCTACGCTTATCTCTAACTCTGTAACTTAAATTGATTTTGACTTGCTTTGGCTGTGAATTGGGGGCTATGAAGCACTGAATTCATCTTATGTTTCCATCATTATAGGCAATGCTTGAAAATTGAATGACTGATACATGGATTATTAAAAATTTGTGTGATACACTTGCCGGGGTTCATTGACCTCAGAACTTCATCTGTCTTCTTTTTTTTTTTTGTGCCTGTGATGTTGATGCATTCCCGGAGAAAGTGATGCATGAGACAAGAATGATTTTCTTGATAATAGATGTCGAGGCCTGGTTATCAAATGTTTTTGGAAGTTTTTTTGTGGGCTGGAAAAAGAATGTTCTTCGACTGCTTGTGAAACATTTTGGGACTGATTTTGAATTTGGAAATGGGTTTACAAGTTTATTTTAACTTGTGCTTCCAAATGAAAGTCTGGTTTCTCAGGTCTATGATCTATAATTTTTATTTGTTGATTTCAAATATTCACTTTGCACTTTTTTGAAAGTCTGATTTCTCGGGTCTATGATCAATAATTTTATTTGTTGATTTCAAATATTCACTTTGCACTTTTTTGCTATTTTGTTGGATTTTATTATGCTATGGGCTCTCTTGGTTCCTTTTTGTTTAACTAAGGAGAGAAAGAAAGAGAAAATTACAGACTCTGGTTTTATGGTCTTGTAATAAAGATAGAGATATCATGGTACGATCCAACCCACTCCAACTCACTGTTTCTGAAGAGAAGAGAAGAGAAAAAAATAAATAAAAATAAAAGTAGGCTACATTGGACCAACTCACCAATGAGCAATCATCTTCCGCCAACTGGAGGTCGACGAAATCTGAGTTGGGAGGGTAGTTCACACATATCTATATGGTTAATGAAAAGGCCTTTTAGGCTTCAACATTTTTCTTGGGAGGCAGGTATTTCATATAAACGCATGGATTGGTGTCTAAAGATGTGTTACGTCTATCTTTTCTTATGCACTTTCTGTCGTTCATAGTGATTTTCCAATGATATAACTACTTTCAATGATCTTCTGCACACGCACAAAAATTTTGCACAAATATCAACACAGTTTGGTGTTTCTGGCTTTTTCTATGTTTATTGTTAACTTGGTGTGGGGTGTTGAGCATGATATGAATATTTAGTAAACTGATTTCATAAATTTGGTTAACAAGTACTATTCCATGCCACCTAATTAAGCATCCTTGTTTCCAGGAATGATCTGGTAGTAGATTTAATTAGGTCATATTAAGATGATTTGGTGAGCGTGGTTGTATAATCTTTGGGTACAAATGGCCCTTGTTTAGCTTAGTGATATTCTAATTTAGTTCTTAAATAAAAGATATCCAAATAAATGAAAATACTTATGAAGTTTGTATTGCTAACAGCCTTGAATAGTTTTCTAGTGATCCTTATCTTGAGTTTAGCTCTACCAAGAGAAAAATAAAAGAAAATGAATAAAACTCACTGTAGCTCTTCATGACTAGGCCTGGAATATCGTTCAGTCCTTAGAGTAGATTGACTAAGTAATTTTTTTTCTTAACTTGATTATTTCGTGTTCCTGCTTGCCTCCTCTCATTCTGTCAAAGTTAACTTAAATTGACAAATTTTGTTGCATATGGTATGACAAGGTTGTGATTGTCGATTTGTTTCATGGTCATATGCTGCATGCATTAATGACATTGTTTGTTAGAAGGTGCCAATGTCTGAGCTGTGACCACATGTTGTGTGTGAGGGTATTTGGTTAAAAAATGTTAATTTTTTGGTGGAATTGATACATGGGTTTTCTCAAGCTGGTTGATATGACTTTGCTCTTCTGACATCAAGTTTCCACGTGCTTGACAAATATAGTTCGATGTATTTTGATCATTCTTATACTTGCCACCAGTTGAATGTTAGTGGCATTTTAGGCTTAGCTGTGCTTCTTGAGTTGTATTATCTTTGTGGTTTTGTTCTATTATTTTGGAAGTCCTTTCTTCTGCCTTGGAATGTCATGACAACTTTGTTTTTTAGTTGTCAGCTATTGTGGACTTGGTACTCATAGAAACATAAGATGTGACTATGCTAATTGATAATATAACTAAATTTACATTATCATTTTTGATGATCCACGGAAAAAACATGCAACTTAAGATTGGAAATTGGAAAATAGCAATGTTGATTTGTTTGTGAAATTCAAATCGTAATGGTCAGCGATTAATACATTGATTTACTGGAGAAATGATTTCACTGAGATGTATGGCTATGAACCTCGCCAGGTCATTGATTTGCTGGGAGGAAATGCATCCATTGTGCTGCCTTATCATGATAATCTCCAAATAACATGACACATCCATGGGTAGCTACAAACAACTTGTCTCCTATATTCTCATCACTTGTTATTTGCAAATAAATTCTTATGTTTTGAATTATTTGCTTGTTGTTGCTACATAAAACATATGCGTATGCGTGTGTGTATACTCTAAAAACCTTTGGAAAAATACTTGATACGGAAATGGTATTGTGGCCTTGGTTATGGAGGCTTGTATTTGATGTGACAAAATGAAGATTTGTTGGAATTTGGAGCAAGATTTTATTGTTTGACATTTTCCACTGGTGTTCAATGCCCGTTGCCATACACATCAACCATGAAAGCTTCCATACCCTTCAGCCTTGCACAAATGCTACATGTAAATGGAAAAATAATAATTAGTTAACTTGGTTTGATTATTTTGTTGATTTGTTTTGTTTATTTGGTGGTGCAATTTGATTTCAAATGATGGTGAGATTTCTGGGCCCTACGTTGGTAGTAAACCATAAAGGAAAAGATCATCTTTCAGCAGAGAAAGGGGGAAAAAACTTCTTTCAGCTGCCCCTTTTGTCAGATTCAGTTTGTATTTGAGTAAAATGCTTATAATGGTTAGCATTTGGTGGATGGTATCTTTACTTGTACTTTCATATCCATTTTGTAAATTAGTTTCCATGGGCTTTCTTTGTGTGTTGGATGTGCAATGATGGATTGAGTTGTGAATAAATGTTTGATTCAGGTGTTTGACCGCTTGTTGGACGCAGATGCTTTATGTGGATGCTTTTTGTCGTTCTGGTGATTTCGTAAATGCCGACAATATATGCTGTTCTCTGATGAGCTTCTTGAGATATATGGTTTACATTTTCTGTTACCTATAGACTAGCTTTTGTACTTGTTATCAGGGCCTGTGTGCCATGTGGATTTTGACTATGAGTATAGATGTAGACTGTAAGAGATGTTGCTGTTTGGCAAGCTTATATTTGCTTGGATTTAGTTATTCCTCGTGGATGGTATTTCTGGACCTCTATCACTGTGTACTAAGATGATTTTCTTGTGCATGTTATAAACTACTAATGTTCTAGTTATCTATGATGCAGTTGTGAGCCTGCATCTTTGTTCCCATTAATCGTCTGTTGTTCCAGTATGGCGGTTATGATCTGTGCCATGCAATTTCTTTCCTGTGTATAATAGTCTCCTCTCAAAGCTTTAATTCTGGCCTTTCACTTTCAATCAATCCTTGCTTCCTAAGTTTGTAAATATCATTTAGTTTTCTGATGTTGGGTTCTCTTAGTTGCCTTTGGACACTCCTTTTCCTTTTACCCTCTTAACCCCTCCATTATCCTATAATGAAAAAAGAAAAAGCAGAAAATGTAAGTATTTTCCAGGGGACATCGAAGTTCTCTCTATAGAGTGGTGATTATACCAATAAATTTTTGTGTTGTATCCATCTCTTCATCTTAATTTGAAAATGCTGCTATCTATCATCAAATTTCTGCCTCCACATTCTGCCCCGATTAAGCCTTGACGGATCAATCGTTTCCTTACCCGTGACACCTGATTTCCCACTACTTCATGGCGTTTTGGGTTGTGTAAACCTCTCCTGTGGAGCATTCATATCTTTCTGCAGTCTAAATCCAGCTGCTTCAACAAAATTGGGGATGAGACCAGAAGTTGGAGTAATGGTTTATTAACAAATTAATGCAAATTACTTGCTTCCTTTGGGATGCCTATTGCTGTATATGATTGAAAAAAAAATTTGTTTGTCAATTTGTTCATTCTTTGTAGATGTTGTTTATATGAGTGATAAACAACCGAAGTATTCTGAGTGTATGAAGGACAAATAAAAAGCAGGCATAATTGCAATGTTTTTCCCCAGAGAGTTCAATTTCATCTTTGCTGCATACCTTATTTATTTATTTATTTATTTCCTGAAAATATTGAATTGATTAAACCCAGCACCACATTCCATGCACTAGGCATCGTAGGTTCCATATCGTTGCTATGTAGCCATGCACTTAACCTACATGCATTGGATTGAAATGACATGTCAAATAGGCTTCCATTGCTTCTGGTTAGTGCTTTGTCAATGAGCTTTTCTTTGCTTGTGTGTTGTCTTAATGGGCATATGGTGCTTAAATCTGTGCTTCTACTATGCACACTATTATATTTCACTTTAAGGCTCCTTAACTTTATGTCTCAAGCCACAAAGTTGATGCTGGAGTTAAACACACATTGGACTTGGCAAATCATTAGATTCTAGTAAGAAAAATAGGGCACCTGATATACTCTTAATGATTTTACATTACAAACTTGACTAATAGCGACCAAAGTAATTCAGGTTTGCAGCCTAGTTGGTATGAAATACATCTCTTTGTACACCATGTCTAGAATCCAAACATTGGTAATTATAGGAAGGGGTTTTCTTTTATAGATGTTGCATTGGCCATGTGCTAGTCACAAGTTTTATAAGCTATTGCTGGTGCACTTTATAGTGAATAATAACAATATAGCTATTATGGTTAGCTTAAGCTAGCCAATATTGTATACATTTAACACAAATGAAGCACCACAATTGATTTGATCATTTTCAGGAGTCCAGTAACTATGCAGGAAGCATCTGTCTTGCCTAGCCAAAAACAAAAAAAAAAAAGGAAAAAAAAGAAGAGAAGTATCTATGATAATATTGTATAATATATGTGATGAATCTGACATGTATTTCAGTAGTGCTAGGCGAGTTCTTGCACTTGATTGTAACTAAGCTGTGTTCCGTTTGTGCTTGCTATTGTGACCATCCCTTGTGAAGCTTATTTAAAATTGGTCCTTCCTGGTTTCTTTTAAGTTAATCCGTGTGAAGTTGATATGGCTGGATATTACTGTGGCTGTGTATTGATTTAAATGCCAAATATATTATCACATTCTTTTGACCTTCCTCATGTTGGTAGTTGATATGGTCATCTGCTGCCATGTAATTAAATTACCTTTTATTGCCCTTTTCTGTGCGCTTGAATTGAGGTGCTTTAGTTCTTTGGAGCTATGTGGCATAAACAGACATGGGGCACAAGCTAACATGCTAAGATTATTCAAAGTTTTGCACTTATGTAAATTATAAAGTGTCTTATGTTGCATTAAATGGATATGCCTGAGAAGGAAAACGGGAATGCCCAACCTTAATAATATCTTTGGTCTGTGAGCTAGTGTCTTCTCTCCCATCCCATATCTATAACTTTCTTATGTTCTAAAGCCTTACCCAGTCCTTAAATAGGATGTGCTTTGGTTACTGTGCCGGTAAATGCTTGAAAAAATTAGGTGTTCATGCTTTAAACAATTAGGGAAGTTGTTTTGCGCATTTACAATGTACCCAGAGCATGCTGTGCTTTTAGTGTGAAGTGTGTTCTTGTTGTGTAGACCATCCTGGGACACTCTTGATTGCTAGATGTCATCGCTTTTCTATATTCATGCTACTGTTTTTGTACTAAGGCGTTTTTGGTCCTGTCGATGTGTTTCTTGTTTGGTTCTTCAAGTATTTGTTGTATTTGATTCTTTATTCTTGTCTCACCTCATTCCAAGCTCGAGTACTATATATCCTTGAAATTAGTTTTTGTCCACCTCCTTTTATGGATCTCATGGACGGATTAATGCTATTTTCTATGTTAGTAGCACCACCCAAGATAAAACAGTGTCTTCTGGAATTTAAAACTGGGTTCGTTTTGCACATATGAGGAAATTTATGATCAATATAATGGAGCAAAAGTGTTTTATGTTTTTACACGTGAAAGGTCCCCCTGGGGAAGCAGTGGCGGTGGGGGTGAGGAGAGGTGGTACATGGGTAATGAAGGTGCATTATGTGGAAGGCGTAACCTATATGTTGCGGAAGGTCTTGTTCTTGGAACTCCAAAACAGCAGGTTCCTGTCGTCTGTATGATGATGAAGGACCGTGTTTCGGTCTTTCTCATTCTGTGTAGAGGAAGGGAAGGTTGGCTTATTAGCATAAGAAGCTTCGCCAAGGGTGTGTTGATGGAGAAAAGAAAGAAGTAATGATGATTTGATTTTGATGCAGGACTAAAGGTTCAAGCTAGATTCTAAGGCCCAAATATATGTTTGATGCCGGGATACAGGGAGTTGGAAAGAATTGTGACTTTGTTTATTCAAATAATAATTGGAGGAAAGGATCCCCTCTCTGATCAACTTAGGCTGCTTTCATCTGATTGTACTTGCCCCCTTTTTACCACTTAAATTGACCCCTGGACTTCATTTTTTATTATTTATTTTATTTTATTTATTTATTTTTTAAGGGGATTGTACTCGGAGAAATTCTTTGGAGAGCCCTGTATTCTAGTATATTGCCTTCAAAATTGTAATTTTGTTGAGCGCACCCACATAGTAGTTGTCTGTCTCAAAAGTTACGGACTCCTCCTGCCTGGGTTGGTTTATGACCTTAAAATTTATACCTCATGGGGCACTTTTCCCCAAGTTGTCCTTTTCTTGGCGACTGCGCCAAGTGGACAAAAGTCTAAATTATTTGATGATATACATACGGTTTTTTGTTTTTATTTGGGAACAAATGACCTAGGAGCATAACGCATCATATTTTCTTTACAATATTTTATTTATTTCACCGCATGTTTCATTTTTCTATTTCCAAGTACAATGGGATGCTATCTAATTTTTGTTTTATCTTTTACGTTAAGTTCTCATCCAGTCATAATCTTTGAGTTATGCTTATCGGCATTCTTTTCTCGTGTTGGGCTTAAATTGATTTCTGACTTAATCATTATTTATAAAAATACCCATTAAATAAGACATAGCCCCAGAATTTGGGACCCAATGATTCATGGTTATTAGAAATATTATCCTGCAGGGTCCCCAAAACAAAAAAAAAACAAAGGTCGAAATTGCGAATCGGGAGGACATTGAATAAACGCCATTCTCCCTTTTCAACGCCCGTAGTGGAGGATATGTGGGGCGCCCTATGGGATGGAAGGTGTACCTGCCGTTATCCATTAGGCCTCCCTCATCGTAGGAAATTCACCGTAGACACGCCAATAAGCATCGCACCTTCCCTTTTTTCTTTACAATATAAAAAGCACAGAAACCAAAACCCTTTTCCTGCGCAAAATCCAAAACCCCTTTCCTTAACCCCACTTCCCCATAACATACCACCCTCCCTCTCTCTCTCTCTCTCTCTCTCTCCCTCTCCCTCCCCCTTTCTCTTTCGCCTCCGATGCTTACCCTGTATCGGAAAGGGAAGTCTTTGGCGGCGATCCTGTCCCTCGCCGTTAATAGACTTTGCCGGTGAGTTTCAGTTTCACAGTTTTACGGTTTTCTCTATATTTCTCTTTTCAAAGTTCTGCTGAAATGCCATCTTCCGTCGTTCTCGAAGGTTTGCGTTTGTTTGGGATTTTACCTGAGAGTTTTTTGCTGATTGAGTCGATGTTTTTGTTTAGTAATATGTTTGTTAAAATCGCGTTTGTGCCAATTTTGGGATTTGATGGTTATTGAATATTAAGACCTTCTTGTACGATCATGTACTAGATATAGAAATAAAAGATCTCTTTTTTCTTAATTTTTCCCCTTTTCTTTTTTTTTTTTTTTGGTTTTTTCTTTGCATCATAGCACTCTGTACCCAATCTATGTTTCCGCGTTAAGAATTAATTTTGGTTCTTGATCTTCTTTCTTTTTTTTATTTTTTTTTTTCATTTTTGAAGAAAACATATAGTCAAACCTCAACCAATTTGTTGGGTTCCGTGTACTTTGATTGGGCAATTTCTTCGAAACTCGGTTATTGCTGTTAAATAAATTTTGCGTTGATGATGATGATGTTTGATAATTTGTCCTGGCTACGCATGCGTGTGTGAGTATATTTCTCTAAAATTTCCAAGTATAAGGATTTTGTAGAGTTTCATCGAAATATGTTGTGAATTTGTTATGCTATTTATGTACTTCTAAATCTCTTTTCCTGTTGAAATTTCTATCTTCTCTGTCCTTTAAAGGAATTCTAGCAGTCTTATGTTGTAATTCTAACAGGACTAAAACATAGGCAGAATTTCTTTTTCACCAAGTGAGGGAAAAATTTCTGTGTGGGAGGATATAAGGAATATGATGATGTCCAATGGATTTAAAGATTAAAGGTATAAGCTGGGTTGGGAATATTTATCAGAAGTTTGAGGCCATTTGCCACGAGGCTGATTTTGTAAGCCAGGTAATCTCTCTCTCTCTCTCTCTCTCCCCTATGTTCCTATGCAGTCATGCCAATGTGGTGTTAAATGTCTTTTTCTTCATCTGCAGTGTGATATGGTTCAACTTTAACTGGTTGAATTTGTGATTCGGGCATTCTAAGAAAAATATGTACGTACATGATTGAATTCTTCTTTTTTCTTGGTTCTTTCTATGGTCAGGACAAAATCAAGTATGTTGAAAACCGGGTTCATACAGTTGGTGAGAGTGTGAAACAAGCCTGTTCCAATGTTGTGCAGGATTTACTTTCGTCATCTTCAGTGGACTCTGGAGAAAACAAAGCTCAAGCTCTTTCCCCTGTGGAAAGTATTGATAGTGCAGCAGAGATAAAGTTAACAACTGCGAATGAGAAGTTATATTTGGGTGCAGTTGAGAAATTATGTGCAGGTGCAATCTTAAATCCTGATTTAAAATCTGTAGAGGAGTTATCTTTGCCTCATATTTCAGGCACATCTGAAAGTAGTATTAATGTGGTATCATCAGTTATTGAGTCTGTTGCTGAAATCAATTGCAAGAGTTGTGAGTTATGTCTTACTCCTGTTCATGAAAGAAGCTCAGAGTCTACCAAAGAAAAATCTTCAATGGATGTGCTATCTTCATCCGACACGTTAGAGATGATTGACATGGGCAAGAGTGAAGGGACTGGAGCTTTCTTGTCAAGTGTAATATTCAATTACAATGATGAATGAGATCATGATAGCAATGAAAGATCACTTCTTCATTCAGGCTATGAAGGAAAATTAAGTCCTACCAAAGAAAAATCCATAAAAGAAGAGGCAACTCCATCTATCATGCCAGTGGCGGCTTGTGATTGCAATAATGATCTACTACCATTAAGTGAATCTGTAAATGATGATTGTTTAATTATTCATGGTGATGTTGGTGTGTCACCTGCGGCATCAAGCTGTCTAGGCAGTGAATCTACTGAAAAGATGGGTGGAAGTAAGTATAGTATTATAAGTGATGATAACAACTTTTCAGGTGGAACAAATGCTCTCCTATTTTCTGAATCGGCTTCCAAGGTACCTAATGAAAGCAAAGAAGAAGAAATGGGGTGTAGTGCTTCTTGCAGTTCCATATCAATGGGATCTTGCAATCTGTCGGACACAGATCTTACTAACTCTAGTCAGAATGCTGTAGATCTTCCTGATTGCCTCTTGGATGCATATACATTTGGATCGAATTGTCTTACAGTTTCTGTTTTTGACATTTCAGCCTGGGAGGAAAATAAAGTGGGAAAGATACTTGCTCCCTGCTGCTGTATCTTATCAAGGGAATCAAAAAGTAAGCAATTTTTTTATTCTAAAACCATGTGAAGTGGTTCCATCTCTTTATTTTTTCACTGCTGTTAGTAACTTATGCTTTGTCACAGACACCGCCGCTGTTGCATTGCTTTCTGAAGAAGTCTTACCTGAGTCTGTGACAAGATCTTCTGAATATTCATATAAACAGTTAATTAAGTCCAATGAATTTGGATGCTGCATGTCATCACGTGAAACTGATATGCAAAGTTTTGGATGCTCGTTTTGATCTAGATTTATAATTCTAATCACGTCTTTTCAAAGGCCAATTATTGAACTTTTTATATATTATATTGGACATGTTCAATATTGTTGTACTTGATACTTTAAAAGAAAAACAAAAAACAAAATGGGAGAATTAGAGATTATAGGATTAGATGTCTTGGACTTCTATCATCAGGGAAAAGGAGAAACTTATACCAAATTATTGAAATGATTGTAGACGTGTTCTATATTTAATCATATGGTCCTTTAAATATTAAAAAAAAAAAGGACAATTAGAGATTGTAGTAGTAGTTTTGATGCCTTGGACTTTCATCATTAAGGAAAAGAACAAACTCATAGAAAATTGGTGAAACTTTATCTCTTCTCAACTTACACCTCACATCACAGTGCTTGATTCTTGAACTATATGCCTTGGATTGTGCTTCTATCATTAGGAGAAGAAGAAACTCATACCATGCACCTCATCCTAGGTTGACACATTTTGGCCTGAATCATTCTTTTTTTGGTTATGTCAGCTTCAACCAATTGGTTTTGGCAATTTTGGGGCCATGCTGTGCAGACCTAGCTTAAACCATTTTTGGTGGTTTACTTTTGCTTTATTAGTTTGGGAATCTTTTCAAAGCATTTCTCAAGTAGTGGCTGGGATGGATCGGTTCTGATGATTCTTGTAGCCTATTAGAGCTTGCCACCATTGTCGATGCATGAGGAGATATTCTTTGTACCCTTTCAGCTGTATTTTGGGGACTTCCGAAGGTAGAGAGTTTTGAAGGAAAGTAAAAATGTACCCCTAGTTTTATTTATGGTTACTTTAGTAATATTCAGGTTTGGATAAATATACAGTAATTTGAGGACAGTGAGAACACTTTTGGGTTGCTTTACTTCTGAATGGCCAGCGCTTGTGATTCCTAGGTTCAACTTGTAAATAACTGAAGTAATTCGCAGTCACAGATAAACCGGTGAAAAAAGTTATTTGTACCTGTGTTGTGTGTGTATTTTTCCCTTTATATCCTTAGCGTCGCTGAAAGACACTTTTGTATCAGTCTGCTTCTGTCCACTTGCTTATTAAATTTAATGAGGGAAGAACACAAAATAAAAGACAACAAGCTGAAATTGTGGGTTTGAGTCATGTATAAGTTTTGAACCTTAGGAGCTATCATAGTGTAAGTACTTTCAATTCAAAGATAAAGGTCTTCTCTTATGCTGGGATCTGATGCTGTTTGCAGACCTAAATACTAGATAGTTAGTTGATAATATTGATTGACAAATTTTACTTTACAAAACTATTGTTTTAGGCGGTGGGCTTTGTTTTTATGGTTGGTGAGGTTTTGCTGCTTAAGCAGGGTAGTTCGCCAGCATCAGAAGGGATGATGAATGTGCTGGTATGTGAAATATTTTATGTGTCAGAACTGACATGTAATTTATCTGGCAAAAGCTTTTGCAGGACAATTTGAAGATACTCCTGATGTTATTGGCACTAATTGCATGGAGACTATTGAATTAAATGATGAAGTGAAACTTGATGAAAGCTGTGTTGTTGTAGACAGCTGTGCTCTTGCTCTATCACGCAGGGTGCGAAATCCTAGGTCTTACAAGGTACATAACCCCCCCCAAGAAAAAGAAGAAAGATATTGAATTTGTATCTCTATGGAAGAATTACCCTGGTTGATGCTGCCAAAATTTACTGTGCTAAAGTGGCCAGAAATGACATGGTCCTAATCTCTCATTAGTCATGTATTCTTTTAACCCCTTTTCTTTGGTATAAATATTATGATTCCCTCCTTCCCAGCCCAGAAGTGTGTTGTCTTTGTTGAATGGGATAGAAAATGCTTTTTGTTCAACTGTTTTCAAATTAATATAAGCTAACAAGTGGCTTCATCAGAAAATTATCCAGGATGCTTTTGCTTCAAAAAGGAGGCTAGCAAAGGAGTACGAGCAGCTAGCAATTTGGTATGGTGACATTGATGCAGAATTCAGCCAACAGAGAGTAAAGAAGCCTTTATCATGCTTCCCTGTGAATTCAAGCTCCAAGAATGATCCCAATGACTCTGATTGGGAGCTTCTGTAAATAAAAGCTGGTGAGTTCCTTCTAATTAGTCTTGGGACTGGAATCAATTTGGAGTTCCTGTTCTGTTCATATATATCAATGAATCTACAATATGTTTAAGATATATGTTCCCCTCTTGGGGGTAAATTGAATGGCTTGGTAATAATACACATTCTTGGAGCTCATTCTGTCTGGGTGTGAGTGGCACAACCTTGTGGATCATGAGTTTTTCACCTCAGATTAATACATTAACCATATTGCCAGTTGTATCTGCTCATGAATCCTTAAATATAAGATTGTTATGATAGTTGAGCTATCACTCTATTTTACTATAAATCTATTTTTGCTTCGATTAATCCACCTTTCCATTGCTCAAGAATTGATGACTTATTTACAGTAACTTAAAAGATTTCTTGTTTACTCTTCGAACAGCCCAAGAGTGTGCATAATCATGTAATAAATAAGCATACATTATCTCATTCCATGCATCAGGAATTCCTGGCAGGCACCAATGAATGCAATCCGCAAAATTTTTTGGGTCAGCCTTCTCTTTTGTCAGGAGTTCACCATTTCTTTTAGTGTATACTGTAGTGTGGCCATCTTTCCTATTTACAGATAGTTGTGTAATATTCAGAAATGTAATATTGATTTTGAGTTGTTGAAGGACATCCTTACTATGCCTATTATTTTTAGGCTCGAGCCCATTCCCCAGTATGAGACTTCAATTGGATATGACTCGTTGAAGCAGTTCCTATCACCCCCAGGTTTCCATTCCCAGTTCCTATGGTTGAGTGCCTGTTTGAAGTTATTCCGGGTATCTAGTATGCAAACTAAGACAGAGACATGAGACTCACCACAGATGTGTGGGTATTCCTAATATCTAGTATGCAACTAAGACAGAGACATGAGACTCACCACAGATGTGTTGGTGATTGATGTTTGATTCTAATCAGTTTGCCCAGGTTTGGAGTGTTAATCTGAATGTAGTAGTGACATTGTATTGTTTGATCATATCAGGAGATCCATACCTGGAAAGCCAAGAATCACCACAAAATCAATTCACGGACAGACTTCAGGACCAACTCGAATGCTTGTTTGTACATACGTTGCATTGATCTTAGGTTTGTGCATACCCTAAATGTTGCTTTCAGGACTAGTATGTCTGCTTCTTTCCATTGTCTACCATGTTTGGCAACTGAGACGGGTCTGACCCGGTTACTGTAGCGGGTCGCGTTCCGGGTTACTGTTCACCCGGTCTACGCCCTGGGCCGGCTGGGCCTGTTTTCCGGCCAAAACCGGCCCAGCTACATCTCTACTTGACAATGAAAGGTACCCAGTAATACTCATGGACAAATCATATTCCTGAATGCATGAACTTGAACATCAGTAAAATTTTTCTTCAGCTTATGGCTTTTGTATCTGATTGTCTCATCGACTAATACAAAGGTCTATGTAATGCGCAGTTGGAACTTGAAGGAAGATATCTTCGCTTTGAAGATTTTCCTTGGAGGTATTCTCTCGAGAGATTTCCCGCCTGCAGGAATTACAGATTTTACCAGTCAGACCAGTGAGTCGAACTGTGTTCTTTTTATTGAGTCTCCTACAAACATCAGTCTCTTACCCTACAAAATATGCAATAGCTTCACGGCATCAAATCATACCTGAAAATAATCATTTTAATGCTCGTCTTTCACATTCTTATGTAGCAAAATTCCCAACACAAAATTTATTCAACCTTCTAAATCACTACTGGAACAAAAATTGAAAGCAGACCACATAAGGTTGGATCCACCAAATAATTCCCCGGATAGGAAACAACACCTAACCTAGAAATAGTTAATTTTCGTACCTTCGTTTACATGCGTATTGCCACCTCCAATGTTGGTGCGAGTCTGGTCTGCCATTTTT